>WOVY01016292.1:0-145000 GCA_013436015.1 Rhipicephalus annulatus
TTGCTTCTTTTTCTAGTGTTGTCGCCTAATGGCAGAGCCCCGAGCATTAAACAAATTTTATCGTTGTATTTATCGCTTCCTATGGCATAAGGTGTGCGCTTGTTTAGCCAATAAGAAAAAAAAAGGGAAGACACTCATTATCTCGCGTAACTAACGCAGCAGCCAATTCCGAAAGAAATAATTCGGGGTGCAGTGTTGAAATACACTGGCAGAGAAACACACAGTAGACACTACGGGGCTGTTTCTGTGTGCGTGTGTTCCATACCGCTGCACCTCAAAACATTAACCATAAACCAATCCACCCAAAGCAAACTTCTACTAGAAATATTTTGATTTCACATGTGGATAGAGACATGCCGCACACAAATATAAAAGGACTTGAAACCTCCTTATTTTCATACTCCCCCTCGCCCTTTAAACTCTTTCCGCGCCCACGAAAAAAAGTTTCAGACTGCGGCATGTTTCGACGCCTTCCCCAATTTACGACAAATCTAGTCTAACGACGCTGCTGCCCCACTTAACATCGTACGTCACGGCAGCAAACCTGAACACAACGGCGATGTTATCTCACCGTCTATGATTTGGCAGGTGGTGAACCTCTCTGTGGACTATAAGGACCAGCTCATGTCTCTTGTGTACACGCTGTCGCAAGAGGGCAAACCTGTTCCTGCCGAAACAGCAGTGGACGCCATGTCTGTGGTGAACGAAACAGACATGTCTCGACTTCTTGGTTACCCGGTCGTCGTCAAAGCGGAGCGTGAGTATAGAACGACGATTAGTGCATTTTTATTTGGGGCTAGTGTCGAACCCACATAAACACATTGCTCAGCTAGAGCAAGAATCTAGGAGAAATTGTAGGTTTGAAGAGATGAATCTTTGAGCAGGCGTTGTCGCTTGAGTTTTGACTAGTGTTATTTTCTTCTTCAAAGAACGTTTCATTTCTTTGGCCCAGTGAATGTTATAGCAAACGAATGTTAACGTAGTATTCAATTTTTCCATGAATTTCGAGTCGACGTGAAAAAAAAACAAAAAAGAAAAACACCAGGCCTTCGCGGAAGGCGCAGCCCAGTTACAGCGAAAGCTAGAAGAGCGGCCTTTAAGACAGTTTTCTAAACAGTCACGGGGTAACTGCTGCGAGCACAATTTTTTATTACCACTACGGCATTAACTATAAAAAATTTTAGGGTAATAGGCCGGCATTCGCAATGCTATTTTTCGTCATTATTCTGAGAAGCGTGGTGTGTACTAAGCTATTGCGAGGAATTTCGTGCCCATTGTTCATGCAGTGGCTGACGACAATGAATAATCATGCCCGAAGTGGGTATGCGCCACCGTTAATAGCTGAACAAAAACAACCTTTTGCAATGGGTTGGAGCATTGCAACATCCACTCGTTAGGCTATTCACATTGTGCGATGAGTGCTTGTTCTTTCGCTGTTTTAAAACGCTTTGTAAGTAGTACTACTACGATTGATTTTCCCCGACATCAAGCCTCCCTAAGGCAAGTTTGCCAACAAGCCTCAAGCACCGGCGTGGATCAGTGGTAGAATACTGGGCTGGCATCCAGCGGACCCGGATGGGAGCCCTACCGTGCCATTGGTACTTTTTTTTTTAATTTGCGCGATATGGTTACGGACACTGGTGGTGGCGACGGACCACCACGGCGCTGATCAAGACCCAAGTTGTGATCTCATAACAGATTTGCTGTAAAAAAAGAATTGAGAAAAAACTGTTCCCCGATTATCGTTCTATAAACGCACAATGCGGGTTTTCCATACATAGGATCATCAAAAATGTTTTCGAAAAAGCGATGCTTGCGTCATCTATACACGGAGGACTCAACGGAGGACCTGTAACGATTATTCACGCCTGCATTCGGAGAACCACAATTGCAAGAGTGAGCCACTTTTATCAAGGCAACTGTCAGAGGACTTCCCCGCCATTCCAATGTTCGAAGACGCTGTGATGCAGCAACTCCACAAAATGCTTGGACTCCTTGCATTTATATGCCCCACCGCGGTGGTCTAGTGGCTAAGGTACTCGGCTGCTGACCCGCAGGTCGCGGGATCGACTCCCGGCAGTGGCGGCTGCATTTCCGATGGAGGCGGAAATGTTGTAGGCCTGTCCGCTCAGATTTGGGTGCACGTTAAGGAACCCCAGAGGTGGTTCGAATTTCCGCAGCCCTTTACTACCGCGTCTCATAATCATATGGTGGTTTTGGGATGTTAAACCCCAGATATCAATACTTGCATGTATCTTGAGGTGAATAATACCGCAGCGCACCAAAGTCACATTATGCCAATTTTCTCGGTCGTTAGTGATAAGTGGCCTAGATAATGCAGCCACAGAAGCTGTGGAGTGGAAATGGTCCTGCTTGTTCGTTCCTAATAGTTTTCGTCTCATACATTCTGCTAAGCGTCTTAGAAGTAATAAGAGGGCTAAATATTGTTGCCTTTTCGTATACAGAGCTGCATGCGTGAGGCATCTATAGTCGGTTACAATTTAAGCGATAATTGTAAACCCCGCATACCACCGGCGTGGTCCCACCAACAGAGAACTTCGGTAGATGCTCCATTCAATTGTATGCATACTCATTTACATGACGTGAAATATCTTTCACGTGTACAAGTAAGTGACCCTCACATGCAGATAGATGTTCATGGCGATAGTTTCCAGTCGATGACTTTAACTTGCGGGGAAGATTTCGACATCCCTGCGAAGCCATACTCAACCCTTTGAAATACGAACGACGTGCTTTTAATTATTAATATGCATAATACTTACGTTAGCAGCAAAAATGTACTCATGGTACGGACGGTAGCCACCCTGCATCGTATGATGAAAGGTGAGCTGTCAATCAACCGAGGGTGGAGCTTGTAGTAAGGGCGGAACTAACCTCTCTGTCATTCCTCCTTCCACCTTCCTCCACCTTCCTTGTATCTATTCTTAAAGGGGGCCGTGCGACACAGATTAAGCGTTTCGTTTTCATTCCTATTCTGGAGTTGTAGAGTGCATCGATGTTATTGCGGAAGTGGCAATGCGAAAAAACAATGCTGTTACAAAGTGGATTTTTTTCAGATTGTAAATTATGTTTAAGACGTGGGAGTGGCAACACAGGCCGAGCGTATTCATTGGTTGACGCGACAAGTTCCACGTATGCTAGCCTCCACATACTGAGCCGATGCTTCAAGTTAAATGAAAGGCAATAACGTTGCAATGGGGGAAGTTTAGACGACTTCATTTTGCGATGCGTAGCAGGTTAAAGGAAGCAAAGAATACAAACAACAACTAAGAATAATGCACAAACCCACAACTTGTTTCATTTTGAGCATGAAAATATTCTGTACAAAACAAAAAAGCAATCAGTTACCGGTAAATAATAGTCAAACAAAACTTATCAGCCTCCCATTAAAAAATAGTATGTGTATGCATACCTTCTACGGTGAAAAGTAGTCAGCAAATAAATCTTGTCAGACCGATAGCACAATTCAAGAAGTCAGAAGATTGAAGTTTTGCAAAGACCGTACCATTTCGACGACCAGTTGCAAATAGACCTCTTGTGTCAAAACTAAAAAATTACAAAAGAATAACAAAACTTAAGGTGTTCGACCCGTCATTAATTTACCTCTTTTTTTTAAGGAGGCCAGAAAAATTTGTGTGCACCAAGGCTCGGACACACATATACAGCATTTATTACTGAAGAATGAGCTGCTAATACACATAAACTTTTAAACCACCTTATGAAGTTCGGGGCAGTAGCCGAGTCGGTAACGCGTTGAGTTTCAAAACCGAGAGGTGGCTGGTTGGAGTCTCGATGCTAGCAGTGTAGAAAAAGAAGACAAAGCCACAAGACGATGGGGGCGAGGAGGATAAAACGCTGAAGTCAGTTCTTTCTTTATTACTGTTTTTTATCGTGACCTGCAGAAGTGAGCAGCCCTTTTTAAACATCGCATCACGTTTTGTGTCGGTTTCCTAGTGCGTAATGTGATGGTTTCATAACCAAAAGATTGTTGTTTCAAATGGCCTCGCTAGGATTCATAAAACACCAGGAAGTCATCCAGATACTTGACTGCCGAGTGTGTGATTGATTGATTGATTGATTGATTGATTGATTGATATGTGAGATTTAACGCCCCAAAACCACCATATGATTATGAGAGACACCGTAGTGGAGGGCTCCGGAAATTTCGACCACCTGGGATTCTTTAACGTGCGCCCAAATCTGAGCACACGGGCCTACAACACTTCCGCCTCCATCGAAAATGCAGCCGCCGCAGCCGGATTTGATATCGCGACCTGCGGGTCAGCAGCCGAGTACCTTAGCCACTAGACCACCGCGGCGGGGCTGCTGAGTGTGTGTACTGAAACACAAACTGTACAGAAGCGGAGAACAACATTGCAGGCGGTCCTTATGGGCATAAAATTATGCTGCGCTGCCTTTTTTTCTCGAAAAAGTGTTTTTTTTTTGACGAAAATAGGGAACACAGACTACAGCCACATGAAACAGTGAAAAACGGGGGTTCCATGCTGCCAAGTGACCACGAGGTGGTGTGCCCGCCTTCACCCGAATGATTTAGGAATCGTACTGCCGTAGCATAACCACGAAACTCACTCGTAGCTACTTTAACCGAGGGGCTGGTCGATGCGAGTACACTTAAATATTTGAGCCAGGTCTAGATACTCGATGCCTCTGCCTTTGAACCAGGTGGCCTCGAACCTAATCGAACCCGGTACCTTCTTCATTGGAAGAATAAGCTCAACCATTTTGCCACTTTTGAGATGGGAATGTCGGTGACAAACGATATATAGTGATTCATCAATATTATTAATCAATTTCGTCAACATTGAAGACTGCAGTTCTCATTCACCAATTTTCATAATTCTTATTGCGTTCGTCTCAGAATTTATTACAATATGCATACTACTACTAAATAATAAGCAGTCCAAAATTGACGCAAGCCTCCTTCAAGTTGTAGTTGACTATGCGCGTCTCCGTGGCTGTTCCTTTCAGCTTACCTGAAGTCAGTGCAAGAAGAGTCCGTGTCGAGACTGGCCTGGATAGTAGCAGGTGTTCTGGCGTCCATCTTCGTCCCTCGTCTTGCTGTTCCTGGTGCTTTACTGCAAGTGCTGCCGACCGAAAGTGCACCGCAGCCCGTACAGCGATTCCGGTTCTGTTCGTTCATACGGCCGGGCGAATAGACGCAAGGTAAGTCTTGTGGAATTCATTTTTCTTCAGTGTTGCTGGGGGTGAACTTGTACGGTTTGCGAGACCGACTGTGTGAAGGGGGTACAGCCATGTTTAGACACTTGCATACCATGGCACCGTGCATAAGAAAAAAGAAATGATAAAATGCTCATGTTCAGTAAACAACTACCGCGAGGTTTTCCTCATTTTATACCCTCATGTCTTGAAAGAACAAAAAAAAGAGGGTCGCATGGTCCCTTGTAATGCCGTTGCAAAACGTACGGCATTAAAAAGTTTTCCCTCTCTCTCTCTAAAAAATGACCCACTTTAGACAACGTACTTCAACACACCAAATTTGCCACCAGAATAACAGTACTGCTTCTAGGCGTAAAAAATACCTGTACACATCTTAATGCCGGAAGTTGAAATCATCTCAGAGTACAATATTGACCCTAATTTGCCAATAGGAGAGGAACTAGCATCGTGTATCAGCTGTAAGTTTCGCTTACAGATGTTTGAAGAATCGGCTGGAAAGTTCGGATCACTCGGCGAAAAAAACCTACAAGGACGTGTTCACGAGCCCCATACACGTGCCATCAGCGCCTCCAGTGGAAGCGGACATGGTAACAACGTACGTAATGCATCGCCTGATTGGAATAGGCATAAGTACTTATAGTCCACAGAAGGCTCCCCTGATTATCTCCCAGCTAGTATGAAAACACGGTTACTTAACAAGAATGTAGAACTCTATGGCGTGAATAATGCAAAAAATGCAAAGTTGATCCAAGATACTGAAAGACCTATAAGCTTCACCTTTAAAATTTGTACACGGTAGAAATATTCTGTTCCTAGTGCGTACTTCAAACACTTAGTGTGTGACATTGTTTTGAACTTTCTATGCCCCCACTACGTGGCCTTAAGGGTGAAGTAGCGTGTGTGCCCTTTGTTGTGGGTGACTGGCTTTAAACTATGAAGTCGCTATGATAATCCCTTGTCCTGACACCCAGTGGCAATATACGCCTGTACCACGCATTATTGCGGCAATATTTCATGTTTACTATGAAGCATGTATACAGGACGTGTGTGTTTGCAAAGCAAGAGTTACTTTCACTGCAGTTTCAAGTAGAGAAAGTTATTTTTACTGCGTTCAAAAGCATAGGCGTGGCTGTATGCTAGAACACCCACTTGCCATGCAAACAACCCGGGTTCGTTCCCCGTGAACTCAGACCCAGAATGTTTTTTTCACTTATTTCATTCGCATCTTTCTCAAATTTCTGGTCACGCAAAATGATAATTTTTCGCTCACAGCCAACGACGCTGACAGAGGAGTTTCTGCGAAATAATCTTTTTAATGCTCTCGCGTTAACAAGTAACATGTATTACTTTGTACACTGCTTAAAACATTCGACATTGGTTCATTTTCCTTAACCGCAATTCATATTGTTACGTAAATTAAATGATTGCAGACTTATAGAAAACATTTAAATTTGTTTCACAGTTACCGTGCTATGTTCTTTGTAGTTCGTGTAGTTATCTAGCGGGCGTTGCAACTAGGCGCGCGCAAGATTCGTGCACAAACTATAAATTATTATGCAGTGAATGAAAACAGCTGATTCGCAATGAAAGCTTACAACGTTTGCAGGTCAGTGCTCGACTGCGATTAATTTAAGCCCAAATTAAAAGAGGCTCTAATTTATTGTGATTTTCTTTTACTGGGGAAGCAAGCGAAGTTAGTACGCGGGAATCTACACACTGCGATTGGGCAGCCGTGAATGACATCGAGAGAGCTGTTTCTATCATCATTAACAAATAAACAATTATTTCAATTGTTCAAAGAAGCTCGAGAGGCTTCGGTATAGTGTCACAGGAGAGTATTGAAGGATAGGTGAGAAGAAGCTTCAAGTTGATCCCTTATGTTGCGATATCAAGCTGTCGCGAAGTTTGCTTGGTTTAGGTTTAGGCGAAGTTACGTATCGTTGCCGCACGTGAAGTTGCTCGTAGCACGGCGACCTCTCATTAGTAGCACCAGTGTAGTTGTAGCAGCAAAGTCACCTTCTTATCGAGAGTTTCTAATCTTCCTAGCTATGCTATACACAACGGTGGGTGGTCACAAGTATTCTCAGTTTGGCATGTCACACGCTCGGCCAGGGCCCGTGAATTAGCCCTAAAATTTAGTTTGTAGTCGACAATGTATGCGCATAGAACCATTGCACAAAAGAGCTTGCCTACTATTTGGTCATTTGGTTACTTCAGCTTCGTTACAGCAGCGCTGTCCTTTGCACATTTTTTTATCTTACTGCCAGACAATGACCGAACCATGCTGAGGAGCTTATTGACAGCAAGTTTTCCCATCAGTATATGAAAAATGCAATAACTCTTTGTTTTTGCCGAAGAAGCAATGTCGGGAGATTTTCATTGGGAAACGCAGACGAAGTTATTTGAGTTTGGCAACCTCGCCCTCAGCGCTTGTAAAATGTAGAACTGAAGGTTACGCAAGCTGTTCTTTGTTCCTACCACAGGCGGTCAAGGCCCAAGAATCTCAGCGAATACTTTGTGAACAAGGCTTACGAACCAGACCGGGGAGTGCGGTTGTCAGCGGCGGCCAGCACCAGGCTGCGCGTTAACTCTGATTATGATGAAGGTATGACGACACAACTGACGAATGTGTGACCATATATAGGTTGTCTGCCGGAGAATGTCACAATTTGGAAACGAATCATTTCGCTGTGTCAGGAAATGGTTGGTCTCAAGACTATGTGGTCTGGAGATTTGAGACAAATGCCTCAATACGGAATGACTTGATTTACCTCATCCTAGAGTGAACTAGAAGAGTGTGATGAAATCACGCAGAGCACTACAATGTGTTCGCAGTGTTCCTAAGGTGAGACGATCAATGTCCTAAGAAGGTAAATATAATATGGTATGCACTGAAGAACTACGAAGTTAACTTTCTCCTTGCACAATCCATTTCCTATTTCACTTTCAATTCGTCTCACGTGCTTTCGTGGCCCGAATCAAGTCTTCGGTTTTCCTTTTCTTGAGAGTTAGCTTAAGTTAACTCAATCGATAACTCATCTGTGCCGCTTCACATTTGCTATGTCGCGTCTATATAAAGTCTCGATACTCGGCGACAACTTTCTGTGGCAGCACAGCTAAGGCTACAAAGCATAGAAAACCATCAGATATTAACGCATAGATATCACGCCCTATACACGCTCTTTTTTACTATGCTTCTGCATGTGATATTATCAGTAAAGTGGGACTCTAATAACTATAGCCGCCTTGAAAGTGACACCAGCTACCTGCCAGTCTTCAGCAACACCAGCTGCTTGGAAGAAAAACTGCGAACTGGAAACTGTACGTCAACCAATGAGTCTGTTCCTAATTGAAGTGCATACGTGGCCGGTGTTTCGGCTGCCTAATATTGCTGATAGGACAACGCTGAAGATCGCGTGCCGTAACACCACTACCTGTCAGCGTATACGGAGGGAGTCCATTCCTTGCGCTTTGTCTGGGCAACAGATGCGTTTATGTATATTAACCTATTGACTGTGCAGAAACAGCGTTGTTGGCCGAGTAAAGATTACGTTTCACCCACTTAGATTTACGATCGACAGACGCCCGCTCAGGTGCCAAGAAGTCTGCTTCTCATGGTTGCCTTCGCGTCCCCTACAAAAATAACCCGAGTGTCTACAGAAAGTTCTTGCGTGTTTAAAAGAAGGAAAACAATGAGGCCGACCAAGTATGCCCTGAAATTTAGGAATGGTTTTTTGGCTTGGCGTTCTTGCAATCACCCAGTACATGCACGGTCATACCTTTCTTTTCTTTCTGAAATAAAGCTCGACGCTTCAAAACGTTTCGTGTTCTTCCCCTTGAAAATGAACATTGTATTTACTTCCTCCCAAAAGAATGGAAGTTTTATTGAATAATAGTCGTGCAAAAAAAAAAAACGCGTTGGACGCGTTTGCGAAACCGAAACCTAAATCGCACGTAAACGGACTACTTGGCGTAGTAACACATGTGTATAAGCTCCGCCCACGTAGCTTTGGCTGTGCTGCCACAGAAAGTTGTCGCCGAGTATAGCTTCGCCTACTTATGCACATGGCATGTACCAATAAAAAGACATAAAATGGCACAGACTTCATGCAGACTTCCCTTATATGAACAATCTTACCGCATTTTGGTGTAAAAAACGACAAAACTGACTGATTCTTTTTATCACGACGCAGTCAGTCCAGGCTTGGACGAGATCAAAGGAGGCCTATTCGATCATGTGCCACCGCCTCCATTAGACTCGGCAGACTGCCCACTGCCACTGCCTCGCAAAAACTTGAGAACGGATGTTCACCAAGGTGACTTGGACAGCGACAGCGACACATCGTAAGAGTTTTGGATATTTCCCTGAAATTGTTTTACTCATTCGCGCGATTTAGCGCGGAATGTTTTATATCCATATAAAGTCAAATACAAAACAGTAAGTGCCACACAGTTCTGTAGCTTGCGTTGTGTGCGTGCTGAGTCTCGAAAAACTAAACACAGGATAGAAGCTTGCGCGGATAGAAGCGCAAAGTGGTGTGCGCCGTCGCGGTACGATGGATTTAGAATTGAGAGATAATCGATAACGACGGAGACTGGCTGCTGGTCAAGATTAAAACGCTATCTACTCTTTCGTGAGCTATAAATAACAAGCTGTTGGAACGTAGACTTTTCACATTTATTATATTACGCTTCAAAGTTTATTCGTCTACGTACACATCATTACTCATGCGTGCTTAACATTACCGCTTTGTCTTGCACGTGTTTCTATATACATTGATGCATGTTTTTTTGTTGAAGAACAATGATGTAAGTTTATTCAATTGCTGAGGCTTTCGTTCATGCTGGTTATGCAAACAGTAATAAAAAAGAAAAAAAGAAGAAAAAGAAATACAAAATTAAAGTCTTTCTGCCTGGATTTGCATCAAGGAAGCAGTCTCGTGGTCGTACATACGAGTACAAAGATATAATAATGTTTGCAAAATTTCTAAGAATATATATATATATATACATATATATATACATATATATATATATATATATATATATATATATATATATATATATATATATATATATATATATATATCTTGTGTGTACTATGTGACTTAGGAAAAGCGCGCTATGTGATAAAGTCCTTGTATCCTCATAGTCGTGTGTGCTACATTGCATGACACACCCACCAGCCTCGAGTCAACCACGACGTCTGAATCGGCCGAAGAAAAGACGGCAACAAGCGCGCAGGAAAGCGTCGTCACATCACTACTTTCTGACGAGGTGAGCTACAAGACTGCTAGCCCTTTTTCGAAAGTTAGTATATTATCCAGAATTCTTACATAAATATATTGATTCGAAAGCCTAAACCTTGATAGTAATGAATTTACAGCCTCATCTGTCAAAGGATTACTGTTTTTGTAGGGTCACGAACCTAGTGAAGTCAGTGAGTCGGCAGTTTCTACAAAAATAGCTTATTGGTTACTTGGAGTACCCAAAATTCACAACTGTGACGTCACTCATGGCAAGCATGTACACATCCTGTTATGCGAACCACGACCAGGTGTCCATTGTTCATGGGTGTTATCGTTATTACTCAATAACTGGTGAGCCGCCCTTGGCAAGGGCATTTTCGAGCGTGATGCAATGCAGTCGCACTAATTTTTTTAATCGTAATTGGCTCGGTTGCGTAAGTTAAGAAAGTGCTGGTGCAGCTGAACGGGAACTGAAAATTTGCTGCTAATCAGTTTCGACCGTCACAGCAGGCGCCCTGCGTGTCTGTGGCACACAATAATATTAGGCACTTACTAAAAAAAAAAAAAACGTGGCTTATCCCTTTCCCTAGGAATCGGTATAACACGGGAATGAAATGTGCTTTCGCAGAAGAAGTTGAGTGTTTGTTGTGCATTGTTTCACAGTAGCGGTGAAATATTGATTTCTGCTGCAACAATTCTTTTTGTTGCAATCTGTTGGCACGTATTTTACAACGTAATATCCGTGACGGAAATACGTAAACGGAGCTATGATTAACCCTGGCATAAAACTTTCGTGTAAAAAAAAAAGAAGAATGGAAGCAATGAAACCGAAATAATCTTCCTATTCCCCTCTTTTTCACAGTTTTAGGATTGTACCGCTTAAACGCTATCAGCAAAATAAGAAATGTAAGGTGCACAACGAGGAATTTAAGCGGGTTGAATGACACCAGTGTAGTGAAGTTGTTTGCCTATCTCTGTGTACCGGTACTAGCTATACTCTCACTTTTTAAATGGTAGTCTGAATTGGATCTGTGCTTTACAATTCATTGTTACAGCCCTCTGAAGTTAACCACATTGACAGTCCAGGAAAGCCGTGTTCAGACGAAGACCTGAAGGAGGCGCAGAAAGAGTTGGATAACATGAAGAAGAAAATCGGGGACATCCTTGACAGCGCCCTTGAGAAAGCAGCCGCTAAAAAGGTTTATGGCAGGTAGGTTGTATGTGGGGAATTTAGGCCTGTTGGGCTTCTCAGTATTATTGTGAACACGCAAAATTTTATTATCAATAATGCAATGGTAACAAAAGCATCGCATAATATTTAAATAACTTGAGCAAGGAGAGGCTTAGCCAGAAGTATTTTTAGGGGGCGGGGGGGGCTTCGACCATACTTAATGTATGTTCGTACATGTGTTTTTATGTGTGCATGTATATAGTAACGGCCACTAAAGACACAAAAGCGAAATACACTTTAACACGGCTTTAATCTGGCACCCATTGTCACCAGCTTCAGTGTTCTCCATCACTTCGTCTTCCTCGTTCTCTGTCCTGCGGCTTTCTTCTGCTAGTATCCCACTACCCATCAGTTTACCACATAACAATATATACTCAAGTGATATTCAGAAAAATTCGGGAATGGGGGTGGAAACCTTCCGCCTTTTTAGGTACGCCCCTGCCTATGAGCCTCCATCGCCACCTGTTCGAGTCATTGCACAGACTTTTTCATAAACGGACCACAACCACTCAAAAAGTGGTGATAGCAAGGTTTGTCTGGCCACGCAATAATCAGGACGTACGACACTGGGCTCGAGAATGCGTAGCTTGCCAACGCCCCAAGATACAGCGTCACACTTCGACAGCACTGGGAAACTCCAAAACGCCGTATTCTCGCTTTGATCGTGTCCACCTCGACATTGCCGACCCACTGCCACATTGCCACGCAGATTTCCCTGCTGACATCTGTGGACAGATGCACCCGCTGGTCGAAGGCCATTCCTATTGCAGACATACCACTGAGACGGTTGCAAGTGCTTTCCTGTACGACTGCATAGCACTTTTTGGGGTGCGTCGCACGCAAGGTTGCCAGGTTTGGCTACATTGAGCCAATTTGGCTGCTTTTTTTAGGCCAGTGGTAGCAGAAAAATTGTCTTCTTGGCTCACTTTTGGCTACTTGCTTGTTCCCTTCAATTTGAGCAAAATTATTGATATCTAATGACGTAGCAGCCACTGGTGTTCGAGTGTAATATGCCAAAACATGGCGATAAATTGTCTTTCCAGCTCCGAAATTTTGATTACGCAGCTAATGAAGCTTAATTAAAAAATGAAGCAGCTATGGCTGAAGCAGGCGCAAGGGTCAATGACTGATTATGCCATGAATATAAAAAATTAGATGCTTATAACTTAACAAGCAAGAAAGCCTCGCGAATATGCAAAATAAAAAAGGCTTTTGGATTACTAGTACGGACTCCAAGAGAACTGCTGTACGGGGTTCAGTTGTGAGTACAGCGCCTATACTGTCTTAAATTCTTTTTTCTTATTTGTTCTAGCGCTCATCACTTTTAATTAATTATGGACCTCTTTCTGCAGATGACCCATTGCTAATCGCGGTTTTATAGCAGCATTGGCTCAAAACGTTTAACCTCTTGTTCTGTGGCAATATGTAGCTTATGAGTCGCCCATTTATCACGGCTGGAAACCTTGTTTGGGCGAGTGCGCGATGGCCATTTAGGTAGACACATTTTAACGCGATGGCGTTAAAGAGCTCGTTTGCAGAAATTCTGGTGGCGTTGCCGGCGGTGCTGAACACCTTGTTCGGGAAAAGTAGTTAGCGAATCAATCTTGTTAGCCTACTAGCGTATTTCAATAAAGTGAGATAATAATGTTTTGCAAAGACGTTGCCATATCGGCACGAAATCGCAAATAAATTCCTTTTGTCACCACTCTAAGTAATTCCAAAAGAATAACAAAACTGATGATTCTAAAAAGCTCTATAACTCTTTTTTCAAAAAGGCCAAGAAGCTTCGTGCGCGCCAAGGCTCCGACTCAGAAAGACCGCGTTTAATATTGAAGAATAGGCTGCGAATACACAGACCAACTTTTAAACAACATATTCAAGCCCGTGGCAGCAGCCGGATTTGTAAGGTGTCCGAGTTTAAGCAGAAAAGACACTGGTTAGAATCACCGGGCCACTAGTGTTAAAAGAAGGGCACGGCGATGGTCATTATTCATTTTTAAACATCATTTGCAGTAGTCAGCAAACCAAGTTCTAAACAGTGCTTCCTGTGCTGTGCTGGTAGTCGAGTATTATTCCACTTGCGGCCACCGTAGAGCACGGACATGGTGGCATAAGCTCCTGCGATAGAGGAGTCGCATCAGTGAACCAGCTTGGTCGCGTTAACAGGAACATGGACGAATCGTCCAGGATTCTTAGATTATTTTGCCCCGACTGCCAACAAGTAATTCAACGCTGCATGCTGTTTTTTTACGCCGATATCAAGGTGCAGCCGTACCGCGTCGAGGATTTCAGAGATGCTCTTATTCGTTTGGTTTTACTCCTCAATGTGGCTGCCTTGGGGGTGTTCTAAATGGATCATGTTTGGGCCTTCAAATTCAAGAATGCGGAGGGCAAGAAGGAAATACTTGCTGCTGGGGACATAAAGGAGAAGAACCAGCGTTACATCGCTATTTACCCAAGGCGCCAGGATACGAGGCTGAAGATTCATTAGCTACTGTTCATTGTTCCTGACATCGATGTGGGGGCAGCGTTGGTACCTTGTGGCAAGGGGAACGAAATATTACGATTACGCTGGCGTGTGTATGGATGCACGTACAAAGGTTTTTTTGACGCGAGTGGTGAACCTCAAGCTGGCTTCACGGTGGATGACCTTTCACATCAGTTGTGAATTACCGCGGACCTCACACTGGTTGTCGTCGCGGGAAGGGCACCGCTATGCCTGCATTGCCCGCGGAACATGCCACATTAGGAGAGATTGCCGAGCGCAACGTTGTGCAGTGTCGGTGTTTTGGGCATAACGAGTGTGGCTGTACGCGAACATATGCAACTGTAGCAAGGCCCGTGGGGAGTGAAGAACTTTCCCAGCATCACATGGATGAGGCCGAAGTAGAAGATCTGATAGGGGCGTCAGGAAGAACCAACACCCAGCTTAACGTCCCTTACGGCAGGCCTGGCAAGCGCTGATTCGACTGCCAACAAAGACAAAGAACCTGCAAAAGAAGGGCAATCTACGAGGAGTGCACAGCATATCACGGCGCTTGCAGCAAAGGGAGGAATGCCGGAAAACATAGACACATCCAATACTTACTTGCAAAAAGACCTGGGAAGAGGTGGAAGGCAAGAATACCAATGCAATAAAAGCCTTGGAGGAACCACCGGCTAAGGCAATTAATGTGCCCCGTAGACCGGCGCCCAAAACCCTAAGTGAACGTTGAATAGCCGAGACCGACCCATCGACCAAGTTGCAACAGACAAAACCACGGCCGCAACAGCAGCAGCCAGTTCAGAAACTACAGACACAACAAAAACCGCAGCAGCAGCCACTGCTGAAGCAGCAAGCACTTCAGCAACAACAGACATATTATCAGCAGCAGGGGCCTTCAACGGAATCACCTTCAGACCAACCGCCCCGGCGAGGCGGGGGTCTGGACCAAGTGACCACAGTATTTAACCGGCAGTGACATCAACAAATGAAGCACATTAACAATGTGCGCATAAAGTGCTCCATGAATTGTGCGCAACGCTCTTCTCTCGTGATCAAAAGAAAAGGGGCCTAGTGAAATAAATGGAACCGTGGACCTGATGGTTATCAGAGGTGAGAATTATGTGGCCAAGATCCCAATTCCCGTCCTAACGGCTGTGAGCGTCGAGGCAGAATTAAGAGTTGCGACTCTCAATGTCAGGGGCCTTGCCGCTCGACGACGGTAGCATCAATTAAGTTGTTTGTTGCTTGAACATTATCTCGATGTTATTGCCATTCAGGAAACGAAATTGTAAAGTCAGCATCAGACTCACCGCAAGGTGTTCCCTTTTAGAGCACGGTACAACGTTTGTGCGTCTCATGCTGTTGTAATTTCGGCTGGTTGTGCATTGATACTTAAAACTTTTATTGGTATTGTAGAGAAGGCTGTCTGCCAAGCACTGAGAGAGTTTTAGTGTGTAAATTTACAAGCTATTACTACTACTACTACTACTACTACTACTACTACTACTACTACTAATAATAATAATAATAATAAATGGCAAGTGTTCTCGCCCAAAAAAGAGGGTGAGCGTAAAAGTTTTTTGTGAATCTGCAGTGTTTTCTTAGCTGTGACAGGATTGTCATTATGCTCGGTGACTTAGTTGTATTTGCAACTCTCAAGACAGAGTAAAAAAGCAGCTGTAAAAGATCGAAGTGCAGTGCTACTCAGCACAATTGTACAAGATTGTCATCTTGAAGATGTGGAAACATGCTTTCTGCAGAGGAGCACTTCACACATTTTCCGAACAAAAGCCATATGAGGGTAGGCAGAGCATGTGTGTCCTTAAAATTAATGCGAGCATGTTCAACTTATGAAGTAAAAAGTGTGTCTTTTCGTGACCATACCATAGTCATGTTCACTATAAAGTATAAAAAAAGAAAACGGCTTTCAAATGGGACGTATGAAAATAAATGACTAATTCTTAAAAGTTCGTAAAAGCTGCGCAGGAGCATATCAAGAAAATGTTAGCTGAGCCTCAAGCAAACGCGATCAAAGCTTGGGTGAGTTTTAAGGAGATAACAAAGATGAAAGCCACAGAAAGATCGGGCGTGTTACATAGAATTCAAAAAGGAAAAGGAAAAAGAATTGCAACGTTAGTTAGACTTTGCACTGAACCTACAAAGTAAACTGCCTTGAAAGCAAACAAAGTAAATAAACGAATCAGAGGCCATTGACATTTAAAAATACAGAAGAGCGTTGATAAAGGTGCGTGCAGAGAAACTATTCCTTGGCAAAACACCAACAACGCCTGCACTCGGCGACAAAAAAAGATAAGCCAAGTGAAACGAAACTAAAGCGATAACAACCAGTAGTGGAATGGTACGGAAAAGTCAAGCAATTGAGCAAGTATTTCTTGAATACTTTCACAGTTTACTTGATCAAAAAGTGAAAGCAGATTAAGGGTTTGAGGCTCGCATTCAGCATTTGATACCAAAGCTCTCCGATAACGAAAGAGAGAAACTGAAAATACCAATGAATTTTCCCGAAATAGAAAAGGCTATTGACGACTTATAGGGGCTGGCAAAACACCAGGAACTGATCAATTGGGCACCGTACTGCGCAAGATAATTAAAGGAGTCATATTTTTGGCTTTACATCGTGTCTTCACAGATGCTTTACGATTAAAGGTGCGGCCCGCGTCATTTCGAACGACGCATGGAATACTCATAACGAAGGCTGATGGCCCTAAAAATTATTGTTGGTCAAGTCGCACCGACCAATCAGTTTAGTCAACACAGATGATAAAGTGCTTATGAAGGTTCTCGCGAGTAGGCTGCAGAGGGTGATGAAAATACTAGTTCGACCACACCAGACTTGTGGACTGAAAGGACGCACAATAAACACCAATGTTTATGCATCGAGGAGCGTGCTGGAGAGTTGTGAACTGTTCGGTAGCAGAGTCGCAATGTTCAATTACACATACAAAAAGCCTTTGATTGTATAAATCGTGGCATTCTTTTTTCAGTACTTGAATATGCTCATCTCAGGTCTGTCATTCTGGAAGGGGCAAAAAAGGCCTATAGAAAGGGCTTTACGAGTATTGTATTTATTCAGTGGCTTACTGAAAGCTTTCAAGGGACAAATGATGTGCGGCAAGGTGATTGCATTTCAGCTCTATTATTTGCAATTTACACAGAACATTTCTGCATGAACATTATAAGCAATGAAATAATAAAGGGGTACCAGGTAATGACAAGTGAAGTTAAATTGTTAAATATGCAGACGACATTGCTGTGTTCTGTTACGATAAGGAAAGTGTCAGCGAAGTAATACGTTATGTGGCCTTTTTTGCAAGATGACAGACAGTGCATGAAACCAGGTTAAATGCCTAAGCCTGTGGCATAGTTCTTAGGAGACCACCCCCCAAAACTTTACAAATATGTACGGGTCACTTGTACCAATTAAGCACGTTGGAGTACCCTGCAGCATTACAAGGACAGGAATTATTACTGGAAGTAGGTGTGTGAAAGCACTCGTAAAAAGACACGAAACCAGGGCGGTAGAGAACTCTCGGTGTTTTATAGAACGACAGCTTGTAACTGGTTCATTGTTTGCAAAGTGTGCTATGTTCTGCAACTCCTCTTTATGTCAAGAACAAATGTACAAACATTACATAGAGTGATAGCAGTGTTTGCGAGTAGGTTTGGAGCGTATTAATCGGATAAACTTTTTTCACTCTTCAAGATATGGTCGTTTAGGATTGACTCATCTATTTCTCAGGCAAACTGTATACAGATTTTTTTACGTGCCCAATGTACCCCTTTTTTTGAAACGTTTCTGTTAATTGTACTCTATAATACAATTCTCTAATTATGTGATGTCAAATATGCCTGTAAATTGTAACCTGCGTGGATATTTAAGAGACGTTATAATTGCATATGAAATATTCAAAGATTGATTCTAAATGAAATAATTTTTTAGTTGCAACGAGGAACCGTCTTTAGAGATAACTACGTAACGTGATGTTGCCTCAGCCTATCTGTATATATCAGAATATCAGGTCGGTGGTGAGCGCCACGTATTGAAGGGAGTAAAAATAATGACCATACGCTGAAGTGCAAAGACATTCTTTTTTTTGGCAGCACAGCGGAACACTGTCGGTGTAAAACCGTGCTTACAAGAAAAGGGTTTTCTTTGTTTCGTGTTCGATAGACTGCCTTATCCGTAAGAAACTCAAGACTGTCAACAACATTTTTCTTGACTGTTGGGACGCTGTTTTTCTGTGGGACATTTTGCAGCACATCTCGAACAAGGACCAGCCTATCACACCGTACGGTATTCGCTTTTTGTCTGTGGAAAGTTAAGATGGTGTGCCTTATGTCATGTTTATGCTGCGTGTGCTCCACAGCGTGTAGGGAACAAGAATGGCTGTACGTCACGTAGATAAAAATGCCCGATTTGTGCTCGAATACTTCATGAAATGTACTGTATACACAAGAGACGTGTTCAATTCCAGAGAAAAACGACCCAATTTGGTCTCGATATTGAACGCGTTGGCTACAATGAATCGTTTTTAAATAAAGCAGTCACAGTGAGGCTGGTGTTTTAGCCCAGGTTATAAGAGCTTGTAATTATTTTTTTTGTGTGTGCAAAGTTGGCAATAAAGAAAGAAAACGTGCTGGTAGCCGAGTGCGTCCAGTGGTCAGTTCATAAACAAAAGGTTGGCGGTTCAAATGATAAAGCTGTAATTGCTGGAGCACCGCAAGTCGTTACTGTAGAAATTGAGATGTACGTGCTGTTATATAACTTGTGAAACTGGCCAAAAGTAATATCGAGAACAACATTTAGAGTGACCCTTATAGGACATTAAATTATGGCGGACCTTTTTCTTTCTCGTAAAAAAGGTTGTTTTTTACCAAAATAGAGGACCCGATTTACAGCGGCATGGGACCGCGAGGTTCGGGGTTCTCATGCAACAAAGTTGCCACTGAATGAAGTGTGGCTAAGCTAAGGAAATATAATTTAATGCGCTTTAACGATGACTTTGGTTTCAACGAAGGTGACAGTGGGATTCGAACTACCGCCCCTCAGGTTATGAAACGAACAATTAACCCCTTAATCACAGGTCCGTCTAAAGCGTGTCCAACCAGCAATGTCAGGCGTATCTTCGTAATTTACATCTTTCGAGTTTTACAACCGCATATATCCTTCAGTCAAACTGGGAACATTTCGCCTGAATCGATTAATCGGTGCAAATATAGTCGCTTCATTGCAACGTAGAAAGGAGCTATTTATTTCAACTATGGGCTAAAATAACGCACAACCTCTAACAAATTCATGTTCTACTTGAGGATGACAGCAGAACTTGAACAAGTGCCCTTCCTATTAATAAATAAATATGCGACTAGGACTGGTGCGTTATTTTAGCCCATAGTTGAGAAAAAAAAACGCTCGGCCTGCGAGGAACGCGCAGAACAGTCACAGCGAAGCTAGAAGAGCGGCCCTTCAGAGCTTTTTCTAAACACCCTTTGAGTAACTGCTACAAGCACACTCGCTGGGTACTCACTATGCCATAAATGATCATAAATATAAATTTTGTGTGGTAGGCTAGCTTTCACTACGCTCTTTCTTCATTTTTCGGAGAAGAGGGGTATCCGGTGCACAATTTCAAGGAATTTTGTTCCAATTTTTTATCCAAGGGCTGACGACGATGAAGAATTATGCTGAAAGTGGATATGCGTCCCAGTTAATAAATGATCAAGAACAAGTTTTTGTTAAGGATTGGCATTGGATGACCCACTCATTGTGCAATGCTCATTGTGTGGCGCCTGGTTGTTCCTTTGCTGCTCCCAAATACTTCATTACTCATACTAACGCAATTCCTTTCCTGATATCAAGCATGCCTAAAGCAAGAAAATGAGAACAGTGCTTCAAGCACCGGCGTGGTTCAGTGGTAAACTACTGGGCTGGCGCGCAAGGGGAGCTGGGTTCGAATCCCGTTGTGTCCTTGGTTTTGTATTGACTGTATTCTTTCTTATTTTGTGTGATAGTGATTAGGGACACCGGTGACGGCAGGGTAACTCCAGCGCCGCCCGCGACCATTGCTGTGATCACATAAAAGATTTCGCTGTGAAAAGAATGGCTGGTTTACACGTTGGAGCTACTCTAACTGCATCGATTTATTCCAATTCAGGTGAAGTTTTTCAAGTTTCTATGAAGGTAATGTGCGGTTATCAGTTTGGAAAGATTGGTTGGTTATCAGTTTGGAACGTACCAGTGGATGAGGGCTTAAGTGTTTGTTTCATAACCGAAAGGCTGGTGGTTTGAAGCCCGCTGTCGGCCCCATTTCCAACCAGAATTTGTTAAAGCGTGTTATATTACATTTTCTGAAGTTTTGTCACACTACACCTAGTGGCAACTTGACGCATGGGACCGTGATCCCCTATTTTTCCATTTTCTGAGCTAAATGTTCTATTGTACGTTTGCTTTCCTGCAATACATGTCGAAAAACAGTCAGAGAAGTTGAGGCCTTTATCACCCATTTCAAGGCTCAACTTTTGTCTGACGTCACAGTTAAAAACGATGCATCCTGCAAGCATATTTTATGAGCAAAATGTTCTCTGGTTTGCTTGCTTTCCTGCAACACATGTCGAAAAGCATTCGAAAACATTTAGGCTCTTATCACCCATGATAAGGCTCAACTTTTGTCTGACGTCACAGCTTGAAACGATGCACCTAGCAGGCGTGTTTTCTCAGCAATGATCCTTGGTACGTTTGCTTTCCTGCAATACATGTCGCAAAGCAGTAAAAAAAGTTGAAGCCCTTATCATCTATTACAACGTTCAAGTTCTGTCATTCGTCAAGGCTTGAAACAGCGTATCCAGCACGCATATTTTCCCAGCTGAATGTTCCCTGGTACGCTTGCTTTTCTGCACTACACGACGAAAAACAATAAAAGAATGTTGAGGTCTCTATCATCCATCATAAGGCTCAACTTTCGCCTGACGTCATAGCTCGAAGCGATGCATCCAGCACGCTTATTCCCCGAGTTAAATTTTTCCTGGTACGTTTCGCCTTCTTGCAATACATCTCGAAAAGCAGCCGCAAAAGTTGAGGTCCTTATCAACCATGATAAGGCTCAAACTTTGACGTTATGGCTCGAAATGATGCACCCAGCATGTTTAATTCCCGAGGTAAATTTTTCCCGGTACGTTTGGTTTCCTGCAATACATGTCAAAAATCGGTAAGAAAAGTTGAGACCTTTATCAGCCAGGATAAGGCTGAAGTTTTGTCTGTCGTCACGGCTCGAAACGATGCACACTGCTTGCGTGTTCTCCGAGCTTAACCTTCTGTGTTACGTTCGCGCTCCTGCAGTAGACGTGGAAAAGCAGCCGGAAAAGTTGAGGCTCACATCACCCATGATAAGGCTAAACATGTGGGAGGCAAGTGAGTCAGGCGGAGACAGAAGGTTAGGTGGGCAGATGTGATTAAGAAGTTTGCGGGTATATATTGGCAGCAGCAAGCACAGGAAAGGGTTAACTGGCGGAACATGGGAGAGGCCTTTGTCCTGCAGTGGACGTAATCAGGCTGATGATGATGAAGGCTAAACATTTGTCTGACGTCACAGCTGGGAACGATGCATTCAGCATGCATATTTTCCGAGCAAAATGTTTCCTGGTACGTTTGCTTTGCTGCAAAACACGTCGAAAAACAGTCGAAAAAGTTGAGGCCCTTATGACACATGATAAGGCTCAACTTTTGTCCGACGTCACCGCTGCGAACGATGCATCCAGTATGCACATTTTCCGAGAAAATGTTTCCTAGGTGTGCTTGCTTTCTTGCGATACATGTCGAAATGCAGTCGAAAAAGTGGAGGCCCTTATCACTCATGATAAGGCTCAACTTTTGTATGACATCACTGCTCGAAACGATGCACCCAGCATGCGTATTTTCAGTGGTAAATCTTCCGTGTTACGTCTGCTTTCCTGCAGTACATGTCGAAAAGCAGTCGAAAATGTGGAGGCCCTTATCATCTATGATACGGCTCCACTTTGTCTGACGTCACAGTTCGGGACGATGCACGAAGCATGCGCATTTCCTGAACTTAATCTTCTCATTTGCGCATGCTGGCCACATCGTTTCGAGCCGTGACGTTAGACAAAAGTTGAACCTTATCATGGGTGATAAGGGTCTCAACTTTTTTAGAGCTTTGGGAGATGTATTTCAGAAAAGCAATCGTACCAAAGAACATTCAGCTCGGAAATATGCCTGCCAGATGCATAATTTCGAGCTGTGACATCCGACAAGCCTTATCAACAGACAAGCTTAGACAAGCCTAGTTTAGCCCTATCATGGGTGATAAGGGCCTGAACGTCTTTGACTGTGTTTCGCAGTGTCTTGCAGAAAAGCAAGCGTACCAGAGAGCATATAGCTCGAAAAATATGCATGCTGAATGCACCGTATCGAGCTGTGACGTCAGACAGAAGTTAAGCCTTATCACGGATGATAAGGGCCTCAACTTTTTCCACTGGTTTTTGATATTTATTGCAGAAAAGCAAACGTGCCAGGCAAAATTTAGCTCGGAAAATAAGTATGAGCGCCTGCTTCCACTGTGGGAGGTACCCGCTTCAACACCCATAATGCTGGCCGGAGGTCACCTGATTCTAAGGCAGATGAATCGAGTATTTTGAGAACACAAAACTTCAGAAAATAACAATTTAAAGCCTCTGACGAACTCATGATAAAAATGAGGATGGTTCCGTGGTTAAAACCAGTGACCTTTTGGTAACGAAACGAACATGCGACTATTGCTTCGCGTTATTTAGGCAATAATTGATATTAAATGGCTCGTTTCTGTGTCATAATTACTGTAATCGCATCAATTTACCAATTTAAATAATGTTTCGCAAGTTTTCATTGAATGTGATATGCGGTTATCAGTTGGAAAGATAATAATAGAGAAGATCAGCCTAACATTTCAGGTTGAATATCACCGCGTTGACAGTAGCTTAGACGTTACGTGTTCGTTTCCTAGCCAGAAGGTCGGTGGTTCAATACCGCTGTCCGCCTTCTTTCAAGCAGAACATCTTTAGAGCTTTTAAAATTTTATATTAAGATGTTCTGTCACACTCTACCTTGTAGCAACTTCGTGACAGGAGCACACGGGTCCTCACGGTCCTGTGCTGCTATAGTGTTGGGTACCCCGTTTTTGTAAAAACAAACATTTTTTACGGCGAAAAAAGGCACGCCGTAACTTCATTGCCAATAACAACCACCAGAAATGTTGTTCGCCGCATTACGTCTGACCAGTTTTACCAATTATATGGTACACGCAAGCTAAGTCTCAATTTCGGCAGTAAGGTATATGGGTGACTTCGTGCTGTTTCAGCAATGCCAACTCGGTGATTCGAACCACTTACCTTTCGGTTATGAACTAAACACTCTACGCTCTCGGCTACCAGAGTTTTTTTTTCTTTGTTATCTCGGCTACCAGAGTGCTGTGCAACTCTCTGCTACCAGAGTTGCACAGCACGGACTGTTTAAAACTTGGTCTGCTCACTCCTGCAAGTCATGCATAAAAATAAAGAATGACTTTTGGCGTTTTAACTTCCTTACCCACGTCACCTTGTGGCTTTCGTTTCTTTCAACACTACTGGCACCATAATTCAAACCCGCGTGCTCTCGGTTTAAACTTGGAAACTTTCCTGACTAGGCCACTGTCACGGGCTTGTTAACATGATTTAAAAGTGGTCCTGTAGATTGTGTAGCTCATTTTTCAGAATTAAATGCTGGATATGTGTTTTCGAGCCTCGGTTCACACAAAGTTTTTTGGCCTCCTTGAAGAAAGAGATACACAGCTGTCGAAAATCAGCAGTTTTCGTTATTATTGTGGAATTTATTAAAGTTCTCTAAAACTGCTCCTTGGGCGAGTTCGTTCGTAACTATGATAAATTTGGTAGTGCAAAAAAAAAAAGACGCTACATTAGAGACTTCTTTAGAGTGTTGGCAAAACTGATTTATTTGCGGTTTCATGCCAAAATTGTAAAGTCTTATGCAAAACATCAATCCCTCGATTTTCGAGATACGTAAGCTGGCTGACAAGATTGATTTGCCGACTACTTTTCACCGAAGTATGTGTTGAGAGGCGTTTAGCTAAGCGAGAGGAAAGACAGCTGGGCAGTGTGATTTGTTTCAATAAACAAACTTATTATTGCATCCTTACTCTCCTCGCCCTCCCTTTTCGGAATGGCGAGGTAGTTGAGAAGGCGAGAGGGAAATCGTTAGGAGAGGAGGACGCAAGGACTCGAACACGTGTCGATGGGCGCTCGCAGGCAGGGGTGTAGCCAGAAAGGGGTGGGCGGCTAGGCAAGGTTTCATTTTTTCTCAATTTATTTTTCAATCTTGTTTGATGATTGTGGGTATCTGGCTTGCTGCGCCCTGTCCGTAGTTAAAGCAGGCAACGGAAACTCCAAGTCAAAACAAACCACAACTTATATAACTAAACGCCCGCATACGGCAAGGTCGGCTCAGGTACGAGACAGCGCCGGGGTGACCGTAATCTCAGGGCAGGAGTAATCGGCCAGCGCTGGTGACAGCATCCGTCCTTAGTGGCAGCCAGGGCACCTATACCCTGCAGGCAGAACGCAGGCTGACTCTTTTGAAGAGCGCTGGTGGGCCACGCGTACCGCAACTGCGCAACACGTGGCGTGATTTCTGGAGAGCCAGCGTGCTTTGTTTCCATACCCCTCCCCCCTCCCCTTCTCAAGAAAACGGGGAGGGAACCGTATGTCGGATCATAATGTCTGGTCGCAGGGATCCTAAAACTAGCGAGGACAAACAACAGCCAATAAACATTTTCTTCTCGCCACTAACAAAGTATATGTATGCTGCGCCAAGAAACGAGATGCACATAGCGACCGTGTACTCTCAGGAGAAAAAGAATTGCTAGCGCAAGTGCAGCAAATGCGTCATCTCCCCGAACCCATCCCTTTTGAGTTATCCCGTACTCAAGTGGTACCACTTGCTCAGTGGTGTTGATCACTGGGTGGCCAAGCTCTAGTGAGGAGTGTCTTGATCCCCAGCAGCTGAATATTGTCGTGCAGAAAAAAAGGTTTGAGACTGGGGACATGAATATGGTCATACATTTGATTAGTCATGCAATCTGCCAACATATAAAACAGCTTGTATTTCTGAGTGACTCTATGAAGCTCGTCTGGCCTCTTTGCTAGGGAAGCTGAAGGACCTTTCGAAGCATCACTGGAGGGTGTTTGCGTTTAAACGGCAAGTCACCATGCATAAAATCAATATTCTTCCGACGTTTAGCATTTCGTCCGGCATATTTCATGCGGAATATAGCGTGATGCTTTCTATCTTGTTTGTACTGCGTCGGTAAGCCAGTCCCCTGAGAATCTTGCATCAAATCTTGAAGAAGTGGTTGTAGATGTATGAGCACTGTCTTGCGAAAAAGTCGATTCTTTGCCTAGGCTAACTTATGCTGCAGTGAAACCTGTTTAGCTATTCCTGTCCTTTTAGTAGCAAACGATATCTGGCAGTTTCAGGTCTCCGTATTTGTGACGCTCGGTATGTGGGCCAACCATAGATTTATTATTTTAATTTACCATTCCCTCGATGTTGGCATGCTGGTGATACACAGACGTGCGCTTGTGACGAATTCCCAGGGCGCGCCACAAGAATCTGAACACCATGCTGGTGAAGTACGACGAGTTGTTCGTCTCCAGTTAAGGAGGAAATTAAAACCTGGAGAACGTTTTGAGAAGGCAGTCCCATACTTTCTGCGAAGCCAGCTTGCGCGAAGGAAACAGACCCATTTCACGAAATGGTCAGTCGCAGCAAGCAGTCACTGGTTTCGCCGCGGACTCATGGAAAGCGAGCCGATAACTTCACGTGCTAATATTTGCCAAGGCGACGAACTTTCAACTGATCACATTGTTCCAACGGTAAACCACCATGTGGTTTTACCCTTTCACAAAGTGAACGGGAATGACAAAGTGAACGGGAATGACAAGGTGAACGGGAATGATAAGGTGAACGGGAATGACAAGGTGAACGGGAATGACAAGGTGAACGGGAAGTCATCGTACGACACAGCTTCTCGCGAGTTTTCTGACCTGTAGAGCGACCAGTTGAAGCACTGTAGTGGTTGTACGCTATGAAAGATGTGTGAAGTTTGTGCGGAATATACAAAATGGTGATCCTACATTACCATTGTCAATCTGGGGAAAATACCGAAACAAGAGGCCTCCTTCGGTAAGCAGAAGCAGTGCGTTTTCTTGTCGCTTTATGTGTCAGCTCGATCACAAGCCGCATGCTTTTCTAGTACTCGAAGACAGAGGTAATCACAGTGGTGCGCTGCGAGAAGCTGCTGTTTAGTCAGTTAAACAACCCAAAAGTGAATGCATGGTTTCAGGTGCTGTGTTGATCAAACAAACTGTTTCCGGCTCTACTGGGTTCAATAGACAACGACGCACGTTAAAGTGCGTCAGCAATGGTGTTAGTGCTGCTTGTCTTGTACTCAAGGACATAATCGCAGTGCTGCAAAGTAAGCGCCCGTAGGGTCAATCGCCTGGAGGGATTAGGTAACAATTTCAACCAAGACAACATTAGATCGTCAGTCTGAATAACAAACCGAGTCCAACCCGAAGTTAAATTCTTTATTGTAAAATGATGGTCAGAAATTTATTTCTGTTACCGAGAAGGTGTGTTCCCACCAGTCAAAGTGTGGCTTGCCAACGAAACAAGCCTCAGAGCACCGGCACACTGCTGTAAATGTATTGCGCCAAAGCCATAATCACTGGAATCAACCTGTAACAAAAGTGTTTGTTTATATCTGCCAGCTGAAGGGAGGCATTACTGGTTATCGCCGTTAGAAGCGTGTCGAAAGCTGCTTGTTGACCCGCCGCGGTAGTCTAGTCGCTAAGGTACTCGGCTGGTGACCCGCAGGATCGAATCACGGCTGCGGCGGCTGCATTTCTGATAAAGGCGAAAGTGCTGTAAGCCCGTGTGTTCAGATTTGGGTGCACGTTAATGACCCCAGCTGGTCAAAATTTCTGGAGCCCTCCACTACGGCGTCACTCAATCATATGGTGGTTTATGGACGTTAAACGGCACATATAACGAATCAAAGCTGCTTGTTGCTCACTGCTCCAGAGACATTTAGCGCGTATATCTTCAGCAGCTGTTTTAGTGGTTGAGCAATGTCTGAGCACTGTGCAATGAAATCGCAATAAAAAGCATTAATTCTAAGAAACCTTTGCAAAATCTTAGTGTTTGGGGGCAGATGAAAATCTGCGATTGCGGAGCTTATCTGAGTTTGGCTTTAGTTCACCATTGTCTATAACAAAGCCAAGTAGGTTCTGAGCTGCAATTTCCCGGGAGGAACTGTCGGACTGGCTGCTGAGATGCACTGTAAAACCGCATGTAAGTGTTCCAGATGCCATCTGCATGTGCGTGAGAATACCGTCCCAGCATCAAAATACCATGGTGCTTAAATAAACTGTGCATCACCTAAGATCATTTCAGTCATGCGCTTGATAGGAACTCGCACTGTTAGAAAGACCAAAAGGCATACGCAGAAACTCAAACAAGCATCTATGGCATGCGAATGCCATTTCCGGTATATCATCAGGGTGAAATTTTGATTTTCAAGTACCCACGAGAGCAAGCGATAGTGGTGAAGAACATCACGCTTCTGAGTGCACAGATTCAATAATGCTGGAAAAGGATAGGAATCTCTCATCATGATAGCGTGGAGCTTGTGGTAATGCGCACAAAGACGGGCCGTACCGTCTTTATTTGGAGCCAGTACAACTGGGAAGACCCACGGAGTGTTCAAGGGTCGCATGGATCTTGCGTCGATCATCTCGCACAGGGCTTTATAGAGAAGGTCTCGCTTGAGCTGGCTCAATGGTTTCGGGTTGCAACGTCAACGTCGCCAGTACGTCGCATTAGGGCATTGACCTTCGCAGGATGCTTTGTGGACATTCCCGAGAATGATATCAACGTGGCCTTCAGCTACTTTCGCTGGCGGTTCGTTCCCTCGAATTAACCAGGGGCTTGCTTAACTGCTGGTGGCAAAGTGTTGTGCAGGGCTGCCGCGCCTTCTGTATTTCCTGGTACAGGCATAAAATTGAATCTCTTTCCTCCGCAAGGGGTGTTTTCTCGGACTGTCCATGAAGGTGGAAGCCTCTTGCCAGAAAGTTGAGCGTGAACTTCTCGGCCGCAAGAAAATATCGACCGAATAGCAATGACACTGATAGACCTCGCAAACGAACAAATCGATGGCGCTTCATTTTCCCATGAAAGCTTATCCGCAAGCAAACACAAGCTTCAGCGTTTGATACGTGGTTTGATGCCATTCGCAAATGAACATTTGCGTTACTAAGCTTTAGCTTCTGAGCTTTACACTGTTCCAACAACGCGTCATCGATTAAACAGATTCCCGAGCCGGTATGAAGAAGTGTCGGTACAATAATTCCCAGTGCCTTAACTTTCATTTTCGGTTCAGGCGACTGCATCCGCGCTATGTGGCCAACGCAGAAAATGATGACTGACTCGCCAGCTAGATCTTCCTGATTTGCACGTACAAGGCAGCGTTCTATGCTCCTGGCATTGATGGCTGTGGGCTGATACACACTGCCAGTGTTAAGTGTCGTCAGCCGCAGCAGTTTCCCAAACGACCTCTATCTGCACTACTTCGCAAAAAAAGAATGATGAGTCACGTGGCACGTAAGACCGCACTGGTAGCATACGACTTGCAGACGTCTGCGTTGGCCAGTTTGCCTATCACTGAACCGACGCCTTTCGGCGGAGTGGCCCCTGGAGTAGCCATCACAGGAGGGCCTGTCGCAGTCGGCTCGTGCAGGACTTGTGCAGCTGGCATATTGAGTCTTGAGGTCCCGCCAACTATTCCCTTTGGCTCGACCACGAAGCGAGCGCTCTGCACTTTGACGCTGATCTAGGGACACTTGCTCCCAGGAACAGCTCACCCCAGATACTGTATTGAATGGGGCCCCGCGCCACCTTTCTCTTACGCGAAGGAATCCAAGGCGCGGGAGGAGACCCCCGCGGCTGTGCTTGGGCTCATCAGGTTGCATGAAGGACTGGCAATGGGGGCATTCCAAGCCTGTGACGGCTCAACAGCAGGTAGAGGTGACGGCGGTGGCACGCAGGTGTTCTCAGCTAACAGGCCGTCTTGTAACCCGCAGGCCTCCCGGGCCAGATGCTGAAGGGTTTTGAATGTGCGCTCGCAATGAAGTGGCCTGCATCTGGGATGACTCTGCCGAATGACCCGAGTGACTTTGCCCCTTCCCAAGGCACGTCCGGACGTACTTGACCAAACTCGTCCGGATGCTGGGTTATCAATTTGAGCTCATGCTGGACTTGCTGATAGCACCCAAGGGGCAGAAATCCCTCTCGGAAGCGCTTTTTAAAGTTTGTCCATGTGATGAAAGGCGATTCTAGCCTCCATCGTCCTGCGGCATCCCGTAAAACCAACGGAAGGATTCTAGCCATCACGTACGCTTGCGAGGCGCCAGCAGCTTTGGCATAGCTGTCCACTTCAGCCTTCCGATTTCAGATCATCGTATCCCGTATACGTAGGTAGCTCAACGTACGGTTGGAGTTGTGGCTCACTTACCGTTTGTGGCTCAACAGCCAGACTGCTCACGCGGTTAATGACCTTGTTGCACAACTCAGCAACAAGCTGAAATATGCCCAGCTGCTGTGCGTGCAGCTGTTCTAACGGCTGGAGAGATGAGTCGTCCTTGTTGCCGTTGGCCATGCTCGTCCCGGATCGAAGCGTCATTTCGCCTGCCTGTGCCATGGGAAGACAAAAATACTGCGCAAAAAAAACACATGCTCAAAAAGAAATTCCTGCACTTGTCACTGGGAAACTCGGCTAACAAAACAAAAAAAAAGGACCAGACCTACGTCCACCGGGCCATTCCTTCGGGCGGGAGCAAAACCACGCTGGGTGCCAACTGTGGGTATCGGGTTTGCTACCTCCCGTTCGTAGTTAAAACAAGGACAACGGAGGCTCCACGTCAAACAAACAGCAATGATTTGATTATCCGAATGCGGCATACGAGAGGGTTGGACCAGGGACGAGACAGCGGCGTAGTGATCATGGTCCTCGGGCAGCTGCAGTCAGCCAGCTTGGCTGGTAGCATTCGTTGTTCGTGGCTGGTCCGGCACTTCTGCCGCGAGCAGCGCGCAGGCCAGCCCTTTTGAAGAGCGCAAATGGGCGGCGCGCACCGCTACTGCGCACATGACACTATCTCTTCACAGCCGGCGCGCGCGCTTCCCACCGTATATGATGTCTAAGAGACTGCTGTGCTGTTATGGCGTAGTTTATCATCTATTCTGCTACTTGCGCCTCTGGCTGAAAGTTGCTTTCACGAATGCTTATACCACGTTAATCGGAATGACTGACAGTGCGGCATGCGACGTTTGCGGCACCGATGAAAATATCGAACACCTGCTGTGCCACTGTACTCGATTTGCCTCAGACAGATAAGTGCTTGCCAACGCAATGCGGCAACTGTATGATTGACCTCTTTCTGTGAAGCTGCTATTACAGCAGCGTCCACATCCCTCGACTGCCCACAAAGCAGTGAAAGCTCTGTTGTGTTTCTTGAGAAATACGGGTTTGTGTGAATGCCTCTGAGTAGCGGTGGACTTTTACACGCTGCAGTGAAATTACTGTCAGTCTCTCTCTTTTTTTTCTTTGACTTCTCTTCCCTCTTTCTCGTCTTTCTTGTCCCCTTTCCTTATCCCATAGTGTAGGGTAGCCAACCAGATGTCTTTCTGGTTAACTTTCCAGCCTTCTCCCTCTTGTTTCTTCCTTCCTTCATGCTACTTGGGTTTCTTTTCATAATTGCTTTTTCCCCGTAAACATTTTTGATACTCCTTTCTTTTTTGTGTCGTGTTTAACATCTAGAGTTCATGACACCCTGGCAAGCTCTTTCACGGGAATTTCTCGATAAAAATATCTTGTGTGAGTTGTTGCATGCTGCATAAAAATGTCGTTGCTGGATGGAAGTCACTGATGACTCCTATTTGAAGGTTCAATATCAAAAAGCGTATCGTAGAGCACCAATTATGTGAGATAATGTCGTTAAACAGTGTTGACATCATAATTAAAAAGCGAATTTCACGTAACGAACTTTATAGGCTGACTCACTCAGGCTCACGTTAAGCATGGAGTTTCCTATATGTACACTAGAGGGAACTCTGGCGCTAGTGTCTATGGGAGCTGCAACGCACGGCGCTTCAGCGTGCATGTGAATGATGGGTCGTACACGGCTTTGTCTAACCATAGTAGTTCTGGCCCCGTGTGTGCTCATGTGGCTTGGTTGGAGCTGTTTTCTCACGAAACAAAAATTAGCAAATGTTCAGTGGTTGCGCTCTACGACATTAATTTTCTAGGCTTACTAATCAAACCGGGTCATGAAATTCAAAAGGGTTCGTTCTTTTCTTCAAAATAAAACGAAAGACAGCAATAAAAGAAGCCACAAGCGTGATTCGAGGCCCCCAAGTACGAAGACTAGGCAAATACGTGTACTACCCTTCATTACCATGGTCACTGAACGATTCCAGCACCAGAGTCTCCTCTAGTTAATTTTAGGAAACTCTATCACGTCAAGCCGTTGGTATTATGAGTCTGAGTGTGTCCAGCATAGTGATATCGCGGTTAGTGTGATTTTGAATGAAAAAAAAAAAGAAAGCTTAGTGTCTCTGAGTGAGAGTCAAGTCCGGTTGAGGGACATTTTGGTGAGTCTGGGCCTTAATGAGCTCTGAGACAAAATTATCTCTTTTAATTGAGCCTGAGTGAGCTTCAATTTTTCTGCCGGACTGTGCAATCTAGGCCAGCTTTTATTTCTTCTACAGGTTTAGGGGTGTCGCCAGAATTTTCGGGGTCGTTCAACCATAGCTGATGTACGTGCGTGCGTTTGTATGCGTGCTTGATTTATATGTGGGGTTTAACGTCCCAAAACACCATATGATCATGAGAGACACCATAGTGGAGGACTCCGAAAATTTCGTGCACCTAGGGTTCTTTAACATGCACCCGAATTTCAGCGCATGGGCCTACAACATTTCCGCCTCCATAGGAAATGCATCCGCCGCAGCCGGAATTTGATCCCGCGACCTGTGGGTCAGCAGCCGAGTACCTTAGCCACTGGAACACCGCGGCGGGGGAATACGTAGGCTAGCAAAATAACAAAACTTCGGAGACGTTTGAGCCTCCCTCCCCTGGCTACGCCACTGAGTGAGAATGTAAACACTGTTGGTGACATCGGTGAAGTGGTACGCAAGAAAAATAATACCGCGGCGAAGGGCCAGACTATTCGGCACATTGTCAAAATTGAAAAAAAGAAAAAAAAAAGACTGGGGTGGAGTGCAGTTCTCTGACATCGTTTTCTTCTCGCCGTGTCTTCCGTTTTCGGCTGATTTATTATCCCTTAAGAAATGGGTAGTTTACGATTGACGGTACATCAGTCAGTCGATAACGCGTGCACTAAATATCAGAAACTGTGGAGCATAAAATACATTAATGAAAAAATGATGACAGTGCAATGGCGACTGGGTAGAGCCATGACAGTGAGGAATCTGAGTTAATGACGTAATTGCTTCTTTCTACAAGGGAGTGTGAAGTGCCGTTTTGTACGCGAAAAATATAAAGAGCTATCCGAACTTTTATTTATCGTTTCAGAGTAAGTAATCTATACCAATACGGTAACGTTGTGCCTAGGCAAAAAAGAGACGAAGAGGATGAAAACTCAGTAAAAGCTGCGCAAAAAAACTTAACATCCAAACATTTATATCATTTCTTCTTCAACGCGTTTTGGTGCAGCCTCCGCAGGCAGCGTGTCCCTCCATCTGCGTCGGCAATGAGAAGGACCAGCAGTTTGAAGGTGCCGAGACAACAGAACTCGTCATCAAGTGCCTTTCGCAGGCCGCAAGTGTGAGTGGATGTTCTAGATAAACTGCTTAATGCAAAAACAAGGCTTCTTCCTTAAAAAAATGACTTGCGAAAAATGATGTGCTCTTGTTTACCGCACAACAAGTTTATGAAATTGAGCGAGTTATTGCAGAAAATGTCAGGCGTGCAGAAAATGACACAACGGGAGAGAAATAGACTTAGGAAACGCTTAGTTTCAGCAGTAAGGTGGCAGTGTGGCACAAAGAAAGTTAGGCAGAGAACTTATTTGTGCATGCTTACGAATCGAAGCGTTACTCTTCAATCTGCGATACGTACGAGCCTGTGCGAATGATCACTGTTTAAGCCTGACATATCGCCTTCAGGCGAGTAACCGAACGCTGGCTACGCACGCGTGCTAGTAGTGGTATGTCCAACGTCAAACGTAACACACTTTTTTTTCTTCATTATGCTTTATAAAACTCCGCAGTCATGAAACTGGTGTGTATTTACGATCACGACGGTGAAACACGATATTACAAAGATATTGATCCTCCGATGAACAAATTTTTACGCTTAAGTGATCTCTCTTTCAATACGTCTTTCTGTCTTCCAACTAGGTCAACCGTCGTTTTGGGAAAACTGCATGAGTAGATTTTGGTATTACAATGCGTAACAAGAACCACACATGTCACTAAATCTAGGAACGCCAATGCCATGGAGTGAAAAGAGTGCTCCCGTACGTTACGCTCAAAGGAAAATGTTCACTGGCTTTTCCGACTCACCATATAGATTGTCTTTCTCGCCGGAAGAAGAACCTGAGAAGAAGGATGTACCGACGCAGACTACCGACCTGGCATCCGGAAAACCCCGTGTGGTGTGGTCGATTTACAAGACCTCGGAAGCTGCCGCACAAACTTCTTTCCTGGTGAGTCGACGAAGTTACTGGCTCGTGTTGTGCCTTTCTCAAATTAATGCGACGAAAACTTATCCTCACCATTCGATCGATTCGCCATTTTGTTGGTTTACCAGTTGATTTGATTTAAGCCTTCTAGCGAAACGTTTAGGCTGATGGGCATCTCTCAATCAAGTTTCACCGCATAATTAGTCTAACCTAATGAGTATTTATACTTTTCACGCTGCCAAAATGCACATACCGTGGCACTGGGAATAAAACTGAAGACATTACGTCAGCAGCAGAACACAACAGTCATTCTGCCTCCCATTCTCGCCTGCCATTTACCGCTATACTTTGACCGTAAGCAATTGGTTCCCAAATGGGCGTCCAAGAAGCCATTTGTAGTGGTCCGGAAGAACCAACAATAAAAAAAATCACTTTTTTGAAGGCATACAGTGTGCAGTGACAGCAGCCCCCTTCAAAACCGAAGTATGCTTCGACGCATAATGATTTTGTATTGCGGAGTGGCTTACTTATACTTTCAGTCCTTTATGACATGGATGTAAAGCTTTTGTTGCAATTTTATATGACATAATTTTGCCCAGGCTTGCACATTTGAAGAGGAAGCGTAGTTATAAGCAGACGGAATTTGTCTGCAGACTGCACAATTTTTCCACAAGCTGTTGAGATTGATCGCCTCGTCACTTTAGTTTGACCATTCTTGGCCACGCTGAAACGAGGGACACCTATTTGGTGCTGCCTGTTGTGCTACATTATAAAACGCCCTCCTCCCTTTTTTTCTCTCTTACTGCAAGTAGTCCTCCTGCCTTACTTCCACAAGGGGTCCCCGAAATACACATGACTGAGTACCGCTGTCCATTTTGTTTCCTATAAGTACACTAGAGTGAACTCTGGCGTTAGTGTCTACGGGAGTTGCAAGCCAGCATGGACGTTATTACAAGCTACACGAGGCCGAAGGAAGCCGAAAGTGCGACGATTAGACAAATTTGTGCACTACCCGTCAGGCAGAGCAAATAATTTGTCGAATCTTTGTACTTTCGTGTCCGTTTGGATTCGAGTGGCTTGTAGCCTCTTAGTCACGAAACCACAATCAGCAAATATTCAGCAGTTGTACTTCAGTTGTACTTTTAGGCTCACCAATTTAAATAGGATCACGAAGTTTGCGATGGTCCGTTCTTTTATTCGAAACAAAATCAAAGCACAACAAGCAAAGCCACGAGTGTGTTAGAATCCCGCAAGCACGAAGAGTATGCAAATTCGTGTATTACCAATCATTCCCGCAGTGGGTGAACGATCACAGTGCAGGAGGCCCCTCTAGTTATCTCTATCCCCTACAGTCACGAATCATGTGGTGCTGTCAGAAACGAGTCTGATTCGCGTGGCATTATTCAAAGGCATTAGGTATTACATTCCAAGTAATAAAATGAAGAGAAGCGTCGTTTTGTTCGAGTTTTTGTAATTGAAGTTCATGAATGTGTAACTAGTTATCTAAAAGTTCTGCCGCCACTCAGCGTCAGTACTTTCATAATAAGAGCCCACTATTAGGCCCAAAAAGCATAGACAGTTTGTCTTTGGTTCTATTTGTTTCAAGCGAAGGAAAAATACTTTTCGCGTTGGTCCTGGAACGCGTTATGCCGAACAATCGTCGAATGTGGTAGTGTATCCTCCGCAGCAATACGCATTACAATGAAGGTAAATGATAGTGCACATTTGTCCACTCAGAAGACGTGCACGAATGTGCGCACTAAGTTTCGAGCCAATTGATAAAACATGCGCTGCGTGACGTGCCATTGAAATTGGTGTGTATCCATATGTACACACCGTGACTGAAAAGGCTAGGAGACTGCTACTGTACTAAGCTATTCTGCTTGCGAAACATTTTTTTTTCAGGATTGCAAGTTTAGCAGGGACGAGGAATCGGTGTCGCCACGGAGGGGTGATCCTGGTGAACTTATAACTTCAAGCGTCCGAGATTCCACCCAGGCTATGCTCAGCGCCATCCGCGGCGAGCTGCAAAAGTTCACGGTAGCACAGAGGACACAGAACGGCGAGAGCTTCGCCTAATGGCTGAACGGAGACGAGGGCGTGTTTGATGTACCTGTATACTCACTCAGCCGGTGACTGTTCCGGTGTAAGCTGGGCTGAAAAAACGGCGTGGCTCTTAATATGGAAAGTGACAAATTCTACTGGCAGAAATCCGCAAGGTGGCGAAACGCTTGTAAAAAAAAGAAAATAGCCCTTCACCTATTTTCATGCAGATTTACGAGCAAGAAAGCTTCAGCGTGTATACATAAAAAAAAATGTTGACTCTAATACGGAATCAGGCGAAAAAAAAAAATCACTTGGTTGGCTGTCTGAGCAATCGGTACGAATTTCCTTGCAGCAAATTTTCATGTGAAAACAGGTAAATTACTCTTCTCCTGACGCTAACAAAATTGAACAAGTAGCGAAAAAAGGGTTCAAGCAGAGTACTATTGCATGATTGAGATTATTTGCGAGGGTCTTTCATACGCACTGAATCACGGTTCTTTGTAGTTGAGGCGTACAACGTGCTATTGTAATACGTTCGATACTGCTTTAGTAGTGGTGTTAATATAGTGACTGGAGTAGTGCAATCGCAGTAGTTTACGATTTGGCATACATTGTCAAAAAACTTCTAAATTCGTTAGAAATGAAGTTGAGGCCGACAAGTGCGTGTTTCTCGAAGAAATGAAATGATAGGCAGGGTAATGTTTTCACCGCATCACCATTAATCACTTTGAAGGCGTCCAGCAGGCAAATGTGTAGCGCTGTTTTTAAGGTGTTATTTACTTATGTGTTTACGTACATGTTCATATATTAGTTTGTTCCCGCGTAATTATCTTGCATCTGCAGTAGGACAGATAGAGCGTAACCATTCGCCGTAGCGCAGGTGCGCTAGATGGTGGTTGCAATGCAGAAAACAGGCACTGGCAATATGACAAACGTGCACATACACACTTTTTACATTTAGAACACTCTCTAAATCGCAGTTCACAAAAGAAAAACTTGTTTGTGTGTGATACACTTCAGAGTTTGAACTGCGTGTTTTGTTTGCCCCGCCGCGGTGGTCTAGTGGCTAAGGTACTCGGCTGCTGACCCGCAGGTCGCGGGTTCGAATCCCGGCTGCGGCGGCTGCATTTCCGATGGAGGCGGAAATGTTGTAGGCCCGTGTGCTCAGATTTGGGTGCACGTTAAAAAACCCCAGGTGGTCTAAATTTCCGGAGCCCTCCACTACGGCGTCTCTCATAATCATATGGTGGTTTTGGGACGTTAAAACTCACAAATCAATCAAATCAAATCATGAACTGCGTGTTTATGACGCAATTACTGTTTTCAAATAGCAAATATGGAAAACGATAAATGCCGCTGAGACAAACAAGTTTTTTGGGAGATTGTCTAGAGAGCAAATGTGTCCGGCTTATTTAGATGACACATACGTGTCTTGGATTAACATTATTGCTACCGTTATTATTACCATGACGTAGATGTTCCTTTGATTGGCTGCCCAATGGACGCGTATGCCTTGCACCACACTTATTTCAGCCGGTCACGTCATCACACACGACGAAAAGTATACTTATCAGTGTGCATTAGGATGTGCATGATGCCTGAATGTGGCTTAGCAAAGCGATGCTTTTTTGTTGTTCACTTTTGTGGACTTCACATACCATGGTGTAGCAAGAGTAGGTGGGGCCTGCTCCATGTGGGCGGCGTTGTACACAGTTGTGTGTTGTACCTCATCAGTTGTATTCACGGGCACTTACGTTGTTTCTGTAAAATAAACAGCTATCCGGACCTTTGTTGTTTTGTGGAAAGACGCGACATTCATCCGTCAATGAGGGAATGTCCCAACAAAATCGCTTGACATTGTCAGGTGTTTTGTCCTTTATCTCATTTTATTCAGCTATCAAACTCGAGGTACAGATGTATCTTTTACACGTGCTCACATTGGTTCAACAACAACACTGGCTCGTACAGAGTCACAAAAGGCACCTCTTTTTTCGAGTAAAACGAAACGTAATGGCAGCGGCATTAAACAAACAATCGCGACACTATTGACGAATTGTGCCCACCAATTGCGATTTAGGTACTGTGAATAATAACGCATTGAAAAGAAAAGAACGACTTACTTTGATAAAATTCAGTATTACAGGTGAGGTTTCGAGAATATCTGCGAATGAAAACAACATCAATGCTATCTTTACTTTAGAAATAAAAAAAAAAGACATTTGAATATCCAGCCACTTATTGAAAAAAAGCTAAAAAAATGCAATAGACATCATATCTATGTGAATAAAAAAACCCGCTAGACACAAAGAGGGCACTATCATCAAAAATAAACTTCTCGCATGTAGCGTCACCTCAGATTTCCAACGTTCGATACCTCAGACTCTCAAAAACAGTCAACAATCTCCTTTTTTTCGTATATATATTTTTTTTTCACAGATAAACCAGCCGCACCCTGAACGGTTACGTATGCATTATGGTAATCGTTTCCGATTTCATTCATGCGGAAATTCCCGGAGACTTAGGATTAATTTTACATAAGTTCCGTGTAAGTAATTTATAACAACGCACAACTGCGTTTTTCCAATGATTTTAGAACGCGGAAAATGATCGAGCGAATAGTTACTTGACGAATGCTAACTGGCAAGTGTTTCGCAATGGAACATGCAAACGTCTCAGTGCTATTCACTTGTATATCCCCGTATGCGTATTGTATGCATTGCCCTCGCGCTAGAAGTGCAATAAAGAACAATTCTAATATTATGCTCTGTACAAGCACCTGAGAATGCGTACGTAACCGTTGTAGATTAGGCAGAAACAAACTATTCACACAAAAAAACAAAAATAAAAGTGAGGTGCCTTCAGTCTACACAGTTTCACGCGATACTCATCTACTTGTATCTGACGGTGAGCCGAAAGGTCTATGTACACGTTATCACACAGTCAAGCAAGGATGAACCTTGCGTTCCGTCCACATATTGCGTGCGACCGCGTTCCGGTTGTTTTGCCTATTTACACGTCTCGTGCTGTCCTCAAGAAGTGCTCGTCGCTCCTCGCGTCGCTAACAGCGCTGCAGCAGCGGAGAGCGCGGCCGATGACGTCACCTGGTTGCGCAACTGGCGAGAAGACGGCGCTGGCAAGCTCCGCGCCACCGAAGTATCGCTGAGATATAGAACAGCAAAGTAAAGCGGCGCGGTAAAGCAAAGCAGCAACGTTCGATAGACTTAAGTGAGGTGTTTTTGTTTCTAGAAATAATAGAGCAAAATAAGGTTACAGGCGTCCGTGCCAGGTGAAGCTTAGCAAAACACACACAGTAGAATTTTGTTATTGCAATTGAAGATCTCTTTAGACAACACGTCCCTCTTCATAATCGAGAGGGGGACGAGGGGGTCAGTTTGCCAACGCACCTTTTTAGCGAAGTATTTGCTCCCATCCAAACATCGCATAAGCACAAGCAAAATACCGTTTGTTTCGTGAATACAAAGCGAATTACAGATTTATCATTGAAGTGCTAGTTTCAATGCTGTTCGTTCCCCCGCTGGTACCAGGTACACGTATGCTTGATAGGGCCGAATTCACACCTACGCGCAAACTGACGGTTTAACTTTTTTTTTGCCTAATAACTTGGACAGCCGCTTCCACGAAAAACGTTGCCACCTAGCCTAACGGCGCGTGATGGCGCCACCAACTGCACCAATTACAGGCGATCCTACATTGCAAAGCGCTGCGAGAAAAATCCGAGTTATAGTGTGCACCTTAATCTTAAATGGGAGCTAAAGATAAATACCACACGAAGCTCGAAAAGCAGGTAGCATGATAGATTACTAAACATATCACCTTTATGGCGTAAGCAGAGACCTGACTACCAACAAAAGTCTTACGAACGACTAGTCGCTGGTGTCAAAATGCGCAAATTTCTCAAACAGTCTTTTATGACGTCGTAAGCTGTTAGAAAAGGATTGATTCTTTCACAACTACGAAAGTTACATGTTGTAAGTGGCAAAAAAATTGTGGGTTAAATCATGTTCCGAAACATTTTCTTCCACAAAAATCACAAGAGCAGACGTTACAAGGAAATGAGCTTTTTTCGAACGGTTTTCATCGGCGGCTTGGTTTTGTGAAATATCTTAAAAAAAAGTACTGTTTTGCTTTCAATTTAGGAACTAACAATCGCTCAGGAACGAAAGGTAGTCGGTCGACAACATATGTAATCTGCTTGTCCACACTTCATGTAGTTTCTCTTTCGCATCCCTTTGAACGCAATCTTAGAGATCATCAGCGGTATACCACTGACTCCGAGTTAGGCTCTTCAGTACAGTTCTGTATAACCGGCTGTCCGGCAGCGACGAATGCTAACACCGCAACTGGGCACGGATAGAGACGGAGTATGCGCACACGCTCAATCCGATGCAGCGATGAGTGTTGTGAAGCGAGTGTTGTTTAGGTACGACAGTATATAGACGGAAGAAGACCGATCCCGACAGCCCACGGGGTCTGCGACGGCACGGACCGTTGGCAAAAAGAACGCCGCCGCGCCCCTCGTGAAAGACTATATTCCAGGAGGAGGGGAAAAAGGAGAGGGCTGAAGTAGGCGTGCCCCTAAAAGATGGCGTCGGCGAGACTCGAAGTTACACAACTATATGGCACAGCTTGATTGACCAGCCAAACGCAACAGGTGTGGTGTGGGAGCCGCTGCCCCATAGTTTCGGTTTTGATGCCGTTCATATTGCTTACAGAGTCCGGGTTACGAGCATTGAGAGCTGTAGTGTAGGCGTGCTGTTTCAAATAGGTACTGCGGGCGCTAAGCCATCAGACATCTAAGCATATACTTGCACACTAACATCGATCCCCAGGTGTGCTCGAGTGCGAAACAAGATCACTCCCGTATTGTTTCTTGTCGGAGTGCTAGAGCGCTAAACGAGAAGTAAAGTAAACCATTGAAAAAGGTTTTCCGTGTGGGTACACCTCTAGCCTGCCACGCGCCCTAGGTAGTGGTTCTTGCACTAGCCATTTCAGGTCTACCATCTTTACAACTGTTTGCATCTTGATTCAGGAATATTTTTGTACGCTCCGTGAGACGAGCTTGTGTTCGCGTCACCGCGTGACTTACTGTCATGTGTTTGTACTGTAATTAACACATATTCGAGCCGTCAAAATTATGCGGGCTGTTCTGTAAGCAATTCTTCAGGCTGATGAAAATTTATTACCGCCGTAAATGCATCGTGTTGGCTTATTACTTTTGTGAAGTTTGTTACTTCAATGCATCTGTCGTGACTCAGTCAGATTGACTGCGAAACAAAGGTTTCTCGCAGTTAATAACCCTCTCGTTCCACCACATCCTTATTTTTTTTCAATTTATGCCCGTATCAATACAATATTCCAAGCACCTTAACTAAAAGATATACGTACAGATTGCCGCAAATATCAGAACCATGGTTGAAGCACACAAGTACTTATTAGGAGCCACTTAGGAGAACGTCACTGACAAGAACTAATTGCTTCTCAACAAGGAGTGGCTCCAATCTAGATTTTAACTATTGCCTCTCAATAAGACTGGTGGTGCGGCTCACTAGAACGATAAAAATCGGTGAGTTGGTACACACTACATATACACGTGTCGTGCAGCTAATCTAGCGTGGAGTACCTTGATCGCAAGACACAAACGGAGCTCGACCAATTGTTTATACTACCTTTCATTCGCTGCCTCACGGTACACAAGAATCCTCATTCACTTGTATGACAAGACTGTCGTAGACTCGGACGTGCGACACCGCGCCGTGCGCCAGAAAGCTCAAGCTTCAAAAAAAAAAACAGAAAGAACAGTAACGTCCTCCTCCTGGTTAGAGAAAAAAAAGGTAAATCAGTGAAACGAACGCACAGTTTTGAACCCGGTGTCCCAGTCACCTGAGTACCCACTCCACAGAAAAGGTACTTTCTTTAGAAGCAATGTACACGTGATGCCCTGCTTCTGTCATGCCGGTTTTGCGCCGAGATCGAGGGATAAAGAGATAGGAGATAACGGGAGAACTAGAGCATGGTAAACACATACAGTTAACACACTAATATACACTATTTACACTCGAGTGTCTCATACTATACTAGTCACATATGCTGAGCGTTACACAGAGTCATCAGGCTAGTGTTTAGGCACAGTCTACATGTTCGCGATTCGATTCGCCGCTGCGTTAAAGTAAAATGGCATTCGGACACGTGCAGAGGCGACACAGGGCAGCATTCTTTTCATTCCCTTTCTTTCATAGCATACGCGGCAAGTAAGCTCCCGCAGAAGATTCTCAGAAACGTACGCGCACTGATTCTAGGAATAAGCCACCCGTTCCTGTTGGGGCGGAGATCTTCGCTAAGGTCCCACGCATGCGTGTTTATGGGATGAGGTTAGAATATCTAGTGAGATATAATAGGTTTGTGTTTCAAGCACTTTTGTAACGCAACGTTAAACGCCCCAAATAAGCAAGTACAACTGCGTCACATATCGGAAGTCGATAAAGACAGGTGTAACAGAACTGAGGGTATTTTGAGCAGGCTTGTGCACTCGCCTTTCACGGTCTGGGAATCGTGATTACCACCACTTTTCGGTTCCTTTATTACCGCTCGAGTTAATATTATTAGTAAAATGGTAGCCAAGGTATTATGCCCGGCGCCTTGGCCCGTATCTTGGGCCCGTTGGCAAGTTCACCGAGGCGAAACCAAAGTAAAAGCTCACTCAACATTGGCAAATTACTGGTGTAACATAAAGCCGTGAGATTATCAGTCAGGTGCTATTAAATGTCAAACAAAAACAACTTCGCACAGGAACGCAATCCCTGTAACAACGAGGACAAATTAAGAGCGGCACTACGACTCCCAGAGTCTACGTGCGACTATCAATTCGACAAAACATCAAGTTGGAATGACTAACGCACGCATTTCGCACTGGCATAGCGTAACAGAAACCCGTACACGTGAAATGTCGTGCTATGCTACGCGAATCATCCAATGGCAGCGATCGTGAACTTCTCAGCAGTAAGCGGTCGCTACAGCAGCCGAGCGGTGATGGCTCCGCAGTGCTTTCGTAACATACGTTGCTACGCTCTACAAAAATGTAACTATGCAAAATAACTTGTCATCTCAATGTACAATGTCAAGCACTTCGTTAGTTTTGCAAATGTCACTTTCTTACTTACAAAGCTATATAACTTGATATACTATAAGCTATGCGCGTCAATGACTTGAGGAAATCACCCATCACGGCGTATACTCGTGACAAGGAATTTCTGTGATCACATTCTAAGCACTCGGAAACAGCATGACAACATCACCATAAACTACACGTATTACACGACTAATGTAACACCAACTAAGCGGGTCAGCGTACGATTCATCTAAGTCTACAGCAGCTTCTCGGTAGGTGTTCGTCCTCTCATTGCGAAATGAAGGGAAAGCAAAACATATGCAATACATAAGCACAGGAGCATTCGTTCACACCAGCAAACACTGTCTCGGACGTGAAAGAAGAAGAAAGTCACACGCATACACGACAACGACACGAAACCTTCATTGAAGGAGCGTCACATAAATTTCTCCAAACTCAACCATTAATTGTCAACAAGAGCGACAGTGAACGAATAAATAAGCAGACTATCAACAATACACCGTTTTGTACAAGCAGTGCTGTGTCGGGAGAAATAAACTTCATGTCATTCTTGACGATGCTGTATGTTACATGTATCTCGTATGAATATCAGAATCACATGCAGACGCCGCTAGCGGCACGATTAGGGTTGTCGAACGTGCTTGCTGACGTCATGTTCTCTGGAATGTTCCCAACACGTATGTCGGTTGTTTAGAAACCATGAGAATGCGAGGCCACTTTTTTTCGGCCAGCATGTGTTAGACGTGCTGAATGTTGCCTCGCTTTAAAGGCGTACGAAACGCCGTTTTTCGAATGGTTTCTCATCGAGATGAGTTCAGAAGCCGCAAAGATGATCGGGCTCGAAGTCATCCTCACAAGTTGAAAGTATAGTGACGAGATCAGAGATGACTTGAGGTCAGCAAGGAAATATCGGCGGTGACGGCGTGATGGTTGCTTCACCAGAAAACAGAGCCACACAAACGCACCGTGAAAGAAGTAAAAGGAGAAATGCAGGTATTCACACGTCACGGTTCAGTTCAAATAACATTAAAAACAATGTCAGTGAGCGAACAACATAATGCGACGTGACATATGTAAATAAAATGAAAACAACACACGTGAACGACTATTCGTATCATGATCTACGTTCACCTCGCTCGACTGAGGACGTCATTGCTAGAGAAAATTTTTTGAAGGGCACACTGTATCTCTCACTAAAATTCTGACCCACGCCCACGTAAAGCACGAAGCCTTTCTTCCGTTGAGTCGGCTGTGGGGTGAAAAGGTGGCGCTACTGCTTCGGCTGAACCTTCATACCGAGTTCTCTTTTCTCTCGGTTTGTCGCCTTCTCCAGCCAGAACAGCTCATAAAGTTGAACTTTGCTGAGCATCGATAGAAATCTCACGCGTCCGATCAGGTGGACAAGAAGGCCAGGTTAAAGGGAGCGCATTCTCGCACCCCTCTTTTCCCTCTATCCTGCGGCAGAGATCACTCACTAATAAACAAGCGTTCACGATGAGGCCTGTTGCCTCGTGACATCCTGAATCCCAAGCGGCACATCCTCAAAGACGAAAACCATGGCACTGCGCGCGTGTCAGCTGGCACCGAGTGTCCACACGAGTTCTCAGACCGAGTAGTGAGCTGGAAGGGAGGACTGAGGCCAACTCGGTGCTCCTTAGTCATGCGCTTTGATTGTTGGAGCGCAGGCTACTGCAGCGCTCCGTTCTGCACCTCCGCCGCTGAGTCCGCTTAAGCCGCCCTCGAAGGCGGCTGGGACTCAGTCGTTGGACCTGTTCTTGCTTTGCAGGGAGGTGCAGAGGTCCTGCAGTCATCAGATGGTCGTCTCGAACGTGTACGTCACGTTGAAGGAAGGGTTGTCGAAGGAGTTCTCACGTCCGATACCGCCGTTCATGCTACCATTCTCGTCCGTGGCGTCGGGCCTCAGTGACTGCTGCGTCTGCGCCGGGCCCCAGCCCTCGGTCGGCCTCATGGTGACGGCCACGCGCTGCGTCACATAGAAAAGACAGCATGAAGAAAACGATTCACTCAAAGAGACTTTATCGATATGCTTCAGTAAGAGTTGCAAGGAAAGTGTAGCGCCGCAACAACAACAAAAAAATGCTGAGCGATACAAGATGTTGACAATTCAGAAAGCTATGTTAATACCAATTTCGCTAGACATATCTAAAAAATCTGCACGTTCGTGCTTAAATATTAATGAGTAGAACTTTATATGTAACTGAGAAGAAGCTGAAACTTTGACATGGCCGTTATTATGTATGCATCCATTGTACTCTGTACACAAACAATAGCAGTTATATACGTAAAATGATAAAAAACAATCATGTACAATAAGGTCAGATAAAGAAGACCATGGTTATCCTTTTTATTATATAATAAAGTTTAACGAACACTCGTAGGAAAAACCCGAAGGAATAAGTAGCATGGCGCGTAATAGCACTAAACAAGGACCCTCTTTACTATTACGACAGTAAGCCCATTTTCGTTCAATCAAAAGCGACACTTTGTAGTATTGCGTTAGAAGAATTCGAGGATCAGCTTACAGTCACTAATGTAATACGAGTTCCGAATGCAAATGTCATATGCCGACAGCACTACAAGGAAAGAGAGGGAGAGAGAGAGATGTCGTTCTGCACGAGGGTGTCTGGCTCTAACTTTACTGGTCATATGTCAGCCTTCTGACTGGCAAAGAAAGACCTGACATTGTGCCAGGAAGCCACTTTCGGAACGAGATGCCAGTCTCGATAGCGGGACAGTTGGCAGTGATGGAGAAACAAGGGTCACAGCTTTCTTCGTCCGGATTGCTTCTACCTATATAAGACAACGCACCGCCATACCGTTTCTCTCATGCTTTTCGATGCGATGAGGCAATGTCCCAATAAACATTTGTCTCAAGCTTTTGAAAGACGAAAGGCTAGTGAGAAGCCGATGTAAATCCTGTTTGCTTATGTTTTTGAAGGCACAGTGACACAGACAAAATATACCGTTCACTATACAGACACATACATTTTAATGATGAGTTTCGTGAACACGATGAGCTTCGAGTTACGTATATGAATCATGTGTAGATCTACCATTATTAGAATATGAGAAAGCCAACTCCGTGCTGCACGTAACTTCCCCGCAATGACTCAATGAAGCTTCTGTTCTTGACGTGGGGACTGAATGGCATCATGGCCGATTCGTGTAGTGCGTGTCTCTTTCTTGGGCTCAAGTATGTAGGTCCACAAGCCACCTGTGTCATCTTGGTTCTTGGTTAGTTCTGTGAAAGCAGGGGTGTTCAGGGGGTGGCACACGAGGCACGTGTCCCACCCCCCGGATTGTTTTTCGCCATGACACAGAGAGCAAAAAATAACCACTGCAAGGAGGTGCGTCTCCCGTAATCAAGGAGCTGCTTTCCTACCCTTTTCCTTCCGAAAAAAAAAATTCTTGCAACGCGCTTCAGTATAAGTAGCTAGCAAATGGAACACGTCGATGTCGCATAGGCTGTGCACGTCAAAGTTACGGGGCCCACCCGGTTACGCAAGCATTGAGGTAGGTCAGACGGCAACCAGATGCGAATTCTCCGTGTCACCTCCTCTGCGAGCCTACGGTCAGAAAGCCCTTGTGGCTCAAGCTAGTAGACACGTTGGGTCACTCTAAGGGTTCTGATACAAACACAGGTAGCGTAGGGCAGGTGAAACTTTCCAGAACACTTTAATCCTATTACAATAATCCAGAGTAATAAATCAGAAGTCCTGAGCAGCACAAGCCCAAGCGAATGACTTACGTGTCCCAGGCTGCCCTTAGGCACTGAGCAGAGCTTGATGACCATGAGGACGAGAATAGTGGCGAGCGGTATGAACACGATGGTCCAGCCGACGCCGATGGCCCAAGGTGGGTAGTCGCTGCCCTTTGCTTGAGAGTGCTCCACGATGTTGAAGATCAGAATGAACTGTAATACAAAGCGCGCATGATTTAAGCACTTGCTTCTGTTGTGTACGCGACATAGAAAATCGCCCGCGTAAACTTGGAACGTGCAGTGCCACAGAAGCATGAACTTGTGAAACAACTAAATGTTTCCGTAAAGAGACGCATAGGTTTGATTGCGACAGCAATTATATGAACTGTCTAGGGGAATCCTTGCCGTTGCCGTCATGTCCCGGATATGTATTAGTGATATTAGCACCGCCCCGGAGATTCGAACTAGTGACCCCTCGATTCATAGCACGCTGCGTTAGACAACCACGTGCCATGCATGTGCTGGCGTCATAACGTTGAGCTATATATATGTGCTATTTACTGCTGGCGGTACGCAGATGTCAGAGGAGCTTGAGGGTGTTTCCTATCAGGCAAAGCTCCCACATTTTTTTTAGGTTTGAAAAGTGCCCTTGAGGCGCGCACGAATACAAGGCCTCTTTTTGTACCCCCTCATAACTACAAAAAAAAAAAAAACTCAGTTACTGTACATGCCACCTTTAGGCATGTAGTAACTTTAGAAACACCTTGCGCCAGACGCCATTACGTGGCAGTAGTCGAAGAGGGGTCAATACACGGGCCGCAGTTTAAACGAAAAGAAAATCTCTTCCAGCATTGATTCCCGCACTGTCGACACTTGCAGCGCGTTGCTCAAACAAAAAGTAACAACCGAGGCAGTTGTTAGTTCAAACTTGTCTTGTGCGTAACTGTACGTTCTTTTAGAGCATCCTAGTTGGTGCTTAAAAGAGGTGAGCTGCAAGGATTGAGCTGTTTGTCGTCCCTCATCAGACATTCCAATTTCTTGCTATCGTATGCACCGCTAGGCCTTTGCGGTGAAACTGATCTGTTTATGTGTAAATTAAGATAACCAAGTTGAGGGAAATAAATAACACCTCAGCGCTGAACAGTAGACATTTGGAGACGCCGTAGCTGAGCAATGAGGATTATCATTGATAACTAAGGTTATCAGCATTTTAACAGCACAATGCTACCTGTGATATCTAGTATATCTAGCATGACAAAATTTTACGAGCTACCTGTTACATGTATAACCGGACACTGTGCATGCTTCAATGCCTTTTCGATTTTGTTTGAATGCATATGCGTGCACAATACAACTGTGACACTAAATAATGCATGATTAGGCGAATACTGAGAGTGGTGCGACATGGACATAACATGGGAAACAAGAGTCGTGCGCTTTCGGCCACCTATGCCACGTGACATCATAGAAAACTGATTTTTTAAAATCTGAAGCATTCGCATGTTCAGCCCGTGTTCATTGTAGAAAACGCGTTTACGTACACGTGTAAAATAACGGCCAACTCACCACTAACGTGGCTGGTGTGAAGTATTTCCACATGATGGTCCAGAACTTAGTCCAGGCGTAGGAGCGAGATCCGATCATTTTCTCGATGTCGCAGAGAAACTTCTCCGCACCTACGAAAGACAGAAATGATACAGCGTATAATAATATGCAACGTAAAAAAGTGTGAGTGGTTAGTTCAGATGTTAGCACTGGTGATGTGGCAATTGCTTGAGCTGATGATAATGTTACGTTGCGCCTTTGGTGGAAATGAAAATAATGTTGTTAAGTGTTCAGAGCGCAACGTACACAATGATGATCATTACTGATTTTTTTTACCATTCCTTTTCGCTGCCACCAATGATTTTTATTGCCTTATTGCCTTCTCATTATATATAGCATTATGACCGCAACGTCCCAACTTGCCAACTGCTATTTCGTTTCAATTGCTCGTCCACGTCCGCGTCTGGTGCTTTAGATAAGCCGCACCGCTAAACGTAACACTTCTTACACAATGCTAAAGTTGCAATGTCAGACAGACGAAACTGATAATTTACTTAGGCAGCAGGGCAATTTCTTCTTTACAAAGGGGGAATATTAGTTGCATGTAACATTCCTTGGTGCTTCCTTAGCGAGGCTATAACCTTCTGGTCAAAAAACGGACTCAGATTGACTCAAGTACATTGATTGACCCAAAGACAAAAAAAACGAAGTAAACAAGATAGAATCGAGAGGATAGGCTTGTTTATATCACGTATGCTGGCGAATGGGTCGGAGAATGAATAATAGCCGTTATGTTGTTCATGCTCCAGTTTTTATGAGATTTAATTACTCACATGACATAAGAAGTAAGCGGTCAGCAAGCGACCTGGAGCACATGTCCCAACGTTTGATATTCTTAATATAGGCATTTCAGAACTATGGCCCCGAAATGTAAAAAAAAAATATTTCTTCATAATGCTCAGTATAGCGCTAAGGCCTACGTCATCCCACTCCTACTAACCGTTATGATTAAATGGCATTGCTTTCAAAATTATTTTACGTTGTACCTCGACTTTGAAACTAGAATACGAAACCAAAATTGTAGCTGCGATGGCGGTCAGATACACGTAAACAGTTACGGGTTTATTTTTAAATACTGATTTTTAAATGGGTGTCTTAATGTAAACAGTTTACTTCGATAAACCACGTTTCACCCTTATTTGAATGTCTTGTAATGCTATCGCTACAAATTATTCATCTTACTTACCATAGTACCAGGAGATAATGGTGCACTCTCCGATGGCGATGATTAGCACAGACAAACTTGCGGCGTACTTGTCGAACAGCTCCAGCCAGTGAACTCCAGCCTGTCATATGTGCCGAAATGGAAACAAATAATTTACTTTATGTAATAATAAGCAAAACTTTAACAAGCAAGGTTAGCTAGCCTGTATATAACTAAACATTGTTACAAATTTCAGGAACTGGCTAACAGAAAGAGTTTTGCTGACCGTGAAATACCGACGACACACCCTGCAGAAAAAAAAGGAAATTACTTTTTAACTATTAACTTACCCGCGTCGTGAATATTAGGCCGCCCACGTAGCCGAAAACTGATATTGCGAGAACCACAAACGTCTTCTTTTCTCTCAGGTTTGGGAACCGGTCAAAGATTGCGGTTGACACAGTCTCAAGGAGAGCAAACTGAAAAGACGAGAATGGGGTACAAAAAAAAAGAGAGAGAAATGAGTGAAGTGAACAACCCCATGAACAAATATCCAATGGGCTAAGCGCTATTGTTACAAAAATGATAGCATAAGCATTAGCCTATTCACTGTACGCTGAAGTACATACACTACTGTGCAATCACGAATTGCTAGTAAAAATATCCGCAAAGCAAAAATATGAATAAACAATAAATACTGCACAGCTTTCCGAGCACAGCTAATGGCGGCGCACAGTCTCCATTGTCTAAAGGTTGTCACCTAAATGTATAGTGAAGTATACAGGTACACATGTATTGCCACAAAACCAGTGATTTGCGCAGGAAAGCAGCTACATCGTGTCAGACCCATAGACAGGATTTTTTTTTTGGAGGGGGAGGGAGGGCGACTTCTTGAGGGCCTTGAAGAACACTTATTTTTATTATTTTTCATTGGGTAAAACACCTTCTTCTTATGAAATACGAGGAGAGGGGGGTGTTTCTACACATATGAGGCTGGCTACGTGAACGCATCGTGTGCGTTAATTTGTTGAATTAGGTGGTTTATATACGAGACGTTCTTCTCAGTTACATTAGGTTAACAAGCTTTACACCATTTGTAGTGACGCTGTAGAGCTTTTAAAAGGTGCGTGCGGGATTTCGATTAATTGATATGTAGGTTTTAACGCGCCAAAACCATCATATGATTATGAGAGACGCTGTTGTGGAGGGCTCCGCAAATTTCTACCACCTGGGGTTCTTTAACGTGCACCCAAATCTGAGCACACGGGCCTACAACATTTCCGCCTCCATTGGAAATGCAGCCGCCGCAGCCGAGATTCAATCCCGCGACCAGCGGGTCAGCAGCCGAGTACGTTAGCCACTAGACCACCGCGGCGGGGCGTGCGGAATTTTTAGGCTAAAAAAACTATTATTGCTTCACCATCGGTTAACATGAGAAATTGGCAAGGAAAATGTTCGATAGAAATTTGTTGAGTAAATTAACATCTTGTTATCACTGGTTGTGGCAGTTCAACGCAAAGCACATTACAAGTGCCTGACAGAGCACCGAATTCCTTCACAGCTTCGCGGCACAGCTAGGTCTCGTGTGCACACGCGAGTTTGAATGCCAGCTGACCAAGACGTTTTTTCGCCAAAAATTTCTTCACCTCTCTGTTTCTCTCTTTCTTCTTGTCTGTACTTTTTCTATCACTGATCGGAGTTAATTCGTTCCGTGCCGGAGAAATCGGCGCAAGTGTTTTGTGAGCGGAGAAGATGAAAAAGAAGATTGAGATGACAAAGAGAGCACGTGTCAATTCATGTCTATGTTTCCCCTAACAGGTGCAATGAGCAGCTAGAACAAGCCAGGGGAGGGGGTTGAAAGAAGAGAGTAAGGCAGAAGACAGGTGGCCTACGGATTTCCTCTTCGACCGAGGGAAGAAGAAGAGGTACCTGACTGTCGAGGCCGAGAGTGAGCAGCATGAAGAAGAAGAGGAAGGCCCAGAGGGGCGCGATAGGCAGTCGGGCCACCACTTCGGGATAGACGATGAAGGCGAGGCCCGCACCCTGGTCGACGACGTGCTCCACCTCAACGTTGAGTTCGTGAGCCAGGTATCCGATGACCGAGAAGATCACAAAGCCGGCAAAGATGCTTGTCAGCACATTGCTCACAGACACGATTAGGGAGTCCCTGCAAGTACGAACGTCACGCGTCACAACGTTGATGCCGTGGCGCGAAAGAACAGCCTCCAGCCACAACAGCCCTTGTTCCCCGCGTTCTCCTACAACAGCATTGTTATTCAAGGCCCACGCGCTGTCTCCATTGTCCCGTTGTTCAGCGTTACCCAGACAAGATTTGTTTTCTTGCTTCCTTAATAACAGTGACAATTCTATATATATATACAATCTAAAACGTCTGTACATATAGCCATCACATTTCTAACGCTGTAAAACACTAACACTGAAAAAAGCAAGCGGGAATGGATTAGGAAACACAGGGCACTTTCATGTTTTAAATACATCGACGAACACAAGCACTAACTTGTAGCAGTCGTTGTGGAACTTGTTGTAAGACGACAGCGTGATGAGCCCACCCCAGGCCGGACTCAGAGCGAAAAATATCTGCACCGCCGCATCTCCCCAGACCTGAAATAAGAAGAAGGAGTGCGGTGAATCTTCGTTTCGTCTTCATCAGAGAAAGAGAGAGAGAAAAAAGCAAACGAAAGGCAAGGAGGCTAACCTAGTTCTGCCTAGTTTGCTACCCTACACGGGTGAAGGGGGAAAGGCACAGAGTGAAGGTAAAAGACGCGTGCACACACACACACACACACACACACACACACACACACACACACACACACACACACACACACACACACACACACACACACACACACACACACACACACACACACACACACACACACACACACACACGCAGAAAAGCACTAATTGAATCATTCCAGTAAGATATTGTTTAAGGACTTATCATTGTAATTAGGCCATCATAGGCTCATGACAAGAACAAGGTTAAGCTTGCAGATCAATAATAATTTAGTTTCTAAAATCACTGCACCAAGTATGAAGCGACGAATATCAAAGCAAATCCCGTTTTCAGAATTATTTGTTCTTTGAGTGAACTTCTTGTCTATAAAGAAACAATCAGATTGGCGTTAATTATTAGCAGGGTGACCTTCACATCTACTGTCACAAAAGTTATTTTCGTAATAACAGCAGCGTTAAAACAAGCGCTTACGTACAATGTAAATTGCCTTTGTGTTCGAAAGCGCATAGTTTCTATACTTGCTTATTTGAGTAATGCCTCCCTCAAATTACAATGTAGTTAATGTGCGATGTTAAATTGACAGCACAAGCCAGGGCGAATCATCTCATGTTTGATGACGTCATGGCTAATTATCTTGAGAAATTGGATGCCGCTACGCTACCTATATTTACTTTTCGCGTAAAGTATACTTATTGAAGGCTGAATTCATGTTAGAAGTATTGTATAACAACTCCCTTATTTATGATTACCTTGGTATTTTTTCTTTAAGGTATTTTCTGTGTTTAAGGTAATTTAAAGCTTGAGGAAGTGAAACCTTGTCACACCTACGGTAAATCTAAATGATGTTCGGAATTAAATAAATAACCTATACAAAAAACCTAAATGTTCAGAGAATACTGATATGCGCTAAGCTTTGACAACAATATTGCTCCAAATTTAGAGATATCATTAAAAATATTCCGCAAAAATACGAGACCTCCCGCTAGCTGCGCAGCAGTAGTTAGATTTCGGTTAACACTCATATTCGCAAGTGTTTCACTTTGATAAGCCATTTCACAACATTGGTTACTAAATACGGGTATTGAAGACTATGCTTAGTTTGGGTCTGTTATCCCTGGAATAACTGATAGATGCTTATTGGCAGCTGCTCAAAGGCACAGCAGCCATTTATTCGACGATGACGTAACATTTATTCATGAACTAGATGGCATGGAATTATATATAGCTGAAAGCAACCAGCGCCTCACAGACTGTAGGTGAATGTGGTAATTGAATTGTTTGTACTCGCCTGCGGGGTAAGTAGCAGCCTCCAATTGGGCGTGACGTAGAACATGATTCCTTCGTAGGCACCGGGTAAGGTAACACCGCGGAAAAACAATATCACCAGCACCAGGTAGGGAAAGAGGGCAGTAAAATACACCACCTGCGTTCGTGAAACAGAGAAAGTGATTTAGGAGCGATGTTTGGAATAACATTATATAGGCAGTCTCTCCCAAAGCCGATTCTTTGAAAAAGGTAGGTCATGTGCGCGTAGCGTTGTGATCAATTTTTAAGGGGCGAAGCTGCTTAAGGCGTGGGTCTGTCCATCCTCCGTTGTCGCACTTAGCCACCAGTAGCACATACCCGCTCTAGAGCGGGTATGGGCGGATGTATGTATGTATGTATGTATGTATGGATGGATGAATGCGTGGACGTACGGAAGGATGGACGCACGGACAGACTGACGGACGCATGGATGAATGCACAGATGTTCACGCAGATCGTCGCGTGGACGGACGGAAGCAAGAGCGGACGACGGAAGCACAGACGGGCTGACGGACGCTTCGCCCCACGCATCATCATTCACTCCGTGAATATGCTGTGATTTTTTTTTTAGTCTGCTTCACTGTAGTACGACACCGTTTTGTGGCGAAGTACAAAATTTTTACTGCGGTGAAGCTTATATTTTGTGAAGTGTAGAACTTTTACAAATAGGGAAATGAAGCGTGGATAGTCCAGATTACAGTACGAGGACCTAGACCACCCCTGAACGCTAGAATGCGTGAGCGATGATGGATCGAGAGTATGGCTCGAACGCTGACTGTGCATATCGTGGTGCAAGTTATACCCCTGTCACACGGCCACCACCAAACTCCGTTGAACGCCGTCAACGTAAATCTCTCCTAGGGGGTTCGACGGAGAAGGAGTTGTGGCAGTGTCACACGGCAAGGACAAGGTTGTAACAGTTGCCGCGAGGGGGCTCAGCTGGCGCTATTTGATTTTCGGAAAAGTATTCTAATTTGATCCCTATTAATTTTTTTTGTGAATCCTCGTTATGCGGTTTTTACAAAAAAGCACTATTAAGTAAGTATGCGACTTACAAACCATTAAAAATAATTTCAAACAAAAACGCATTTGCTAAATGTAGCAATGCTGCTAGTGACGCTGGCCACATTGTGCTTTTAGTTGTTTTGTTGCCTGTGTACATGCCCGGTACGAAAGTTCCTATGCTTCCTTGCCTCGTGAGCGCACATTTTGTGTTCTTCAGCCATGAGTGACACAGCGGACGATGTGAAGAAGTGGTACGATATTGCGCTGGTAATGACGTTGATCGGCTGGCACCGGCCGGCCCGACTCGCGAGGCACGGTGTGTGTAGGGCATCGGTGTTGAGAGTAAGTGAACTCTGGCGGGCGTAAATTTATGTAAACAAACACGCGTTGTGAATGAGTACTACAACGAAAGAACGTTTAATATTGCTAAAATGTATTATTCTTTCACTGCGGCCACTTAGTGCTCGAAATTTTTCTCTGACCTCTAGACTGCTGAGGACGAGAGTACCTCGTTTCGCTGCGAAGGGAGATCGTTGAACGTCCTTTGCGAAATGCTCCGTTCACCTTCGTTTGCGTAAGGGTGTCCGTGTGACACCGACGACATCTTCGTTGTCGTAAAGACGAGGGAGTTAAACGGTCTTCACGGGTGCCCGTGTGACAGGGGTATTAGTCTCGTAAGACCTTAAGTAATGATGGTGAAACCAGCGAAATCTGCGCATGGCGTGCCTCCTTGAAATTAGTCGTAGAGCTGATAAGTATACCAGATTTAATTGAAAACCACACAATTAACGATAAAAATTGAATCTGTAATTCATTACTGCGGCTTTCGTACCAGTTGTCACAACAAGCCGTTTTATTTTCAGCCAATAGATCTTTGAAATATTACCATAGGAGCTAATAATAATCAACTGACGCGTGTGTGCACAAATCAGGAAAGCAAATATAAGCCTCGTACAGAGGAGGGGCTGGGTGCAGTTGACGAGGGCTGAAATCACATCAGCCGCATCGAGAGCAGTTCTGAAGCCTAGGCAGTAGAGTTATTGCTTGTTGTACAGTGATAAAAAGCAGCATGCCCTCACGTATGATTAAAAACATACGTACAGCAGACTTTGCAGTGGTGGCCGTATAGTATAATCTATATGCTTCACTAAATATAGGCTGTACCACAACAAATTAAGTATGCTTCTTCACACAATAGAAATATATTGCGGCAAAACTGAATTGAGGCATCTGATGGTAAACAAAGCATGTGAAACTTTTCCCAAGCTTTAGCGTTGAGCTAAAGCAGTCTAAGAATAGCGGCCTGCGACCCAAGCACATAATTGGGTATCATCAAAATCCATGTTCTATCCTAAAAACAAAAAGTAAAGGAAGGAATGGGAGCAGAATAAAAAAACTCAAATAAAAAGATCAGAATGGTGAGTCTAAGAGCCACTCATTGAGAAAATGATCGAGGCAGGATGGTTACCAGTCTTTAGATGTGGTCATATCAGAGTACCGAATATTGAATATTAGCTGCACTTGAAATAATATAGGCACAGTGATGTCTGGCAACAAAAACTTCAGAAAAAAAAGAGGTCGAAAACGTGGGCGCCATTGGCGCTCACCTTTCCCGAGGACTGGACGCCTTTGCAGAGGCATAGGAAGACAATGATCCAGGCAAGCAGCAAGCACAAGGCCAAAGGCCACCGTATCTCGCCCGTTTCACGTATACTGGGAGACTCTCCGAGCACGAAGAACCTGTAAAATAATGCGGAGGGGTTCAAGCATGACAGCGTAAATATGTGTTGAGGGCTCGTTACTAGTGCTTTAAAAACGTTTCAATTACCCAGTCTTCACAATGATGAATGTAAAACAGTTTTTTATTATTTATTTATGATTTGATTGATTGATTGTTCTGTTGATTGTTGATCGGCTTATTGAACCAATAACTGATGGCTGATTGGTCAATCACTTGGTTGATTGATGGATTGCAAGCTACCGCTGTAATTATCTACTTTACATCGTAAGGTTACTTCGCGGATTTGATGATACCCCCTTATCTCTGCACCGTTTTTTAGCCCAACCCGAAATTAATTCACTTTGCATATCCCAGTTTGATCACATAGGATTTGAAGCCCGGCGCCTTTGGATGGCGAAAACAGGGAGAACCAAATCAACTTGTTGAATACGCCATGATCGATGGCTCCACGATAAGTCGAATCACTCTGCAGTGTTCAATAAACACTCGTCAGAGCGAACAAGTCCAATTTTTTTCTTGAGACTGTTCATGTCTCACCTGAAGTATTCAGCCGACGGCGTTCGCTTTGTCATGTTCTTCACGAGGGCCGATATATTGAGTTCTTGCGCCATACTTTGGTTGAAGCAGGTCTGGTTGTAGTAGGATCCGTTGATCCTAAAGCACGCGTCAGCGTCTTCGTACTGGTAACAAGCTGTAAATAAACGCGAAAAAAGAGAAATCGCAAGGTGTTCTTACCGAAAACCTCGTTTATGGTAGTACTAATGGCAAATCTGCTATCGAAAATATGTGCAAATAAGAAGTGACAACTACAACCAGAAAAGCGCAATCTGGGACGCAACTCTCAGTTAAACGTGCATCAACATGAATAACTGATTGTCCGAGTTACTGTTCATTAGAGAAATGTTAATTATGATGATGGTATTAAAAGTCTGACTATTGCATCCGCGTTCATCCAGCCTATTCTCGTAGTCATAGCAGCGTTAAAACGTATATTTTAATATTTTGCGTATAATATGCATTTCACTTGCGTCACAGAGTAATTGCACAGCAGGGAGTGTATACTGCATCATTTAACTGAATACTTTCATGAAACGCCATCGTCAAATTGCGACAAAGAGTGTCATTCTCGTTTGTTGGTGTCGTCTTTTGTATGCTTAAGTACTCAATATTTACCATGTCGTAACACCTGGCCCTACAGTTCACCTTGCTCTTTGCAGTAAGATGAGGCTGCAATAACCGAAACTAAGCATCGTACCTGGAGTGCACCACTCCGGGTCACACTTTTCCCAAGGCAGCGATTTGGACCAGGATGCGAACATATAGAACAGTGTCCAGGCGATGATCAGGTTGTAGTAGAGCATGACGATGCCGGACACAATCACCATACCGTAGCCTAGACCTGCAATGAAAACGAGAAAATATCTGTCAAACCATGTGCTACCACAGGTAGGTTGCTCTTTCTAAAAGCCAGCGAAGACTTGAGGCCCCTCGCAAAACCAGCTCAAGGTCATTACATCATTACATTAGAAGGCGAATGACGTGCATTGACGATTAAGGAAGCTTTCAACATTAGAGATGTACTTTGGAGCATAACGCAGTAAAACGGAACTGTTTTCTTTGGACTATTATTATATTTGGACATTTTATTATATGGTATTCTATACGAAACGGTGAAACTCTCTGGCATAAATCATGCACCATTGTTCTTTGCAGGTTACGCAAAACTACAAGCTCATTCGGGGGGCAGTTGCAGTCCTTGGGAGCTACATTCACACACCAGAGCTCCTATTCATTTAAATAGATATCACTCAAAAATAATTAAGAAATCAATTATCAATTAAAGTAGAATCGATCAGCCTTTAAAATCCGCAAAAAGTATTCTAGCATTGCAACTTTAACTAGCAATTAAGCAGTTATGTTACACCGCCACCTAATTATGATACGATCAGTGCACCTGGATGCATTTGCTTACGCAGCAGCACAAATATGTATGAAGTCACACAAGAAAACAATAGTCGTGATATCAGTGCAGCGTTTACAAGCCTTCAAGGAGGCCTACGCCACTCCTTAAAACACAGGCTACTACTTGGCAAAACTTAGCAAAGGGTGGCGTGTGATAGTGATTTCAAAAATGTCAAAGGAAAAATAACAAACAAAAAAGACAGTACAAAACATGAGTCGTCGTAACCACTTGCGAGGCATAAGCGATGCATTACGTACCATGGAAGAGAGGGCAGAAGCGCTCAAAGATGGCGATGGGCCCCAGACTAGAGTACTGCCCGAAGGACAGTTCCATGAACATGAGCGGAAGTCCCGCAAGGATCATCATCACAAAGAACGGGATCAGGAAAGCTCCTGCAAAGGCGAAAAGGAAAAAAAAAGAAGAGAAAGGTATCAACACAGGAATGCGACGATAGGTCCTTCCCCTATCTCTAAAGACGCTCCCCAAGAAATGTGCGCATCAACGCTCGCGCCGCCTAAGTCCCATCCCCGTCTTCCCTATCGGAATAACGCGCGAAGAAACCGTGGAACAAGCCTCCACGTGCCCATCGAACGCGACCAAGGTCGCGCTCCTGCAAAAGTACACGGGCCGAATCCTTTCCGCATCACAAGACAATGTTGAGATGGGATGCGGAATAGCATTAAGCTTTGGCCTTTCGGCTTGTGCGGTGGCTTTCTCGTTCTCGCAGCAATGCAGCAGATACATACACGAGGAGCAAGCCAAAAACACGCAGTTCCCTTATCCGTATCACCGCTCTCTTGGTTCTTGTTCCACTTTGACAGTTGGCCTTAATTCCTTTCGAGACTCTCTTTTTGAGACTTCTTTCCATGGCCATCTTTCCATGATTCGTACCATGCGAGAAAAGAAATCACTTCACGCGCGTGACTATAGCATCAAGGTATTGATTGTGGCACCTCTTTGCCTGCGAGCCCGCATCGCAGGAAATCACTGAGTTCATTTCAGTGGTTTATAGGACTGCATCCAAGCCTTGCATACAAATTTGCTTTTATTCTACCAAAGCCCTTTCTACAGGCGGAATGAACACTAGCTTTCACTTTGTTTCTGGTTGACAAAAACTGTCTTTTGTTTTGTTTGGAATATCCATGCTCTCCTAACGGCTCAAACAGTGCCTGCAGCAGCCATTGGGGGTTATTGTTGCTCTCGCATACGTCTGTTTGTGCCAAGTGCCGACAGGTTGGGTTTCTCGACGCGACCAGGCCCATAAAGACCTACTGACTTCTACAGACCAAACGGATCTGACCACCCGTTTATGGACAATTTTTTATTTCTAGTTTATTTATACTTGTCTAAGCCATGGCATTTTTTCTTTACTTCCGCTTTTTCTTTTTCCTTGTTCTCCTTTCATCTTCCTTTCTTTTATCTCACCCCTCCTCTTCTCATGTGAAAGTGTTACGCGTCAACCCAGTCAGGGACTTTTTTCTCCTCCTCTGACTTTCCTTCCCCTCTCTTCTTCCCCATAGCAGGGTAACCTACCGGGGCTCCGCCCTGATTAACCTCTCCGCCTGTCTCTATTTTATCTCTCGTAATCATCCCTCCTCCTGCCTGAAAGAGTAAGCAGGCTTTGCGCTTCTTCAGCTGGAAGTTGCTAGCTTGCTCTCTTCCTCTTTCCTCTGTGTCCTTGTATATCCGTGTATGCAAATAAATAAATAAATAAATAAATAAATAAATAAATAAATAAATAAATAAATAAATAAATGTATAAATAAATAAATAAATAAATAAATAAGTGATCTCTCACCCTCTCTTTTCCAAAACATGTCACCATGGCCCCGATAATACGAAACAATACTGCGCAAATCTATATGCACCCCATCTCTGTCACTTGCCTATTGTCGCCATCATCATCTGGCGTAGTCGTTGGCGATCTCGGGTCCTCCTACAGGCGCGTACGTGCCGGCTCAATCTCGTTGCGTCCAACGCAGTAAAAGTACCCTAAAATATTTTGGTCTCTTGCCTTTCTACATTTCTCTCCCGAATTTGAGTACAAAACACCAATAACGCCTGGTGTAAACATACATTCACCTAGACGAATTCACGGCGTTCAAGAGTTCCGTTCAAGCGCTAGATGGCCGCTGTCATATCGCGAAACACTGACAAGCTTTGAGCGGAGTCCCATGTTGGCTGTCCGTGGTTAAAAAAGCTTCATTTTCTAAGCCTTTGAGTTTTGAGCACCATCAAGATGCTGATGGCGACTCCGAAAAAACAAACACTGGTTAATTTTTTTTAGTAAAATACGAAAAAAATTACACTGCACTACGCTAGTAATACAACAGATTTCTTTTTTTTTACTTAGCAATAACTTATTCCGCATGTCCTTCAAGGTTTTAATAAACTCCTCGTTCTTCGGGCCTTCAACACACGCACTCACCGCCTCCATTGCTGTAGACGAGGTATGGAAACCTCCAGACGTTTCCCAGGCCGACCGAGTACCCCAGAAGAGAGAGTATGAAGTCGAAGCGGCCGGTCCACGTGCCGCGCTCGACGTACTCCCCATCCGAGCCCCGCTCCTCGTCCTCGCCACCCCGCGGAGACAAGGGAACCTGGGAGCTGACCCGTGGAAACTCCTGCTCCATGTCATTCTGAAATGGAAGCGGACGAGAATAGACGTCCTCAGTTAAGTCTTCTCCTTAAAGGGCACATGCGTGGGCAAAGGTCTCAGGCACACTTCAAAACGCGACGAAGAGTTTTAACAAACAACCGCACACTAAAGGTTGTAGGTGGTGGATCTGTAGATGGGATACAGGGAAGCTGAAATGCAAGGTGACGATAAAATACAAAGATGAGTAACTCTAAAGTCAGGTATGTTTGCCAGAAAAGCGCGCGATTAAATAGATGCAATACTCGGGAATAAGGGAATGAGAGATAAGATGCGGTGAACAGTGCATAATTTAGAAAAAGGTGGTAGAACAAGCTAAGCTTTAGAAAACAGAACATCGGTGTTACTGCATTATTGATAACTAATGGTTGTGGACGGTGTTCCACTAGCACCTATGCAAAGAGTAAGACAACCGTATAGTCACACCAATGTATGTCATAAATTGAACTCATAGGTGAAACTAGTGCCTGATTATGTGCTACGAAAAACATTAAGATAGTAAGAGCAAAAAGGAGGAAAAATATTGAAGAAACATGGTTGTTGCCCCATTGCCCCAATGCTTGGTTCATGCGATGCACGCCACGCATCCATCTGCATAGCTGGCGCTGAAGTGACTGCGGCTTTTTAGAGAACGCTAATGGCAGTCTGACACATTTTTCAAAGCACGCAAGACAGACCTAGTAATGGTGACGGAAAACGTTAGCTATAGAAGTAAAGAGTAAAAAAAGAAAAAAAAAAGACGCGGTAGAGTGCTATAAATATCCGTCGCCACTGCCGACGGATATTACGTACTGCACATTGCGAGAAAAAAAAGATGGCTAAATTAGAAAAGAAACAAAAAAAAATAAAACTACCCGATACCAAAAACAAGCAGTGCACGCTTATAGGCATAAATGTATATAAGGCTCCTTTAATGTCGCACTTTTCGGAACAGAACCAAGGGAATAAACATAAAAATAAACGACAATCTGGAAGCAGCGCGCAGCTTCCATGGCGCACTGCCTGTGCGTAGGGAACGTCTACACGGTTCTACTTCAAAGATAGATTCACCTATCAAGCTGTGAATTCCGAAGCCAAGCATACAATGGAGTCGAAATAAATTTTATAAGAGGAAACAAATGTCTTCGGTGAGGCTAAATATAGCAAGATGCAAGCGGATTGCTTATACGCATAAACAAAAGAGGCAAAGAACAATATTAGGCTCACCGCAAGTGTCACCCCGTCCCCGTTGATTTCCCTCTCCATTCGCCACAGACATCCCTCGACAGCTCGCCACTGCTGACGATTCTTTTATAGGTGTTGTAATATTCGGCAGTGGCACCTGCCTCCAATCACTGTCTCTATCTCTTGGCGTAAAGATCGCGCCGTGGATGCTCTTAGCAATTGCCCATTGGATTGGTTATGGGACTGACGAGCCTCATTCACTCGGAGGAAGAAGAGTGGGAACTGAAGGAACAACAACGCACAAAGGGTTCCATAGAAAACCAATGAATGTTTTCTTATCTGGTATTTCGAATAGTAACTCATTTACATTAGCGGCTGTTCGCGCTACGCAGGAAATGGGGAACCAGTGTCACGTGCTGCAGTTAGCCATGTTATGAGGTAACGCCTGTTACGTAGGGTATTTGTGCATGTGACTCACTGTCCCTGGTAGCCCGGTTCCTATAAAAGGACGAAGTGCATTCTGTTTTGAATGTCAACTACTTTCGCTCCACGCGGGTGTTTAATACTTTGCCAAAACAATCGCGAGCGGTTGACTTAAGCACCACACTAACCAGGTTCGCATCACTCAAACTATGTTAGGAAGATCTTAAAAAAAAAAGCGATGTCTGGCCATTTAAAAATAGAGGCTTTCAGCTACTGCTCGTGCTCAAGCCAAACCAGTATGCTAACTAACGTGATGTTATATGCTTTTTGCGGAAGCTTCACATATTACAAACACACTGCCCCGGCCATATTGTTAAATATGATGTTTCGGGTGTTTAATGTATATGGTACTGACTTGAGTAGCATCATGGATCTAAGTTCAAGGTATGAACATTTTGGATTAGAACTAATTCCTACCCAGTCTGCCAAATAGACCAACTCATGATTCACACACCTCAACTAGACACCCATTAAATTATGAATACATGCATACTGGCCAATTTACCCTATCCAGAAACTATCAATGCTTTACGAAAGTAATCATTTTTTCAACTTCTCTTTCTAAGCTGAATGACTCCACTCCAGTGTTATGTTTCTCAGTGCTGCGCCATAGAAACCGAGCAAATATCACGCCTACACAGTGTGCTTGCGTGTTCAATTCTAAATGAAATCAATATTATCCCCCGAGGCAAATACACCCGGTGGGTCCTTGCATTGCACATATCGAGGCACGTACGTGGTAGGCTACATACTATGCAACGCCAGAAAAATAATCTGATGTGTTTATGACCCATGCGTTCGTCCTGTATTCTAGTGACATAAGCACTGACATGCACTCGTTTCTCTTGCACGCACTTCCGGTCGAGAAATTAGCTTGGGTTTTACGAATATAAAAGAAAGTCACAGCTTTACCGCAAAGGCTAAGCAATGAACGCGATAGCCACAAGTTGGAAGGTCACGCGTGGAATGGCAAGCAGATCGAAACGTGCCCCACGTTTCTCACGCACAAATGAAGCACGAAGCGTACTCACAGGTACAGATGAATGCGAATAAGCGTCTCAGTTGTTACTTCGCTGTGTCTGAAAGCACCCCCTTTTCGCAAACGGAGGCTGTGCAACGATTGAAGTGACCTTTTTGCGCCCGGTAACTACAACAGAATTGTTCCGGCGAAACCCAAAGGCTGGCCAAAATGTACGAGCCTCTCCACTGCAAGGTAAGGGCAAGAGATCGAGCGTACACGCCCTAATTCTTTACGCGGGCCAAAGTAAGCGTGAGAGATGAAAGACGCCGCGCGCTCACTGCGCCATCTTGTTTATAATGCTGAAAACACAATCGCCCCCCCCCCCCTCTTCTCTGAGATGCCCGCTAACAGCGGTAAGTGGTTGATGTGAATAGCTTGCCGTTTGAACGTTGAAAAAAGTACCCCTCGGTGGCTTATTACAAAAAAAAAAAGGTCCCGTATCTGCATGTTACACTGCAAATGTCGTCGAAAGACGATAGTCCTGCGTCTGGAGAGAGTGAACAAAACGTTTATTTGACGTTCTACGCAATAAAATTGGTCAATGGTATTCTGGAGGCGATGTGTTTTGCCTCGAGCGTGCAGCGAAGGCGAACAAGTGCATCAAGTCACGTCACACGTAAGACATGAGCGCAATCTTGCAGTTATTTTGCAAAACGAAGCGCGCGGCGTGCGCGCCCGTCTTGGAGGTGATAAGGTGTAGAACGTAAAGCGGCGGGTAGGTGCCACCATCATGTCTTCCCAGCAAAGCGTTGGAAACACTTGCCTTTTTGTGCAAGCGTTGCATCGTCGGCGCAGCGTGATAACTTCTATGGTCCTTAGAATTACTTATGTATGCCTTTTCTAGTAAAACAAAACACATACAGAATATTGACATCTTGTTATAGTGCCTCAGATATGTGCAATAATTGCTCTTTAATTGACAGTCGCACAAGTGTAAACGCTAAAGCTAGATCAATACTGGTGGGCACTGCGGATGGGGTCGGGCGCTTGGGGTATCATTTGGTGCCATTTGGGAAGTCGTTAAGGGCTGACGAACAGACAATTGTACAGACAGAAAGACAAAAAGTTTTGCGTCGGAGGCCTCCAAGAAAGACTATCGGCTTTAAAAAGAGTACTCCTCGGTGACTCAGTGGTTAACGCCTCGCATTCATGACGCGGAGGTCCCATGTTCGATTCCGTGCTTCGGAGTCTTTTTTCTGGGATTTTAGATGCGGAGCATCTAATACTCGAGGCTTGTAGTGCGGCGCCGTCCGCAAGCTTCCTCCTCCTTCTTCCACCATCTCTGCATCTCTTCCTCCTCTACACACCGCGCGCGCTTCACTCCTCCACCATCTGTGCACACTTCCTCCTCTACACACCGCGTGCGCTTCTCCTCTTCACGAACATTCGCTAGCTGTATGATGTAGCGCGCATGCGCCGTCACGCTTCGAGAACATCGGCAGCTGACGCGCGCGCATGCGCCGTCACGCTTCGAGAATATCGGCAGCTGACGCGCGCGCATGCGCCGTTGCGCTTCTCCCCCTTCTCGAACATTCGACAGCTGACGCGCGCATGCACCGTCACCCACCATCTGTGCCGCGCGCGCTTCTCCCCTTCGAGAACATTCTACAATTCTCCTGATTCTCCAGTGGACGCGCATGCGCCGTCGCGCTTCGAGAACATTCAACAGCTGGCAGTGCATGCGCCGTCACGCTGTATATATACTCAAGGTCGGCGCTCGCTCGCTCAGTTGCCGCTCGTCGGTTGGTTTGCACGGCGCGTCGACGTCCAAGATCGCGGTGAAATGAATTCCAACGAATCCACAAACACAATGATCAACGTCCCTTCGACCAGCGCCGCCCTTTCGCATACGTGTGTACGTGTTCACTCATTTAACACCCCCTCCTACAACCACGTTAACCAATTTAGCCATCGACCCAAGTAAGTCGCAATTTAACACCCCATTTCACAACCACGTTAACCAATTTAGCCATGGACCCAAGTAAGTCGCACTTTAACACCCCGTTAACCAATTATATGCTCCGCATCCTCCTCAGTGTTCCCCCGAGGGAAGCTGCGGGCAATTTTTTTTCTTCTTGCTGGAGTTTTCATATTACATAGATATAAATACATATACCGTCCATGACATCGACGCCGACGTCCACGTTGACACCAGCGGTGAAATCCAGACGAGAGTGTCCATATAATTGCTATCGCAATAAAAATGTCTACCATAAAGACTGTTATGTATTTAATGGTACCGGTTGAAGGTAAGAGTTATATTAGATACACATATCGGAGCGCAGGTTTGCATAAGTGAAAGGCCAGTAAACTGTCAGAATCAACATTAACTGAGTGACTTACTAAAAGGTGACGTGGTTTTGTTGTGAGCAGCTGAGATAAATGCGGCACCTGGTGGAACAGATGTCAACCACGTGCCTCTTTCTACGTGGACTCGGATCCACATTAGGATCATAACGAAAAATTGAAAGTTTATTGAGGCAACACACCCAAGCACAAATATGCCGGCGAGCCAGTGGTGCTAGTAGAAGCTGAAGTTAAAGATCTTGCCGCGTAAGTAAAGGTGGAGTAAAAAAAAGCAGCATTTAAGGTGCGATGGCAATGTCACTCATAAGCATAGATATAAACAGTTGCGCTACAAGCCATGAGCCACTTGCGCCACTATTACCTAATCATGATGGATACCCAGGCAGGCACACAAAAAAATAAACATGCGGAGTCACTGCGACTTGACACTGCGTTAAACATCCTAGATATTGCGAGCAAGGAAAAAAGACAGATTATGAAGAAACGAAAAGCGCGCAGGTCAACACATGGATGCGCAACGTGGTTAAAAGCCTTTTAATGTTAACGCCGTTCAAATCGAGTTCCTCGGCGACACCCATTTTTACCCAGCTCTCTCCGCACTACTCCTACTTGTTCGGCAGAAGCAGCTTTCTGTAAATTATCATCGATGAATAAAGGCGTCGTGCAAGTCGGTGGCCTCCGTCGTAGACGGGCCATAAGGCAAGGACACCTGCTTCATTCGACTCCCCGCTTAATACGACACATGTACTTTCTTTTCCTTCCATCGCTGTTTGTTGTTTTAACTTTTCGCTCACTCCTTTTTTGCGTCCCGCCAATTCACAGACACACCCTGCGGGACCTGTGTGTAGAAGCGCAGAGAATAAAGCAATGAGATGAGACAGAAAAAAAAGAACAAAAAAACGAAGACATGTCGTAGAACGAGATAAAGTACAAGAGAAAGGACGAGATAAATAGGAAGAGCAAAGGCGAGACGGCTCGATGACACGGCAGGATAAAAGGGGAGGGTGGCGGTACAGGGAAGGCGGGTTGCGTAGGGACAGATTGAAAGAAGAAAAGAAGGAAACCAGGGCACGGCCAGAGTCACGCTTTTGTTCCCGGGAACTAGGTCAGCTTGCGGCCGAGAGCTTGGGAGCGCCATTGACACGCGGCCTTTAGACGGGCGGCTTTCGGGAATGGGCGTGAGCTCCTCGTTCGTTATGGTAGGTTTTTATTTTGGCGGGGGGGGGGGGGGCACCGCAACGAATTTTTGAGTTTTCTTGAGCGCCATTGTCGCGGTAATGGTGCGACCTAGGTGACTCATCTTAAGCAAAATCTCTTCTAATAAACTCATCTGTGCCTTTCTATAGGCTCTCTAGAAACTACAAGCTGATATGTGGGGTTTAACGTCCCAAAACCACCATATGATTATGAGAGACGCCGTAGTGGAGGGCTCCGGAAATTTCGACCACCTGGGGTTCTTTAACGTACACCCAAATCTGAGCACACGGGCCTACAACATTTCCGCCTCCATCGGAAATGCAGAGAAACTACAAGCTCGTCTCTACCATTGAACAACGAACGTTTTAAACGATGCCAGTCGTGAATTGAGTGGACCGCATGTTGCATTCAGCATCAAAAATACCTCTTCATCAGCTAGGATTATCGCACAATGCTCTAGTGGTGCAGAATGAAACATAAAATATTCGTATGAAATGACAGTACATCAAAATAAATTATAGTTATCATAAGTGTAGGCATGTATTCATAATCATTGTACACTTTTTATCATTACACTTGCCTCTTGCCTTCCGTTATAGGTCCAACCAGTTTTTGGTAGCTTTGTAGGCTGTATGTCTTCTGATAAAAATGTTTAATTTTTTTCGGCCATGAATATACATTGGCACAATAACTTTTTTGTTACCACTTCTATTTGAATCGATCTCCGGTAACCAACGCTTTCGATCATTGGTTTTTGCGTGTTGAAGTTGTTCCTTGTGCACCCAGCACCTTCTTATAGTTATCTAAGTCGTTCAACTTTCAAAATATTTTTAGTACTGCCCATTTGGACAACATAGTGAATTTCGACAGCCTTTTGCATGAACCAATGTGAGTGTCTAGTTCAAAATATGCAGTGGGCCGGTGAACTTGACAGAAGCACGTGCCCCTCATGATTGTGCTACAGTAACATCGAAGTTTTGTAATGAAAAAAAAATCTCTGCAAGCCAAATATTGAAGTGTGAGCTTCGAAATTTCACTGAGTTGAGCAGTAATATTTGCCAGAAAAGTTTCAGATTCGTAATTTGACCGAGTGTAGCAGTAATAATTGCCAGAAATGTATGCCAGCTAATCATGACGCAGCCGTTGCTAAGAGTCAGAGAAAACTTATAGTACAATATAAATATTTTCGAATGTCCACCAAATGCATAAAGTGTGGAGGTGACTTTTTCAGCCAGTTTTTAGCCGCTTTGGTATTGCTTCTATTGTTATATCAGACGCAGGGTTGCATTTAGTGTCACTAGTCGCGTCTATGGCGCCATCGTCAGGTGCGCATGGGTGTGCACCAGCGCTTTAAAAAGACGCGTCACTTAAAAATGTCTTGCGACCCCATCTGAATCGAGTGCGAACGAGCTTAGAGTTCGAGGATTACAGTACCTGAGCTTCATATTTTAATGGCGACGATGTTTTGCGTCAGCCCAAGACATCCGCAGCCATTCATGGGTTTGTTCTGCGTGCGGCCTCAAATTTTATCCTCTACTGCAAGTGCGCAGTGGCTGACTTTTGTGCAAAATCTTATAGCTACTCTGGTTACCTGCGAGGTCCACACTTCGCTGGGGCGCGCTGTGCTGACGCCGGCTGTACATCTAACGAGAAGGCCATCAGAATGCTGCTTGGCTCCGACTACAGAGCAGTGCGAAACGTTTAAAACTGTGCGCGACATGGTTCTTTTCATTACGATGTGCAAAATGCTAAAAAAATTATGCTTGGGTGCACATATAGAAACGCCAACCTATGCAAGTTAGGTGGCTCAATAAAGACGTGACACTAGACGAAGTAGTCAAGTTCATCGGACACCTCATTTATGAAGATATTATCCAAATCACGGGCATTTCTCTATATTGGAACACTTGGAGGTTCGTATCGCAAAAAAAAACAACAAAAGTTTACTGAGAAAACTGTACGATTTCACTTGTGTCTCACGAAAAACCAAGCAATGCTTCACCGCATGGCACGAACAATGTCGCAGTACTTTGGTTCTCATTTTTTTTGTCTATAGGAATATAAACATCTTGTGCAACATTGAATATTTTTATACGGTTCCTGGGTCATGTATTTCTAGAGTTTATATTCTGAATTTTATTTGCCTTGAGTATTTTTTTTCAGGTACAGTGTTTTTATAGCACTATTTACCAGCTGAACGCTTCGCCCCACTGATCATCATTCACTCCGTGGATATGCTGTGAATGTTTTTTACTCCTTCTTTATAGGCCACATGCATGCCCGCATTATTTACGGTTACCCTGCGTTTTTATTTTACGTATCACAGTGAAAATACCCGTCGTAGATACATAAAGGCTAGGTCACATTATCACAGAGCCACAACATTTGCGGTGCCATATGAACCCGTCTACGAGCGACAGTGAGTTTCAACACATATACAGCACAATTGAATGTTAAGCTCTAGCAAAGTAAAGGTGGGCATATCTGTTCTGAATAAAGCAGCAAATCTTACTATTTAGTAATAATAAAACGTTAACATGTTAAAATTCTTGAAACGCATTTTAATACAAAAATAATGAACGACATTCGTGGATATTTTTGGGAAAGGTCACATAAAGACGACGTGGTGGGAAAAGCTGTTTCGAGAAACTTCAGTACACTTCAAAGGCCTGACCCCACGTATCCGCCACAGCGCGTCGACGCGTATCTTTTTGACGCGGCGTCGAGCCCTCTCTCATATGGAGAGAGAGAGAGGGTTCGCGCAGCCACGCGTCCACTCTCTCTATATTGAAAGGACGCGGCGCTGCGTCAGAAAGCCTAGCGTTCACGCGCTGCGGTGGATACGTTGGGTCAGGCCTTAAGAAGTAAAGAAGGAAGAGGGGTATCGAGGTCGCTTCTTTAGAGGAGTAACTAGCTTGCCACGCCGACTGCATAGATTTGGGAGTAAGTGCGAAGGAGTAACCGCGCTCTCCTGGTTACTCCTTGAAGAGGCAACAGTTATTTTGCCCCCAAAAAGAAAATCAGGCTCTGGTTGACTTAAACTAGCCTTTCGAAGTGCGTGCAGGCATTTGGTTAAATGTACAATCGATGTGGAAGCATCACATTCAGAAATGAATTTCGGTAAATTCGCAGCTAATAGACGGAATCGGAAATCAGTCAGAATGCACGTACGCTAACCACTACATCCCGCCACGCTGAGGCACCTTCTTAAAGCAAACAGGCTTGTGGAGGCACCGATGGGTGGTTTTCACACGGCGTGAACGTTCCTGCAGTTTCTCCGAAAAAAAAAAAACGGGCGCTTTACTCCAGAAGGAGGGAAGTGCACATCCTTGCCGTGCCCTGTGCAATCTTTTGCGCAATTTTCGTCTTTTGGAGGAGCAAAGTGTCCTTTTCGGCGTAACTGCGCTGCTTCCCCGGAAAACGTTTTAGAGTGTATAGACCGTCGTAGACACTGCTTAACCTGTGTACTCACTCAGTTTGATTGATATGTGAGGTTTAACGTCCCAAAACCACCATATGATCATGAAAGACGCCGTAGTGGAGGGCTCCGGAAATTTCGACCACCTGGGGTTGTTAAACGCTCACCCAAATCTGAGCACACTGTGTACTCGCTCAGTTGACTAACTTGTAGCAACAAGTGAGATATTGAGGTGGGAAGAGCCGGTTCATATTGCCAACGAGTAACGTTGAAACTTGTCTCCAGGTTCTCTTTAAGAACCTTCTTTTCAGCGCAGTCAGGAAAAAAACAGAGCATGCGTTCCTCTTCAGGGTGAGTCATTAATAGCCATCAATGGTTATGAGCCTTCAAAAATACTTATAAACGCTCTTTTGGGTTTCATGACTCCCTCTCTCCAAAAATAATTGTCTCAGAAAAGAAATAGCATGTCTCTATAAAATAAGTCACACACGTGGAAAGTCCGAACTGAAAAAAGTCAAAGGACTCGTTTTTTAGAGTGCAAGTACAACTGAAGCACACAAGACTACGAAACCACGAAAGAAAGAGAAGAAGAATGGGTTAAGAAATTATATCTCTGCCGTACAAGAGCATCGATAAAAAACGAGAATCTTGAAATTTACGCTCAATCGCGTCATAAGTGGGTGAATAAAGAAAGAACAAGGCAAACTACAAAAAAGAAGTAAGAAAGCAAGAATTAACCACGCTGGGGCTCCATCGATGAACGGAAATGAGATTGGCATCACTGGCTTTCAGATGAGCAGAAATCTAGGATAGCCTAAAGAGAGAAAAAAAAATGGGGAAGACTATTGCGGGAGGACACGATAGCGGGAGAATTATTACTTTTTTCTGAGGTTTTCGCTCTCTAAGAAACATTCGCTGTGCAAGGAAGAACGAAAGGAGTAATACACACCAACCGTTCTTTTATTGAACAATGATTACAAGATTCGATTGGGCGCTTCGTCGCCGAGAAATATCCAGAGTGAAAATGATTCCTGTTCGTCAAAAAAAGAAAAAAAAAAATAAATATAGCAAAAATTATTTACGCGGGAAAATAATAACACGAACAACAAGCTAGCGAATTGTTCCCTCGTATCACCGTGCGATTCCTGCTTTCCAGAAGGTCTCCTTTTTCTCTGCGGCAGGTTCTCTCTAGCAGAAAAAGGCAGTGACGATCTGCGAAATGAGGAGGGAGGAAACTAATGTGCGGGAAAACGACGATCGGTGAAGGTGCGAACGAAGAACGACTACTCGGAGGTTCGTCGTCTCTCTGAACACGAGAATCGTGCGCAATATGGCAAAGAAGAAGAAGAAGAAGAAGAAGTTAAGAAGGAGAATTGCGGAGCACGGCTTCACACGTTCGAAGGCTACGATGACGGAGCAAAGCAACGCGGTCACGTATCTTCTCGGCAGCTCTTTCGCTGCCATTTGCGTCGGCAGGCGGCGACGACATCGGCGGTGGTCGCTCAATATGCAACTGCGAATCGTGCCTCCTTCCCGAGAGGGAGCTCGTAAAAGGGAGATAGCGAGCTTTATGGCGGTCACCGTGAGTGAGTGAAAGAGCCCACGTGTGGCTTGCGTGTGTGCTTTCCTCGCGTACATGCACTCGGACCTTAACAGCTGTAGCGCTTGGCGAGTGTTCGTTTTTGGCTCGCCCGCTGGGCTTTATGTGACCCGGGTCTATATGTATGCCCCGCGGCCCGTCGCACTTGTCGCAGCACGATCGAGTAGTTTCCTTGTACGACGTGCCTTTTATGCGTCCCGGCTGAAAGTCGATACCTCTTTTTTCATTTTGTTTCTCGGTTGATGGGAATGACCCTTTCACTGGTCGTACTAATGCATCAGTTTATAATAGCCACGGCGAGCTTGGTTAAAGAAATTGTCGTGTGTGTGTGGGGGGGGGGTATTTTTATATCGTTAAAGTGCGGACTGACATCCGAGAATTAACTAAGAAAAATAAACACCGAAGAGTTAGGAAGTCAATGACAACACGATGTTTCCAAACCATACTCAAACGCATGTGATGTTTTTTTGTAGTTCATGCACCGTGGTACGCTGCTTGCTGCAAGTGAATTAAAACTAGAAAATGCAACAAGGTGACGAGATCTACATAAACGACGTTATGTATCTTCGCGCTGCACAATCATCAGTTTTGGGAAGGGCAACATTTTAAGACCGTTTCGTAAAATCAGAGTCACACCAGTCTAGCAAAAAACTCGAACATACCACCTCGACAGGCACTGTGACGGGTTCTGTGCCCCCCTATACCTACACCTTTCCTTTGAATACTAAGTGTTTTCTGTCGATAACTATGTACATTATCAGCTAGCGTTTGGAACGCTGTCTTATTTACCGCTATAATAGAAATTTTGCGCCTACTTCTAAGTTCTGGATGTACAGCAAATAACGACAGAAGCCACTTTTGCTCCCGAGAGCTGATCTAAAAAAATAGTGGTGGAGCAAGTCAAACTTCAAGTCTGAGAATCGAGTGCACCTGCAGGACAGGTAACAGAAGTTCAGTACTGCGCTTTGTACCAGCCAAACCATCTGTGCTATGTACATAATGTCTAACATAAGTTGTGGTGGTGGTAGTGATTAGAAGATGAGAAAAGGCACCCAATTTCTGCAACCCGGTCGGGAGCATGGCGCAGACGTAGTTGAGGTATTCGCGCCCTACAAAAACCTTCCTCCCAAGTTTGCCAGGCTGATCAGAAAGCACTTGGTAGCTTATCTCAGCCTGGTCTTGGAGCACTACATCAACACAGGGAGTTTAGTGCAGAATGTAATTCTCTTAACGTAGCATGTGTGTTCATGGCTGAATGCATAGAGAGGCGGAAGCGGAAAAGGCGTTCAATTAGATCCGGAAAAGCCTGTTTGCCGACGCCAGAGCGTTTTCAGGTTGCCTTTGCCTCAATACGCGTCTTTGTGCAGTGAAGCGACAGACGGCGGGTGCATTAGGGGATGGCGTGCGCTTTACCGGTAGTCCGTTGCCGTTTACGTATCGTCAGAAGCAGCAGACTTCTCCGAAACGTACGCGGCCGCCATAAAATGGGACCAAGCAGAATGATTAAACTGCGACGGGGCAGCATGGCCTCCGAAATCGATGCGAGCTCAGCGCATTCCTCGGTTCGCTAATGCAGCATGCGTTCGCAATGAAGCCATTGCTCATAACGCAAGAGCGATCCTACCTCCGACCGAAAACGCTTCCTGGTATGACTCCCACGCATCAATGTCAGCAGAACAAAGCACTTAGACTAAAACTTCGTATTTTAACTGGAACTTTATTGAGGTTTCGCGAAACTGATGCGTGCACCTCAGAGAATAAACGGTAAGCACATAAACGGTAATGAGGGCGCAGTGTAAGTGGAATCAGTAATTGATAGAACAACGAAATACCGAGTGGTAATAGGCAGGTAATGTGATAAGAATACGGTATATTGCAGCGTAATATTCCGCAGTTAATTTTCGACCCTTAATAGCAGCCTAAATGCGGTTTCTTAGTCATTGTGTAGGCGTTGGTTAAAAAGCTGAAAGTTGCAACTTTGGTGAAAAGTTGAGGGTTGCAACTTTTTGTTTACTGATACCTGAAACCCATTTTTTTCAGTTTCGCAACAGTACAAATTCAAGTTCATGACTTTTAAGGAAAAATTCGATTAGTGTTTTCGGGGTAAGCATTGCTTAAAAAGTGAAGTACACGAACTCCAGCGCCGCCGCGGTGGTCTAGGGGGCTAAGGTACTCGGCTGCTGACCCGCAGGTCACGAGATCGAATACCAGCTGCGATGGCTGCATTTTAGATGGAGGCGAAAATGCTGTAGGCCCGTGTGCTCAGATTTAGGCGTAGTTAAAGAACCCTAGGTGCTCGAAATTTCAAGAGACTTCCACTACGGCGTCTCTCATATTAACATAATGGTTTTGGGACATTAAACCCCACATTTCAAGTACACGAACTCCAGAGCATGTATTCAGGTCCTGTCACTACTGTGCCTTGAGCGTTTTCCATTGCTGAACGAAAAAATGAAAAATGCTACCTAATGATATGAGATCAGCCAACAGCCACACTAGCTAGTGTTCTTGGTCCTTTAGAATGATGCGACTAAGCAATGAACCTTAATAAAAAGGCAGACGGCTTTTGCTTTACTCAGTTCAGTGGTGTTTCTTTCCCAAAACGTAATGTTAAAGATTTTAACGTGTATGAACGTAGCAACCTGGAGAGTACGAGGGAAGTGCTGTTTTAGACATTTAATAATGTCTGACACGTGCATTACTACCCTATTCTTTGCGTTGACAATGAAAGAAATTGATTATCTGGGCGAACGGACACCACGTGCGAAGGGGGTTGTCAAGATAAGCGGTGCTATTTTTTGATACGCTGTTCAGTGACGAGGCCGTTTAATGCGTGAAATAAAACGCTGGTGTGTGCCCTCTTTTGTCGATGAACTGTCGACTCGAGCGCAATTGATGGCTGTAATTTGTTTTGAGTGGTTCTGCGTATTATATAGTGTGCGTTAGCTAGAAAAATGGGTGTAATAGGTTCCTCTGAAATTTCGTTTCAGACCACTTTTTTATTTATAAACACTTTTTACTTTTCGGTGACAATTCAATCCAGCTGTGGCAGGTCAAGTTACGCGACGTTAGATACCGCTTACAATTCACGGTTGTTGCACTATTCACAAATAACTGAAGCGAGAGGTATGTACCGAAGTGTCAATAACATCATAGAAGTGTAGTGCTAAGTGTTAATCAAGCTAAGGCATGCCTCAAGCCACGGCATGCCTCAAGGTGGTGTTCTGTGAGAAAGTGGCTTGAAATAAGTGTAGCACTGTTGCCAGGAGCGTATGCAGTGTCTTCGGTGACACGCAGCCACTGACCATGCAACTCCTCCGTAGGAAGCCGAGCCCTGTGGGAGCCAAGCTCATTGTCATGCAGCTATCATGGCGACACGTGCTGCACACTGGCGATGCGCATGATCCACTTAGTAATAATAATATCTAGAGTTTTTCATCCCGAAATCAAGACGTGCAGTAGAAACTTCGAAAATTTTCATCACCTGGTGTTCTTTAACGTGAACCAGTCACTAAAGCAGAATCGCGAGTAGGGCGAGTTTGCGGATGTTCATCGTGGAATATTTTACAGCGCGACGGGTTAGAACGGACAGAGTTGCGCTGTAAAATATTCTACGATGAGCATCTACCAACCCGCCCAACTCGCGATCAGCGCTGTGTCCCGTTGCGCTGTGCAAGATTTCACGATGAACCAGTCACTAGCCTGAAAAGGAGCAGCTTACGTACTACTAAGATTAGTCAGCAAGGTACGCGCAGCGACTGTGGTCTGCACCACGCACCCGTGTGTTATATGTGCCCCGTTGCGGATAGCTTTGTAGTGGGCAACAGTCATTGCCCCATTAGCTTGTAGTTTTCCGTATAATTTCTAACGCTCTGTTCCTAAATACTCATTTCACGTTGAATGTCGCACAGAGAGGCTCGCTTTACTCAAGCCAGATGACTCGAACCACTTCAACACCTCGAAGCAATGGAGGCCATCTACGTTTACACGAGTAGCAGACGCGATTGTTTACGACCTAGATGTTTTCCGAGCGAGCACGCTACGGACTGCCACTCTGCCGAGCTCGACGAACCCAGTAGCACAACAACGTGCAGAGACATTATTCTGCCACGCCTAGACAGCACTAGCAACTATCCCACACCTGGAAAAAAAATCATCTACAGACTATAAAAGACCTCATTAAACGAGTATCATTGAGCAAGTCTACAGCAAAAGGATTGGGTAAATTGAGTTTGAAAAAAAAGAAATTTGTAAATGTGTGCGTGTAACTTTCATTGAGGGAAGTACATTTACGCGTGTTTCATGAATCTTTTCTCATTAGCAATCAACATAGAGCGGGCTGTATCACTGGCATTCTGCTTCAAGAAACAGTTTTCAAAATGTCATTTCCACCTAAACATTGTAAAGTGCACAAATACAGACGAAAGCGAGAAGATACTGAGAGTTAACGCAAACGGCGTTTGTCTCGCCCGAATCTCATCTATTGCGTTCGCGCTTGCTCGCACTACTTCATTTCCACGGTTAATACTGACAAACTGCCTCAAATTTTTATTATTTTATATCACTGTGACCTTCGCGTTCCCTTTCCTCGGAAGCTTGTTACCTTAGTTTATGCTATGTGGCACCGATGCACTTACAGGACATAAACAATTTTTTTTTCTAGAGATCTATCGGCAGCGTTGTTGTACTTGTCACGCATTTTCATTTTTTGCACCCCATGCGCACTCAGCCGGATGGCATGCTCACACAAGTCTCTCGCATCCTGCTTACATCCTCCCACAGTTGTCTCGTAGTTTACATATCCACTTTTACACGTGACGCGAAAGAAACTTATGGTCTCTAACAGTGCCGTTTACCTGTTTCCGTCATTAGCGGTCATTTTACCGTTTATTTTGATGCAAATTACGTGCTGCTCCGCTCTAAAACTGATCACGCATGCAGCAAACGGCGAACATTCCCCACGCTAGTCACACACGCCACTCCTCCCGGAGCCCCGCGCAACAAGACACAAAAGAGAGCGCTCCTCGGCAGAGCTAAATGAGGAATATCGACTCGGAACCCTTCGCTTATCGATTGCCCACCACCAGAAGAGGAGATTGTGTGCGAGGGGGGCCCGTCCGCTCCCCGTCGTTGCGGTCTGGTTGGCTGCAGCTGGCAAATCGGTGAAACACGCTCAAACCTACGGTTGCGTGCCGTTTCAGAGACCAACTTCCATCGAGACATCGAAAGTAGCGGCTCATGACCGAACCAGTCTGTTGAGATGAATGAACTGTTCGTTCGAAAAAAACCGCGTATACGTTACTTAACGATAAAACGTAGAAAGGTTTTTTTTAGAAAACACACAGAAAGAAAGAAAAAGAGGAAGATCAGCTATGTCGACCAGTTCAGGATAACCGGTATGTTATCCTACCCTTTTAACCAGGTTCTGGTTAAATGATGGCTGCATCCAGGGAACCATAAAAAATATGGCCAGTTTCTTGGCTTTATCCAGTGCTAACTCTGTTGATATAACCATATCAGGGTAAGTTCATGAGACACTCTCGTCACGCAACTGATAGCTGAAATGCTCAGCAAATTTGAAAAACGGTTTGAGAAGGGGGAAAAAGGTGCAATACCGAAACGAAAACCCAATTGAGCACACTGTCTACGAATGACATATTAATTGGTAAGAACCGGAAGTTACAAGGCATGCTGGTCCCACTGGCTACGGAGTATGAAAAAGAAACTATAAAAACTGGAAAGGGCCGGCACTCAGAGCAGAGATAAATGCGCGGAACATCAGGTGACATGTTTGAGACTGACAGTGTCTCGGAGCTATTCGACAGCGGTGACTCAAACGTATATGACTCCGGCAAGAAATGGTCGGAATACAAGCGTGCCGTTTTGCTAGTAACAAGTTGTCCCACCTGAACGCATTGATAAACTTCTCACGAAAACCACGGTCACTTGGAAAGCCCGGAAAACAAGCTCTCCACGTCTTGTGTGAGTGCGTTCTGCAGCCCACAACGCAACACCAACTACCACCGATCGCACACCCATCCACAGGAAACAGAAAATCGTGCGCCAAACCAGCGAAGCGCTGGCCAATCACCACGAAAAAAAGGGGTTTCCCGCGCGAATTGCCACCACCGTCGCATTGTGGCCAACAAAGTAGACGCTGTAGTGGCCAAAGTTAGCGATGCCATTGGCTGCGTCACTTCCGTTGACTTGCGAAAAATTGGGGGACCTTTAGGCATTGTCTTTAAGAGTTGAACGCGATAGCGAAATCCGGCCCCTAGTGCGCCCTTCAACCACACGCACACACACACACACATAAAACACGGTAGATCGTACTAGCGCGCGTTCGCGAATGGTACATACAGGTTTTTGATCTAAAGGAAGAGTCGCATGGCCTCCAATATACACGCTGCGCGCTCGCCATCTCGGAGGCCATAAAGAGTCTCACAATACCTCACAGATAGCAGCACACGATCTAGCGTTTTTTGTTTGCTTGATCAACGCCTCTGGAAAGGCATGGTATGATTTTTGCTAGATGGACATAGTTGTCCATTTTCAGAGCAGTTTCAAAGATCCTGTGTGTTTTAGCGATGGTGGCTGCACTATCCCGTTCTTTTACGGCGTAGTTAGAAACTTCCCAAATGCGCCTACAAATCGCCGAATGGGCTCATTTTCGTCGTGACACCTATCGAACAAAACGCGTTAAAGGGGTCCTGAAACACTTTTTCTTTTTTTTTCAAGGAGTCATGGAATGAATTCACTAGAATAACTTATTGACTCACGGATTCAACGCCACAAAAGTTTTAAGAATCCGTCCAGTGCGAGTTGAGTTAGAAAGGTTTGTCGCATGCTGCAATTGCACCATCTCTTCTCTCGTTTCGACGAAAGCGCTGGAAGCTAGGCAGGGATGGGTGGCAGGGGCAAAGACACTACCGCGCTTCGTGACCTTGAGCACTTTTTTTTTCTTTGAATACGCGGCTTTTTTCAGTGTGATCGCGTGCGCTGGCGTGGACAAGTGGAGGCCTCCCGCGGCGTTCTCTGAAATTTGCTTTTTCGCTCACAGACGCACAGACAATTTTTCGCTCACAACCAACGGGGCCGACGGCGGGATTTCTGCGACACGAGCTCTCTAACGCTATCGCGTTAACATGACGTCACCCAGACAGTGTTGCTAATTATTATGGCAAGCCAAGTGAGAATTTCAAGGCAATCCTTAAAGATTTATTTGCAAACAATCAGCGCACCTCTCAAGCCTGTAATTTGGTATAAACCATGGAAATATGCAAAAGAACGTATCTAGCGCATTTCATACAGACCTATTGACTTCGAAAAATTGCCGTAGTTGGCCTTTAAGGGGGACATCATTAAGAGAGTACGCCAGCGAACGGAACGAGAGAAAGTTTAAACACTAAAGAAAGTAAGACCGAGAGAGATGAAGAACACGAACACACAACATCAAGGTGCATGAGCTTTGTTATGTCTCTATCAGTGTACAGCCACTCGTTCTAGTTTGCTGTCCTTTATAATTTTAGCATTGCATTTGCTGCTTTCATACTCGATTTTTTTTTTTCAAGATGACATTTCAAGATGGTTGCCAGCGACATCGGCTGTGGTCAAAGCGCTGGTAAAGCACGAATCACATAAAAAGAGTATGTTGATGCTGCCTGTCATAATCAGAACTTTTTATTATGGCAAAAAATGTGAACTTTGAATCAACTAGTGACGTTTACAGCCTGACGTTCGTTGGCACGAGCAACTCATGCAGACCACGCAAAACTGCCGAGTGGATGGTTCGATGGGAGCTTCATTTTTTTCGGCAGCTTTTAATGTTCGCATTACTACGAAAAGACAAAACAAATGAAGTTGATCTCAAACAGCATGTTCGATCAAGCGTTCGAACCATTGCTAAAAGCGGCAGCATGCGATTGGTGATCATTTTCATTTTTTCCGCCTTATTGCCGAGAATATCGAGAATTCGCAAACAGCGTTAACAAAAATCTCGTTCACCGATCCATCGACGTAAATATTTGCGATACTAAAAGACACAAAGAAACGAAGTCGGAAAAGAAAAAGGAAAGCTGCAGATTTTTAAAGTCCGAAATGCGCGCCTGCCTTGAGGTGCCGAGATCTCTCGGTCACGTGGCCATGATTCTAAGGCATTAAGAAGAAATTGTGTGAACCCGGCATACGTATAAGTAGATGTTTAGCTCATGAAGCAAAACTCGAATCTGTGCTTCGCACATAGACGAACAGGCATGAAAAAAATTCGAAGCTGATCGTAAAGATATAGACACACACACGCTTTATCGTCTGTCGGCGTTTGGACTTTTTGAAAGAACAGCGCAAATAGCAGGAGGCCAGTAAAGTGCCCCGATTCGGGAGCGTCAACATGGTTTGGCCACGGGGAGTCCAGAGCGAGTTCAGAGAATGGTGGGGAGTAGGGGGAGGTGGGGAGAGTTGGTGGCAAGTACAGAGTGGCTCTGCCAAGCCCGCGAAAAATAAAATGTAGGTAATATAAAACAAATGCGAAGGCGTGTTTCTACACTGGTCTCGCCGGGCTCTGGCGCCGCGAGCGGCACCGCTGAGAAAGGCGACGCCGCGGAGCATCTGGTTGCCCGCGGCGCAGTCCCGGCGCGCCGACCGCCTTTCGACGACGCCGCACAGCGCGTCGTTCTCGCCACAAGGACGGCAGCGCGGAGACAACTCTTGCGGAGAGTGGTGAACGAAAGTGGATCGGAGTGTTACACTACGCTGCAGCAGTAAAAAAAGGAAGGTAGGAGGGAAACAGGAAACAAGGGGACAGCACTGATGTTGACCCGCTTAGAATAACTGATATGCGACCAGGCACAGAAACAAGGGACGACGGTGATTGCAAGTTAAGAGGGTAAATAAATAGCGTGCAGAGTACGTCACAATACATGTTTTGTATGAAACAATGCATCTCGATGGCATCGCACACACGTACGAAAAAAAAAGCGTAAACGGAGTGTAAATGGACACCAGGAATGCCATGCTTCAAGAGTTGAAGTCCAGTGTTCGTAGTGTCTAACAACTCGTCCACCATGGGTCTTCGTGCATTGCACGCCTCATCACAACGTAATTCCAAACCAATTAGTCCCATCGTCTTGGCTTATTAGTATGGTCGCATTGTATACATATCCGAAATGATAGACAGGTAAACATGGGTCTCGTCTTTCAAGCCTTTCTCGCCTTTCAAGCCTGCACCCGTGCCAGTCTTCTACACGAATCTATATACATTACGACCAGGAATGATTGAATGTGGGTCAAATCACTAATGAGGTGAAGTAGGGCAATGCGGAGGGCTACGAGTTGCAGCAACAGTAGACTATGAGTTTGACAATCATGGAGGATGGATAACAGGACAGTTAACTTATGTTTACTGCCGTCCTTTTATGCCACGGTCATTAGAAGGCGCTTTTTGGGAACGAAAATTGGATTCGCAAACTAGAGTTCAATAGTGGCACTCCAGGGTCGTCGAGTAACAGCTGCATAATAATCTCTGAGCCCTCGACGATTATACGATTGCCTCGCTCTATGCCGAAGGCTAACTATTCGATGTGTACCAGCACTCGTCGCTTTACTCTTGAATGGCCCTGCATAATTGACGGCCCACTCGCACACTCACTGCGTTGGGGAAACAAAGCCGCTTAGATGGACCAGCACGATGCAGCGGCTTTCTTTCGCGCTCAGATCTGTTTGGCAAATTATGATCACAGGATATATATATTGGCCGAAAAAAAAGCGTGGTAATGCCTCCTCCCAATTTCATTAGCCGATTTTTCTCACACCTATCAGAGAACGTGCACGACTGAGTTTCTGGGGAGAGATTGTGATGGCCACGGACACCAGCACGTGATACGCAAAATTTACGAAGGAACTTTTGCCAAGTGAGAAAGAAAGCAGGATGTTGCACCATATATCACTTGCCTGGCGCTGAGCTTGGTGACTTCCGTGATCTGACGTCATCCGACAGGTACCACGTGGGAGACCGATGGCCTCGAGCTAGAGAGAATATGCGTCCTTGATGCACGTTGCCGAAGTCTAGACAAGCGCTGTATACCGACGGGCACTCGGCGGACACTGGCCACGCCACCACCGGCTTCTGTCGTGTCCCGTTCCGCGGCCGGATAGAAACGCGAGAGCGCGGGCCGTGTCGTTTCCACGGGCGGTGTGATCCGCCGTAAACCTCGTGACGCGCTGTATCTACAGTTTCACTGTGTGGACTCTTCCCGCTCTCTCGGACGCTCAGCAACGTATACATTTGTGACCGCAGGCGCCGCTGACAGACTGCTCCGCACTCCTGTTTCTGACGTGGCAGACAAGGCTACGTACGCCAGACAAACCTTTTTTCTACTACTTCCATTCTAGATCAAAAGGTATTAGGGCGAAAGCTTTAGATGCCTCATCAACACGCGATAATTGACGGGCATCTCGTCCAGCCTTGGCGTCTTCCGTCGGCGGCGTCAATACGAGCGATGAAAAAAGTCAGCACGTGATCGTGTCACCACATGACGTCATCATGGTGCCAAAGGTTGGCAAAATATGTGACGTCCTTACATGACATCATCGCTCGATCAAAGCCGGGCAGAACCCGGAGGTTGTGCTTAGCGAGGTTAGCTGCATAAAGCTTTCGAAGAGGAACGTGAGAAGTTCTGTATATAAATATAAAAAAGATGACTTCAGTCTTCAAGTCGACGGAGGAGGATGCACACGGCAACCTGTGAGTTTTTCGAACTAATGCGACTTAGAGACAGTATAAAAACGTGCCTTGTCATACGACGTAACATATAATTTGATGCTCTTCTGTCCTGTGACAGAAGAGCATCAAATATGATATGACGCAGCTACAGCTTTGAATGCATCGCAGGTACGAACTTGGTCACCGCTGAACCAGTGGAGTGAAATTTTCTTTCTTTTGGTGATTGGGGTTAAGCTGCTGCATCCAGTTGTTCTGAGTAGTTGCGTATAGTTGCTTCGAAGGCACACGAAGGCGGTCACACCATGACGTCGCGTCGCACATTCACTGTGCGTATAATTCACGTTGCGCATGTGCGACTCAAAACATACCTAGCTGCATGTTTACGTGATAGCCGGCATGTGCATCGCGTAATATAAAAAGCCTGATTGAGAGAAACATGGTTGTACCGGTAGTTATGTGAAAAAACAGTGAGCACGACACTTCGTTTGTGCTCCAAATCAGAGCATGGCGATATTTTATGGAAAGCGAAGGACCTCATGTAGCGCCCCTGCGGGAAAACTGCTAACGTCACACAAGACATCAATTACTGCAGTTCAGTTCCGCGCGTTCAAGTTATCGATTATTTCGCCCTGGCACTGTCAAAGGCCAGCTCACAAGTTAGCTGAAATGCTATAGCGACTACCCCGAAAACGCATTGGTTCGGTGTTCGATCCCCGCAGCGGGACGAATTTCTCGGCAACTACGAAGTCAAATTTCTTTCTGAGAAATCCGACCAAGAGACGACGAGCCGACTAGCGGCTCGTCGTCTCTTGCCCACTGTTAATACTGTGATTGCACATGTGTATCGATTATAATGTTACAGCGCGCGGTGTCAGTATCGGGCAAAAATAAATACAAAAACCACAATGAACGCTGTATAAAAGGGAGAAACATATCACGAGGAAACAGTAGAGAACTTACTACGTGAAGGTCCACATTATGTTCCGACACCTACGTTGCTGGCGCAGCACTCACAAGCGATTGAAGGAGCGTGTACACTGGCAAACCAGACTCAATCGCCGTTGGAGGCAGCAACACCGAAAAGTGAGCCGGCGCTTTGCCCGGCGTGTAGGAGCACACAAGCTGAAAGCAGAACCGACGCAAGAACAAAGGCAGCCAACGCCCGCTCTCTCTCTCTCCGTCGCGAGACTCCAGACATTGAAAGTAGCTGAGGGAAGTGTTGCTTTTCGCAGAGACGTACCGCACTCTCTCTAAAGGAGAACTTTCGAGTGAGGCGCGTGAACGCGTAGAGCTTAACTAATCGTGATCTCTAAAAGCGTGCGAAGTTGATTCTGTTGGTGCATATTCACAGTGGACAAGCGCGCGGTACAAGGAAGAAAAACCAAACAAGACAACTATCCTGTTTGTCTTGTTTTTGTTGTATCGCACTGTTTTTCACCATTATCTCATTATCTCCACATTGTTATCACTTCATTGCACATATTAAGATCAGTAGTCTATAAATGATGTAAACATGCATAATTTGGCGCCAAGGTTCAGTAACCTATTTAAAGCAAGAGCAAGTATTAGAAGAAATTAGTGTACTTTACAGCAATCAGTTGTAATTGTGACGTAAGTATAGTAATATTATTAGCGCTTGATCAATCCTGTTATATTTCTTCATTAGCAAGATTCAACGGTGCACTAAAATTACATGCGATAGTTATCTGCTCTTCGGGAACACTCCTATAAGGGCAAATAGAAAGTTTGAAATCTGCCAAAATGACTCGTGTATAACGTCTCTTTCAAAACGGAACTGCCTTCCCCAAAGCATTCGTGTGTATTTTAAGTGAACATGTGCCGCGAAATGAGCACCTTAATCACTACACCCGTAGGATATTCTTGGCAATGAAGCAAATGTTAGAGCCAAATCACACGTTTCCTATCGCTAGTGGAAGTAGTTCCAGAAGTGTGTCCGTATATTGCACATACGTGAGATATACCAGACTATTTCTGCGTTGATTGAAATGTATACGAATAGACCTAAAATTCGTATGTGATCAAGGAGCGGTATGCGGCTACACCGTTGACATAGACGCCAGTGGTCGGTGAGGGAGGATACTTCTTATTGTGGTCAGGAGGCCTGAAGGGCAGCAAGAGTTCTCAATTGCTCTCCTAGCTCATGAGGGCCGCCTGCGTCACGTGGCTAACGATGACAACGGCCCCACGTTGGAGTCTCCTTGATTGTGGCCATCTGAGCCAGTAGTGATCCACAGCGTGACGTCACCAGCGGTGACGGCACGAGCCCCTGACCTCCTATCACGAAAATAGCCCAGTACTATTGCCTCGAACGAGACACTGCTGCATCCCCTGCTGACCAAACCACAACTGGCCTAGCCTCCAGATGAACTCCTTCCTGTGTACATGTGTATCCACACACATTGCTACAATTTTTTCAGTCCACACTGCTCTCAGTGTAGCCCCTCTCGCACATTTTACGGAACTGCATCCGGGATCCACCCCCGTGATCTCCGGACGACTTCTTCGCCCGAAGCATGCAGAAGTGTAAGTCGGGAGAGGAGCCCCGAAAGACAGCTCCGGGCCATACAACGAACCGAGGATGTGGCGGCCAGACACAGCCCTACTACCATAGTTCTGTTAAAAATACTCTGTCCAATTTTAATGAAGTTGGTTCTCTCTGTCCTATACTGTTGTGCATGATTGGGCATGAGGTGTCTCAACTTGCTACCGCATCTGCGCACAGAAGATGTAGACACCACTTGAGTCAGACGTTCTACCAGCTTGAATACATAGCCCAAACACTGAAGTTTGGGCTGGAAGCCCGGGAATAACTAACACTTGTATCTTATTGAGGCCGAAAGCAGCTCACACCAGGGAGATATATCAATATACTTCAATTTATACGTTGTCACTTTGCATTTTTGCAAGCTTACGAAAGTGGCACCTTCTATGTGTACTTCGAATGCAACGCGCGCAGCCATTATTTTCCACGGCGTCACTAATTCACATAAGGTTTTCCCTTCAGTGACAAGAAAAGTTTCCCGCGAGTATAGACTGTCATCTATATTTATACCACCGTCTACCGTCAATAATCCCGAATATAGACTACCATATCTACTACCACCTATACTTGACCATGCGAGGTTAACATTCCATGAGCACGCAAGGGACGAAATTTTTCTCAAAACACCGCAATATTTTTTTTTAGGGGCGAAGCTCCTTATGGCGTGGCTTGTGCATCCCTCGTAGTACGTAACCACCAGTGGCACATACCCGAAATAGCGGTCCTTACGATTTTGACCTCCAAGGTGTTTCCGGTGACAGATTTCTTTTGTGCGTTGTTGAACAATAAAAGATAGTGCTCAATGCACATGTTAATGGCTGCTAAGGGGGAATGAGAGACAGGAGCATTCGGCCTTTAGGTAACGCGCACGCTGCGATCCCCATTAGCAGCTATTGGCATGTACATTGAGCACGATCTGACAAGAAAGGGATGCTACGTTATACTTGCTGGGTGTAACCTCCTTGGTTTTAGAAAGGTTTAGCGAGCGTTGGGCCGCATAGCCATGAATACAGTGTACTAGTATATACCATAAACTCGAGGTGCTTAAAGGTGGGAAGTAAACCCGAAGCGCAAGCCGTAAGAAAGTGTGCATGTGCCACATCCCGTTTAGCCCTTGAAATGTCCGCTGGATGGCGGTGCTTCTATATGGAGAATATATGATGAAAAGATGCGAGATGGTGGTACTTGGAGTGCTGAATAGATGGAAGAACGGACACACAGACAGATGCATGGATGGACGCATGAACGGACGCAGGCGCGGATGCATGGACGAACGCAGGGACGGACGCACGAACAGACGCACGCACGGACGGTTACGCAGACGTACGCAGGAACGGACGGAAGCAAGAACGAATGGACGGACGAATGCTTCGCCCCACTCCTCATCATTGACTCCGTGGATATGCTGCCATTTTTTTTACTTCAGTTAGTTTCCTCTTGCACCAACTTAACAAAATCGACGGTATACGCAAACCACTCTTGACTACTCGACATGATTTCGATGTCATTTCATTGCAACACATTCATTTTCCTGAACAGCCCTCGGTTCAGTCACTTCAGCGTATGAAAATTATGAGCTCTAGACAAACAAAGATAATCCGCTAATGGGTTTAACGCAAAGGTACGAAAAACACACGCTCCGATGCGCAACGTATAATGCGGCTACATGCAAAAAAAGGGGGCTAACTACACGAAGTGCGCATCATGTACTTGCTTCTCCGAACTGGTGTTCATAGATGACGCACTGAACCTTTCACGTGTCATCGCATACAAGGACCCACAGATTTAACAAGGCAGTAAAGTGGGCGTGTGCATTGCGGCAGCTCATGTTTAAATATTTGTACGCTTCCTATTACTGCCACTTTTGCCCGAGAAGAAGGCTCACGCCACTCGCAGAAAAAAATAATAACGCGTTTACATAACGACCCTCGGTTTGAAGAGGGAGCTAAGCTATCGCTGCTTTTAAAGCTGACGTTTTTTTTCTATTTTTTTGTTTTTCTGACAACACGCATATTGTTTGTCCTCAACGTTTGGTTGGTGCGAGCGTGCAGAGTGAAAATACCAGAGGTGCTTCTGCGGCACCAGCTTACAACGTATTTGCACGATCGGTGTTCATCGTATATAGTCACGATAATGACTTAACAGCAGAAATGGTTCAATAGAGCCATAGGTGATGTTTAGCTTATGTAACGCGGTTCCGGGGCTAGAACAAGCACATGAAGCTGTGCATGACGTCGAAGGGGAGCTATGGTGAAAAGTAATGTCGGGTATGACATGAACGAAAAGCAGTGGTAGCAGGGACAGGACATAGAGGAGAGACAGAGGCAGTCTTATTGAATTTCGAAATTCAGCATCGCTTCTGCAGTACGAACATATTAGTTCGCAACAAAGCATATTCAAAAAAGCGGCGCGTGCGAATCTTGTGTGGCATTGAGACAAGTAGAGTGTAAAGGTTATGTTTATTTTTGTGAGTTAATTAAAAAAAGGTATAGATAGGGCAGTAAAATACGCTCTGTTGCATTCATGACCTGATCACTGCATATGTCAAGCAGTTGGTGGTCTATCTTAAAAGGTTCATTTTACAGCGAGAGCTGTTAGACATCAGAACACGGGTCATGCGTGGCACCATAGTTGTCCAACGCCGCCAACTCCGGCGTCCGTAACCAGTAAAGAAAAAAGAAACGCAGTAAATAATAAACTATAATGGCACAATGGGATTTTAACCTGGGTCCGCTGCGTGCCAACCCATTATTTTACCACCGAGGCACGCCAGTGCTTGAAGCTCGTTTCTAAACTGGCCTTAGGCAGGCTTGATGTCGGGAAAGCAATCGCGTTAATATGAGTAATAAAGCGCTTTAGAACATCAAAGGAACAACCAGGCGTCACGCAATGCGAATTGCGTAACGATTGGATTGTTCAATGCTCCAACCGATCAGAAAACTTTTTCTTGATCACCTATTAACTGTGGCGCATACCCACTTCAGGCATAATTCTTAATCATAGTGAGCCACTGCATAACATATTGAACAAATTTCTTAGCAAGTGTGCAGCGGATACCATGCTTTTCCAAAGGATGTTGAAGGATAACATAGTGAATGCTGGCCTACTACACAAAAATTTTGATGACGCAGTGGGTACCCAGCAGCGTGTTTTTAGCAGTTACCCAAAGAGTGTTTAGAAAAGGTTCTGAAAGGCCGATGTTCTAGCTTTCACTGTCTCTGTGTGGCGCATTCCACGCAGGCCTAGCGGTTTTCATTTTTCCGCGTCTGTACTCATAATACCATACCGGTAACAGCAAAAGTATTTGGTGAATGTATAGATTATGGTGTGTATATACAATTCCTTATTCTAGCAGTATTTCTATTGCTGGAAGTCAGTTCTGGTGGCCTTTGGTCCCCGTTCTTGCACCATGGTATCGGGTTTTAAAACAAAGATATCGAGTTTATTTACGACGGTATCACAGCTCCTAGCGTCGGCAGGCTTCAGTGAGTTCCTATTGTTTCGTTTCGTCAAGGCGACTAAACATGGCGCTGTGTCTTGCTTGTAATGACATGCAAAGGAAGCAGTGAATATGTCGTATGGTTAAGCTTGCTTCATCTTGATGTGTGCTTCTATGATTGTTCATATCATCGCATGTATTACAGCCCAGGGCCAACATAAACACTAGGGTTTTATAGCTGATAAGAAAAAGAAACGAAATGCGGTCATTAGAATAGGGATTTCCTACTAGTTGAACCTTTTCTTTCTCAATAAGGAAATGCTTTAATGTAGTACTTCAGCCAATGTCTCATGCTGGCTATTCTGTTACTCTTGAGTGATAGCGTTTCTCCTACATTTCCTCACTAACATAACAATTCATAAAATAATAATGTAAACTAGCCTGTCAGGTGCATCAATCGTTCATTATTTACGTCTGATTAAGCGACACTTCCTTTGAGCAAAGCTACGACGAAAGAATTCGTTTAGGAGAAGGCGCCTTTTGGTTACGACGTTGAACATTTTAAGGCATCTCCAAACGCAGATGTGTGGCTTTACAGTCATTTAGACCATCATATAACCGCTGCTAGGAGGTCCCGCTTGCTATATGCTACCTTCAGACCTGGTTTTGCGTATGTATTTCGTCTATTATGCGCGTATTGTATTCTCGTATTAGGTTACCAATAAAGAGTGATGGATTGACCGATTGATTGACCGACTCACTGATAGATCAATTGACCGATTGAATCAGCCGACTGATTGGCCGATTAACCAACAGATCGACCGATTGACTAGTCAATCTATTAATTGATTGAGATCACCTCAAACCTTGATCACACACAAAGCATATTCGACATGTCCCATTCATTCCACGATGCCGAGAATTGAGAGATCCTTAATTTTCGCCTTTAAAAGTTGAGTGCAATAGCGATATCCTGTCCCTAGCTCGCACTTTAAATGTATAGTGCATGTAATCTTATCAAACTTGCTGTGCACCCACTATAGGTGGCCTTAAGTCAAGTTCCTTAAAGATGTGGCACGTACCCAAGCTGTCGGATTGGCCAAAAACCGGATAGTTTTCATGAAAGAGTTCTTTAATGATAGGTTACGATTGATCTACTTGCGAGAAAAAAAAAGAAAGATGAAACAGGATGGATTTCATAGTGAAATATAGTAAATAAACTGTAGTGTAATGCAATAAAGCGGCTCATTTAAATCATGAATTCATTGTGATAATCACGCTCTGACGCCCGAAGACAGTGTACACTTGTACGACGCATTATTACTGTAATAATTCGTGTATTGTGAAACATGTATGCAGGACGCGTGGCTGCGTGGTAGAACACACGCTTGCCACGCAAACAAACCGCGTTCGATTCCTACTAGTTCCTCCAGATTGTTTTATAAATAATTTTATTTGTATGTATCTCCAACTTTTGGTCACGCACAAGATAATTTTACGCTCACAACCAACGACGATGGAGTTTCTGCGAAATGAGCTTTTTACCACTATCGCGTATATAGATCTCTGACTCACGACTATCCAATAAGTTATTCCATATGCTGGTTCAGTTATTCAATCAGATTCTCGCATACGAGTCTGTAGCAGTAACTACGGCGGCACTACCAACATGGTGTGCGATATGAGAAGTAACAGAAATCACTCACAAAACTAACTGGGTTTCCTACTTAATAAACTAACACGCATTGTTGCATGAACGTGACACCATGAGCAAAGCACTGCTGGGCCTGCTAGTTTTTTGTTGTTTTTTTAGCTACGGAATAAGCTTTTGCTCACACAGGCAAGGACATCATCGAAGAAAGAATAAGAAACGGTGTTCAAACTGTTGTTTTCGACAGCGAGTAAAACGCACTCGATGACGCGTAAGGATTCGTAGCATTCGTAACGCCCCGAGGAAGTTGAAAGCAATGGGACCACATTGAAAGGATTCCACAGAGACGTGCTCAAAAACGAAGGCCGCCCGTTTAAAAGCAGGAAGAAGAATGACACCCTTTTTCACCATTGGATCGAGTCTACACGAAAGAAATGTCACCCGTTCGAAGTTGCGACAGGAAGCACTTTGCAAGACTCTTTGCATCTGACTGCTTTCCCCATAGAAGAGTACGTGCCTCCCCGGCCGTGTCGTATACAATTCTGCTTCTCTAGTTTTTTTTCTTGCGAGACTTGTGCAGCGAGAAAGTGTGCCGCGAACGTGTTACACATTGTCCAAGAAGCATGACCAGTTAGCTTTAGTGTTTAGAAAAAAAGACAAACAAGCAATAAGACTAAGAACGCCACATTTTCGTGGCTTCAACGTTAGAAGTTGTAGGTGGGTGTAGCTTTCTTTTACGCTCTCTTCCGTTAGGCAAACACCGTACGTTTGTAATTCCTCCTGATGAGAAGCGAGTAGAGAAGCGATGATTTGCAACACCGACGGATTCAGTTCACGGAAAAAGCGTTTGTATAAAGAAAATACGAGGAAAAAAAAATGCGTTCACACTGAATTCAAAGCTACTTTCACATTTTACTCGTTTTTGATTCAAGAGAGCGAAGAAAAGCTTACTTTACGCGAATTAACAGATCATTGTTGAAAACCGAACATACTGCATAGGCATCTTTAACGCTATAGCGTTAAAGAGCTCGTTTCGCAGAAATTACGGCGTCAGCGTCATTGGTTGGGAGCACAAAATGATCATCGTATGTGTTACTGAAAATCGAGAACGATGCAAATGAAATAAATAAATAATCAAAAATTCTGGAGCAGAGTGGGGACCGAACCAGGGTTGTTTGAGATCAAGTGGGTATCGAACCCGGGTCGTTTACGTGGCCACGCCTCTTTTTTCTTGTCATGGTATTCATGAAGTATTTGCGTAATAAAGAAAAAATCAGGCAAACAAAAGTACCATCAAAAGGCGACATTAAGCGCCCAAGCGTTACTCATAAACACTCAATTGCTAACACAGCATGAGTTCTTCACATCGAGAGCTCTTCACATTGCGTTATGCAAACAACAAAGAGGTGAGGTCAAAGAGTTCTCCAAGAAGGAATACCAGTGTGGTCTGAATTCTAGCTTGTAAATGTCTTTGAGGTGAATAGTCATTTGAATGAAATGTGCGCTTGAAGAGGATGGTGGGCTCAGAATTGCGGTCCCGCATTCCTGTCTTTCACAACCTGTGTGTACACACCAGGAAAAACTTATCATATGGCACTTCACCAAGCGCCTGCTTGTACAAGATAACGTATTGTGTGAGCATTAGAGACGAAACGTTTTTTTTTTCAATGCTCCCTGAACGACATCCCAAAACAGCATGGCATCTTTGCAGCTAACAAAGCAATGTCCAATCGTTTCTGGCACATCACATAGACGGCAGTTAACAGACGGATTAAAAAAATTGCCCGCAGCTTCCCTCGGGGGAACACTGAGGAGGATGCGGAGCATATAATTGGTTAACGGGGTGTTAAAGTGCGACTTACTTGGGTCGATGGCTAAATTGGTTAACGTGGTTGTGAAATGGGGTGTTAAATTGCGACTTACTTGGGTCGATGGCTAAATTGGTTAACGTGGTTGTAGGAGGGGGTGTTAAATTAGTGAACACGTACACACGTATGCGAAAGGGCGGCGCTGGTCGAAGGGACGTCGATCATTGTGTTTGTGGATTCGTTGGAATTCATTTCACCGCGACCTTGGACGTCGACGCGCCGTACAAACTAACCGACGAGCGGCAACTGAGCGAGCGTGCGCCGACCTTGAGTATATATACAGCGCGACGGCGCATGCACTGTCAGCTGTTGAATGTTCTCGAAGCGCGACGGCGCATGCGCGTCCACTGGAGAATCAGGAGAATTGTAGATGTCGAACGCGGTGTGTAGAGGAGGAAGGGTGCACAGATGGTGGAGGAGTGAAGCGCGCGGTGTGTAGAGGAGGAAGGGATGCACAGGTGGTGGAAGAAGGAGGAGGAAGCTTGCGGACGGCGCCGCACTACAAGCCTCGAGTATTAGATGCTCCGCATCTAAAATACCCTTTCTTTTTACCATGTGTTTACTGCCAACGTTTCAGAGTGGATTTTATATAAGAACGTTATTGAATTCGGTGAAATGTACAATTTGCGCACTCGCTTCAACACATCGTGGCCTGAAAAATTGGAGTGCAGTGTAACGGAGGAGGGAAGAGCATACTTATACAGCGCCTAAATAAACAGAGCTAAATAAACTGTTATAGTACTTTTCAAACGCCAAATTAATGTATTTTGTAATTTTATGAGCACACCGTTAAAGTACAAGTCTGGAATAGCTTCACAAGTTACATGGCGCTGCTCATCAAGTAAAGCTTGGTGCGTTGGTTGCTCAGAGTTGAAAGTGCGCTGGTTCTGAGATCTAATACGTGTCCCTTAGTAGCGAGCAGCATCATATATTTGAAGTTGGCATTTAATATTCTCAATGTCTTTGATGTTCTTTCCCGGTATTTCGCATTCCATCTCTTAAAGATTGTCAAGACTTTTAAGAAGTATATTTTCATCATTCTTTCTATGAAAAGACTTAACAGCCCCAATTTTTAAAGCCAGAGCACGAACTTCTTGTTTAAAAAGCACCAAAGCAGCGAAGATATTAAGACCAATTGAAAAAAATTGCCTCATCGCCATCTGGACACGATCGACGAGTTCCTGATCACCAAGGAGCTTCGCGTTCATTTGCAAAAAGGCCCACTGTGACGGAATTGTCTGTGACAGTTTTCACCAATTTGCGCATTAACAATACAATGGTCTGAGAATAGTACAGCTTCGGTACTGCAGGACATTTTATGAGAGAGGAGTGATCATCAGGAGTATAAAACAAGAAGAGTAAATGGACATGGGCCGGGCATGTAGCGCGTAGACAGGATAACCGCTGGTCATTAAGGGTAACTGACTGGATTCGCAGAGAAGGCAAGCGAGTTAGGGGGAGACAGAAGATTAGGTGGGCAGATGAGATTAAGAAGTTTGCGGGTATAAATTGGCAGCAGCAAGCACAGGACCGGGTTAACTGGCGGAACATGGGAGAGGCCTTTGCCCTGCAGTGTACGTAGTCAGGCTGATGATGATGATGATGAGCTTTGTAACCTGCACTTGGCCAATGACATTGCATTGCTGAGTAACTCAGGGGACGAAATGCAACTCATGATTACTGAGTTAGACGTGAAGAGCAGAAAGGTGGCTCTTAAAATTAATCTGCAGAAAACGAAAGTAATGCACAACAACCTCGGAAGAGAGCAGCGCTTCGAGATAGGTAATAGTGCACTTCAAGTTGTAAAAGACTATGTCTACTTAGGCAGGTAATAACCGTGGAGCCAAACCACGAGATTGAAGTAACTAGAAGAATAAGAATGGGGTGGAGCACATTTGGCAAGCACTCTCAAATTATGACAGGTAGATTGCCACTATCCCTCAAGAGAGGAGTGATGAGGACACGTAAATCCGGTCAAGGCGAGCATGAGAACTGTCGTGTACTCTTGCATATGCCGTTGACCGATTCAAGACCCCGATGTCAATTAGTCCTGCGTTATGTACAATACCGGATAAAAGCTCGCCACTCCTGTCTCTCTTTTCAGAAGCATTATTACGATCATTAGCATGACATACACAGTTAAAATCTCCCATAAGTTCCATGCATCTGTCCACGTCAATTAAATTCCGCACTTTTTCGAAGAGTCCAAATCGTTTCGGTACCTCATTAGAAGCATATAGATTGATAATTCACCACGGTGCTCCTTGCAACAAAAAATCACAGCATATATACGTGCCCTCTTCATCAACACTAGTGCAGAATGCTGAACAGGGTAGGCTCTTTCTCAGAAATAGCCAACAGCCCGCAGATAAACCATTTGCATGTGAAACACACACGTTATAGTGAGACAGAAAAGGCCGCAGGGCCTTCTCATTCTCTTCTTCGCTCTCGATCTTTGTCTCTCGGATTGCGACAAAATCGAGACGCTTCCGATTGAAAAGTCTACGGAGCTGTGCCTGTTTCTGCGAAGACCTAAGGCCTCGTACGTTCAAGGTAGCAAAAATAAGTCGCTCAGACTGCGGCAAGGCCGCGTGCGTTCAAGGTAGCAAAAATAAGTCGCTCAGACTGCGCCATGGTGACTACCTTCTATTGTGCTTATCGTCCCACTTGATCAGTCCCAAGAGTTGGCGGTGAAGCTTCCCGTGCCCCCCCCCCCCCCCCAGGCCTCCTAGATCGGGATCGCCGACACTTCCCTTTGGGCATGGACTTTCGGCGACGGTGTGACTTCCTAGTCGCTGACGCTGGGACTTCCTAGTCACTGTTGCTTTAATATGAGCTGTACGATGCGCGACGCTTCGGTATTGCTGCATCCATAGAGACCTGCATATATCATCTAACACCGCACCATGACCAAAATCGGTGAAGAACCTTCTGTGAAATCTGGCCCAGAGTGTCTGTCTTGTACTGGCGGCCGTTCGGCACATTTATGGGTAAGCGCAGCAGCACTCTTCATAGGGACTTCTGCTTGTGCTATGGCTTGTGGGGAGCCATTTTGGGTATGCTGCTTGCATTATTCACTTGGCTCTTTGCACGCAGAAGTTTCAACTCAGTCAAAAGCGAGGGACTATCTGTCCTCTTCTGGATTCTTTGTGGTAGAGCCCGCAGCATCTGAAATTGACAGAGTGTCTCCTGTTGCGTCCAGAACCTCGATGGCATCCATAATATGCTCTTGCAGGCTATAATTTGGCTGTTGTGTGCGCTGTCGCAGCTTATTGGCGTATGTCATAACACATTCCTCAGCCGAATGACCGAAGCGTCGACAGGGGTTACAGCGAGGGGTCCTGCAGTTTCGACGGATGTGTCCAACCTTACTGCACCAAATGGAAAGTGGTGGGTGGCCAGGTATCAGGATACAGATTTGCACTCAGCAGACAGCAAGAATATGGGAAATATTAGCAACGCGAACTCCATCAGCAAGGGACGAAACCACATCCCAATTTAGCGTCCGCATTTGCTCCATGTCCGCTACTTTCCAGCTTTCTTGTGATATTGTCTTGACCTTCCCAAGTGTTTGCAGTGCCTTGCGGACATAGGCGTCCTCCAAGTGCTCAGGTAGCCACATAAGCTTCATCTTCACTTCCGTGGGCTCCGGGTCAATAACAAGGCAGCGACGACTTTCGACGAAAAATTCACCTCTTGTGACCAACTTTGTTTTCGTCAGCGCTGACTTGCATGTGACCATACAAACACCAGACATTTGAAATTGACCTATGGAGCTTCTTTTCTTCAAGTCAATGATATCCCGAAGAGCATCTCTGAAATCTTGAACCCGGTAAGGGCGACCTGCTAAGTCCGCACGTAGAAAAACAGAGTCCACAACGAGCTTACCGGTGGGAAGGCGAGGAAGTACAATACGGTAGTCATTGCCGCTGGCTGAAGCCTGAGCAGCACCTCGGCCCATGGCCGATTAATCCTTAGAAGCGGAGAACATGAAATACGTGACCGTTCAGAACGCCGTCTTCGTCTTCGCGACGCCTCTGTTTGCTAGAATAGTGAAAAGAACTTCCTCTGCTTGGAAATGCAGTCAAAGCAGCTTTCATGCTTCACAAACACACGCGTCCTGTATACATGCTTCAGAACACAACATGAAATATTGCAGTAATAATGCGTGGTCCGAACGTCCATTGCCACTGGGCGCCAAGATATGGGATTAGCATAATGTCTGCGAAGTAGAGAGCCGGTACTCCTCTAAAAAACACACACACGCTACCGTGCCTATTCTCTTAAGTCCACGTATACAGTGCGTGCATAGCAAATTCGAAAATGTTTTATGCACAAAGTGTTTGAAGTACGCACCAGAACGGGACGTCGCTATCGTGTTACACTCCTCAAGGCTAAGCTTTAGGGTCCCCCAATTTGTTTATGATTTTCGAACTATGTTGTATGCTCTTTCTTGTCAAAGAACTACAGAAATTAGAGAAATTCATTGGACGATTTCGTAAACTTTTGTAGAAAGGATCTGCGTGTGAAAAACTGAGGTGGGAGTTCTAAGTTAAATGTAACAGTAAACTGTGCCTGGGTGGTCTCCATGGAATATCTTACATTCCTTTGCTTTTCACATATCCTATCATCGTATCTTCACATATCCTATTAGAATCTAGTGCTATACATAAACGTCAACATTGCTTTATTATTTATAATATTAAAGGAAATCGTGGGACACATAATAAAGGTTACTGCACTGACGCACTGGGGGCACATGATATATGACGGCGTGATTGCATGTAAAGAAGTGTCGGGACAACGTAGGAGCTAAACATATACGCACATAACAAAATTTTATGCGACGCATTTCAAATTTCGGTTATCAACATAGGTTGAAATATCAAGTCATAACTTAACATGAAACATTGAACAGATGAGTGCTCTTGATCAGGGGTTGCAGCCAACTTTTCAACTGGCAATCTTGCCTAGCGCTCTCCTCCATTTTTGTGGTTGTGAGAAGACAGTGTACAAAACCTACGCATAGACGCAATAAGGCTAGTGAGTTGGCGCTTCAGAGGAGGCGACCGTTTGTTGAAACACTTGCTTCAGTGACGCTCCTGGTAAAGAGCGCTCATCTTTGGAATAATAGGTTACAATATCATATTTTGAATACGTTTCAATAGCACTGCTGGCATAACGTCGAGCCAGTTTGCCGTAAGATGATCCCTACTAGTTCGCACAAATGATTTCTTTTCATAGCACTGCGACGCAGCGCGCATATCGTCATGATCCAACTTTTCTCGGCACTGGTGAGTTATCGACGCTTTTTTTTTCCAGCAGGTAATTTTAATTTGATGCCATCGGGGACGCTTAGGTAACACGCTTGTATAAGTGCCTTTATAGAGAAATAAAAACTGGGTCTTAGGTAAACGTTGATAGTGCTCTGTTCTTTTTTATGAGGATGACTAGCTCATGCTAGGTGCTTAATAATGACACTTACATAAATATAGTCTGAAACATAGTTTTTAAAATTCACTTTGACGTCAGACGACGTGGATGACCAGGATATTTTCGCATAAAGGCCCAACGGCGGAGTCAAATTATTCCGGGACACATTCCCATTCGAGTAATCGGATGGTCTAGCGACTGTCAATAATCGCCGAGGAGAACTAGACCAACCTGTCGTCTTGTTTCAATAATAGGCGCTAAAGCTAGGAATAGGAGGTAAAGTTAAAGTTGAAGGGGACACTGTGTCCTCTAGCAGTTGTGCGCCGTACGTGTGAGAACGCTGTATGATATCTTTTAAACCCAGGACTTCCACCATCCCATGCCTTTCCAATTGGCTGCCCGCCACAGCACGTCAATAAAAAAAATTGCCCGCAGCTTCCCTCGGGGGAACACTGAGGAAGATGCGGAAGCATGTAATTGGTTAACGGGTGTTAAATTGCGACTTACTTGGGTCGATGGCTAAATTGGTTAACGTGGTTGTGAAATGGGGTGTTAAATGAGTGAACACGTACGGCACGTATGCGAAAGGGCGGTGTTTTATTTATTGCGACGAACCAACGGACGAGCGGCAACTGAGCGAGCGAGCGCCGACCTTGAGTATATATACAGCGCGACGGTGCATGCGCTGTCAGCTGTCGAATGTTCTCGAAGGAGAAGCGCGCGCGCGGCACAGATGGCGATGGCGCGACGGCGCATGCGCTGTCAGCTGTCGAATGTTCTCGAAGGAGAAGCGCGCGCGGCACAGATGGTGGGCGACGGCGCGACGGCGCATGCGCGCGCGTCAGCTGTCGAATGTTCGAGAAGCGGTGCGGACGGCGCGGACGGCGCACTACAAGGCGCGAGTATAAAATGCTTCCGCATCTAATATGTTGAACGATTTTGAGTACTTCGTACTCAACTATGGGAGAGCACTGAGCCGTCCCGCTAAAACAGTTTAGTGGCTGGTAACAGAGTTAGACACATGCTTGAATACACAGGCATGGTTCAGTGTGCACCGACGCTCGCGTAGGTTGTAAATAGCTAACTTTACCGTACAAGCTCATGTTTGTGTTACTGGTTTCCGTACCAATACTTTACCTTCCTGGTGCATTTAATGTGAAACTTTGACCGTTTTAACTCGGACACATGTATGCTTTTGAAGTGCAACAAATAACCTTATACTTGATGAACGCGTGAATATTGCAGTAGCAGAGAACGAGTGATTATTGTATCAGACGTAATGAATTAGCTCAACTAAGGCGGTGCGGACGGCGCAGACGGCGCGGACGGCGCACTACAAGGCGCGAGTATAAGATGCTTCCGCATCTAAAAAGACCTCCATTGATTGTATATTTTTTCGTCTGTTGCCCCCTTGCATACTTTCCAGCTATATACCTTCCAAAGCATGGTACAAGATGATTACTCATCAAATGATTAGAGCAGTATATTCTGAAAACAGTATATTCTAAGAATAAAACCCCAGGTTGTCGAAATTTCCGGAGCCCTCCACTACGGCGTCTCTCATAATCAAATGGTGGTTTTGGGACGTTAAACCCCACATATCAATCATATTCTAAGAATAAAGTGCCCACGTTATTTCGCAATAAAACAAAACAAGATAAACATGAATGATCCTTCTGTCACAGGAATATGTATAACACGAAAGTGAAACATGCCTGCACAAATGCAGTTGAGTGTTTACTGCGCATTGTTTCACCAGAGGGCCAAAAAAAATGAACGCTATAGCAACAAAATGTGATGTCACACACGATGAACGGCAAACCGCTTGAAACTTCCAGCACGTTCTTCAAGCAGAAAGGACGCACGAAAAGAGCACACACAGAATGAGCGCGAACAAGTAGCTGTCACAGCTCGACGCTTACTATAGGGCGATCTTCTCAAACACAAGGGCGGTCGCCAAGAACGAGCATACAAGTAGATAGGGTGAGCGTCAACTTACAACTGCCACAATCATAGGTCGGAAAAACTGAGGCAGCTCGCTCATAGCATTTTTGAGAAGCGCACCAGTGTGCACTGGTGTGCACCGGTGCGCATCAGTGCGTTCCAACCGTCTTCGGAAATCAGGGCGCACCCTGTCTGGGCACCTTTTTGTTGTTGCTCCGAGGTGCTCCGAAAAAATTGGCGGAGCGATGCTGTGCAATCCCAGCATTCCGTTGCGCGCCGCGCACGTAGCAGACGATAAGCAGACAACGCGCAACGGCTGGTATTCCAATTGCACCTCCACAGAACCGGGGCGTTCTGCCCCTTTTTTAGGTTTTGGGGAAATTCTAGACTGCTCCGCGACTGCTCGGGGGCACAGTTACCAAAGATGCTATCAGATTCACTCATGAAATATATTTTGTGCTTAGGAATGACTCGGACTGAGACTCACCAAAAGTTTTCCGATCCGCATTCACTCGGACTTGCACTCACGAGAACTTTCCTTAACCGGACTCACTCGGACGCAATATCACCAAAACAATACTCATCTGGACTCACTCAACCTCAGAATCACGGCTCTATCTGTGCGTGGGGGAGCGCGAGTGAGTCGACTCACGAGTGGACTCGCCGACCTATGGCCGCAATTGTTACTCTGTGAATGAGCAGAGTACTTCCTTTCGCATCCGCGGCCGCTGCAGCCGGCTAAGTGACGTTCGTGCTCTCTGCAACGCACACTTGCTCAAGATGTACAAACCACCCCGATTGTGAAGTACGCGCACGAGCGACCCCACCCCTTTGAGGCTCACGTGCATCGCAAGATTTGAAGCATGCCCTCTGCACCTTTCGCACCATCTCTCCAGTGATGACGAGCACGCGGTAAAGTCATCTGTCTGTTCACCGCCAGCGGTAAAGGACGTATATGATAGCTCACCGTTAGCAACCTGAAGAACATAAACTTTGTGGCCAGTTTGCGCCGTGCAATCCGGAGCGAGAGGTAGTAAGTTCGACGCCCTGTGATGGACCTGTTTCTTGTAATTTTTTTCGTTGCGATATCTTAATGTACGTTTACCAACCTCATATCCGTGACAAAAATACGTCAGCGGAGTCATGGTGAACCCCGGTATAGAAAACTTTCGTGCTTAAAGAAAACGCGAAACGGTCTTTGAGTATCGAAGTAAAATATAGCGTGGCTCCTTCCTTGGAAGTGAACTTGAATGTCACGCAGAATGCTTGGGTTTGATCACTGCAGAGATTCCGCCATTTGTTCTTTGCATTTGTTGGGTCAAAGCTTCCGATGACAGTCTTGCTTAACGCCCTCGTATTTAAATTATCAGTGCCTGTTTTAGCCGTTTGCGGGCAGATATAAACTATCAATCACCTGTGGCGCATCGAGACACCTGTGTAAGTCTCGCCTGTGAGGTAGAAAAGGTTTGATGACGTAGGTGACGAGGGCTTCACGTTATTTATGTTGTGACCAGCCAGACATATTCGGCCTATCTTCTTGCTTTTGCATACCCGATTGGTGTACCGCAAGTTAAAGAGCTGACCCCGACAGCACCCAAACGTAGGCGGCGAGAAAGAAAGAAAGAAAAAAAGAAAGAAAGAAAGGAAAAAAAGAAGGAAAGAAAAGATAGAAGAAAAATGGTCAGTGCCTTTAGTAGGCTAACCCCGTATTCTAGAACGTCCCTTCACTCAACGCTTCGCCTTCACTTGAGAAATCCGATGGGAGCGCTGTCCCTTGGCATGGCAAGTCACTGTATATCAAAGACAATCTGATGCGATTCTTTAGTAGCGCAGCGTCATTTTCAGCTGAGCGGCGGCGCAGTGCTGAACTCTCTCAAGTGAAGGGTGCAAGTCGAGTCGTCCAGGAACGTTTGTGAATACGGGGGTAAGAAATGCTTAGAATTTAAAAGTCAAGTTTAATCTTACAGTTGGATAAGAAACACTTGTCAGCCACTTTGCTGAAGTGATAGACTAGTTGATGGAACGGTGACACCAGTCGTGTGTTCAAGAGCCAGCCATTTGATAATATGTCGCATTACGTCATGGGCTACACGCTTGTACCCAAACATGACGACCGCAATGGCGTCGTTGAAAGATGTGATGACAGGTGCACTGTTTCGCCATTTGATTGTGAATGTTTTGCACCGGATTGTCACTGTTACACTACTTGTCACCGCACACAACACGCTTTTTTGGTATAGTGTCGTATTTTCGTTTTATTTCGTCCCAGTTCTCATTCCCTCAGAGCGGTGAATAAATGACGTTACCTCCACGTGCACTTTTCTTCACTGTTATCACGTTTCCGCATTTACACTGTACGTAGACGTCAAAGAACAGCCAGCGACTACATAGCATATCTCAGCGTTATTGTTCCAAGCAGGGTACACAAATTCTGAGAGTGACAACTAGGTTTTGAACATTCCGCTGTCTGCGATTCCGCTGCCCAGCCATACCATGATATAAGCTTATAAATATAACTTGTTTATGAATATGAATATAACCTTTGCTTGATCAAGCAAGCCGATTACCGAAGAGCATTTTTTTAATATAAATTGAGTGCTTACTTCGAGTTAAAAATAGAGACCATCAATGTTTAGCATGAATGTTCCGAAATATCCTCTGTGTATTCACCACCGACTAGAGAGATGAGCGAATAAAAAAGCTTCACTTAGATAGACAATTTATGCTGGGCACATATAAGTTACGGCACGTTATTTTGAATACAGAAAGAGAACGAGAAATTGATATGGGCCTAACGTCTCAAAACCACCATAAATTATGAGAGACGCCGTAATGGAGGGCTCCGAAAATTTTGATCCCGTGGAGTTATTTAACGTGCACCCAAATCTGAGCACACGAGCCAGCAACATTTTCGCCTCCATCGAAAATTCAGTCGCCGCAGCCGCGATTTGATTCCGCGATCTGTGGGTCAGTAGCTGGGTACCTTATGTTGAATTCCAATGGCGGAGTCGGTGCAGCCGACCGACTTCGCGAGCGAGCACTCGACTCTGGCGTAGAGCAAATCCTCCAAATCCGCCATCGGAACACAAACCGCCCTGCTGGAGCAAGGCGGAAGCCACCGCGTTACCCAGGATACCTTGCGCGTGGTCTTTTCCGCTGTCTGTTTCCCACGTGGTTTACCAGCATCGCCGCATCGTTCGTTTGCTTGTTCAGCGCTATTCACCTGTGTGGAATGGATATCACGCCAAGCGTGCAACAGCTATTGTCCGCGATGTCTGCTGTCGCTATCGAGTAGCAGAAGCATTGCCGCACGCTTTGCCGAGGTAGCCGAGCCGTCCATGCCGTCCACCATTATCAACACAACTCGCGCCGCGCCAGCCACGCCCACAAGCAGGCAAACGTGTTAAAGGAAATACGTCACGTGGAGTTCCGGTCCACCCCACCGATTTCGGCGGAGCAGTTTTTTCTGCTCCACGGAGGGACTCCTGCTCTGAATCCCCTCCGGCTCTCTCATTGGAACTCTTGACTCTCGCTCTCACTCTGTCATTGGAACACACTTGCTCCGAAAGGAGCAGAAAAACTTGCTCCGACTCCACCATTGGAATTCAACATTAGCCACTAGATCCAGGGGCAGAACGGGAAAGTGAGGGCTCCAGCAGGAAATGGGGGAAAAGAAGGAACAGAGAATGACGAGGTAATAATAAATTATAATTATAGACGTGAGTGAGACAAAGCCTACGCTATTGATGTCGTTAGGTTATAGATTGTGAAATAGCCCAAAGTTTTACAGGATGACTAAAAACATCGGACTTCGCGCTGCTTCGCAAGAGTAGGAACGAGACGTGTTATGCGTTTGGATCTAGCAAGTCTTCTGAAAACTTAAAGCGTTATGTTAACATAACTACGCTTTCGCGTCTGTACTTTAAACCATCTTTTCTTTTGTGTATTACATTTGCGCCTTACTGGTTTATAACCAACCAAGTATTTAGCACCGCGTTCCTAATGCTGCCACCTCACAATATTTTTATTGTTTCAATACACCACGTAAAGTATGGTTCGTCGGTATGCCACGGTGTATTCCATCGATGATGGCATTTTTTGCATGCACACTCCTCGCTACATTTTTCACGTACCTTTGAGACTGTACCATGCTTTCGATGATAATGTGCATGCTTACAATGATGGCCGTGTTTCACGTAATATAACGCCAGTTTCCCCTTTCCCACTCATAGTGAAGAACAAACAATATCTTCGCAAAAACTAGGCAGTAACATTACGACAGCTTTACGTCTACAATATTTCAAGAACAGTGACAATGTGCACAAAGATCATTCTCTCATTCCACCCTAGGGTTGTCGTATCTTGGCATAACAAAAAAAAAACAGAAGGAAACTAAGTTTGAACGTGTATACACACACTCAGCTCGTTCTGAATCCTAATCAAGCAGAGCCAATGGCAGATATAAGCTTGAAGAACGTGTACAAGAATCATATATGAAAAGTAATGTCGCTATAGACAGCTATAACTAATCACTGAACTTTTCAGGTTGCTGTAGAAAAGTTAACATAAAAACTACGTTTCTATTCACGGCCTTCGTATAAGCGAAAAATATTTAAAAGCGACTGTGTTATCGGCCATAGTAGAGAACCGAAAGATACTAATGCAAAAGCGACTCCCGCACGTGACGGTTAACGATCATCTCGAAACTATTGCCAGGAGAAGCTGTACGGGGAAGAAAGTGGCCACGTGGATAAAACTGCACAGGCACTGCAATTACACTGCAGCCAGTTTTTTCGCAAGCAATAATATTGTTATACGACTGATTCATTCTAGCATGCAAAGAGTAACGGTACGTCGGTTTGAGCATACGAGCCCACCATTATATCTGGCTTGCTCTCGACGATAATCTGTCCAGCCTTGTGGCACGTTGAGAGGCAAGCGGCTTATCGTAATGCGGGCTTTGGAAACGTATTACCTAACGTGACAGCCATGCATACGGTGATAACTGAACACCTTCGTTTCAACGTTCCTCAGAAAAGGCTGCCTTCTTGAAACACTTTACCGAAAAAAAATCAAACAATAAAAAACTGTTTCGAACAAGTGGCTGCACGTCATAAAAAGATACCATTCCCTTATTAAGAGAGTAGGACGTCTTTCTGGCTCGAATAATCAGCTTTTAAATCAATATTATACAGGGGAAAGTGAATGCTTTTGATTTATAGATATGTGGAGTTTAACGTTCCAAAACCACCATATGATTATGAGTGACGCCGTAGTGTAGGACTCCGGAAATTTTGACCTTCTGGAGTTCGTTCACGTGCACCCAAATCTGAGCGCACGGGCCTACAACACTTTCCGTCTCCATCAGAAGAATAATCTGCTTTTAAAGCAATGCTACACAGTGGAAAGTGAAAGTGGCACTGGTTTCATGTTGACTTGAGATCGTTAAATTTTGTCTCATTGCGTTTACCGAGCAGATAAATATATTACCGGGGCTTTAACGTCTCAAAGCCACGGTCAGATTACGATGAACGTCGCAGTGAAAGGCTGCGGAAATTTCGACCCTCTGCACTGACATCGCACAAAACGTGGGCCTCCAGCATTTCGAGCCAACTGAAATGCGACCGCCGGGCAGGGTCGAAGTCCCGACCTTTGTGTCGGCAGCCGAGCACCGTAGGCGGGCACCGATCAGAGAAGACTTGGCTGTTGATACGTAAGGGAGAAGAAGAAACAAAGGAGTGGAGGGACCATAAATTATTCTAATTACATTTAGCGTGTTTCGCAGGGGCGTCTTCACACAAACGCCAACCAAAGGACATGTCATGAAACAAACAAAATAAAATGCACCGCGTTTAAACTGTACTGTCAGGACATTGCAACCATCTATCCGGAGTTGCACGTGTCGAAAGTACGGTATGATTATAAGGCATGTTGAAGCGGAATGCTCCGTAAAATATAATCCTCTGGTGTTTTTTCGCGTACACTAACATCCCACAGTACACGGGCCTCTAGCGTTCCATTTCCATCGAGATGCGATTGCAGCGGCCAGGTTCAGACCCACGACTTTCGGCTCCACTTCCGAGCACAACTTTCAACCTTAGCGCAAGAACCAGCCAATAAGTCGGCAAAGCTTGAGCTCGATGCTACATACTTTTGATACTTCCTTGATATGATTGATATGTGGGGTTTAACGTCCCAAAACCACTATATGATTATGAGAGACGCCGTAGTGGAGGGCTCCGGAAATTTAGACCACCTGGGGTTCTTTAACGTGCACCCAAATCTGAGCACACGGGCCTGCAACATTTCCGCCTCCATCGGAATTTTTGATACTTCCTTAACTTGCGGAATACAGTTGCAGTGTTTCAAAATGACTCCCCTCTTCCCCCATTAGAATGACCGTTCAGCTTCCTTTCAAGTGAAGCACTCTTCCCACCTTGGAAATTACCATTGAGAACCATTTCAAGAGAAGCCAGCGCGTTATAAAAAAAGAATAGGGAAAAAAAGTGAAATCGTCCTCTCACCCTCCAGTCAAGAAAGGGTCGCAGCCTGATCGTCTCGCCAGCCTCTTCCTCAGACAGGCTATCATCGTCGAAGTTTGCGTTCGGGTTGTCCATCGTGAGCTCTCTTCGTTGCCTTCTTCCCGACACGGGACGGGCCCAACTCTCGAAGCGAGTGCGTTTGGCGGCGCAAGCAACAAAGTGAAAGAGAGCGAAAGGGAGCAAAACAGAAAGGGCGAAACAAGCCCCCGCGTGCCGAATACTCGAACTCACATTAGGCTTAGCGGCGGCGGCGACGACAGAGCGCGCACGTACCCTGCTGCAGCGAAGTTTCCAGCGCGACTCCTAGGCTTAGTAGCGGACACTAGCACGGCGAAGCGGAGCATCGCCCCCGCCGAAAATCCTCGCTCGCGCGGTGCTCCGTCCGAACTCGTCACGTGCGGAGACGCAGCTTCTGTCGGTGGCGGTTGTAGAGCCGTTGGCTCTGTTTCACGCGCGATCATTAGCGCCAGAATGAGAAAACGGTCCCTTCTTCCTTTCGTTTTCGATACCCATTGCACTATCTCCGAGCAAAAGCCTAACCCGTAGTCTTCGTCACATCGCGCACCACACGAACTTTCGATTCCGGCGAGCGCGTCCCGTTGGGGCTCCCAGCAGTTTGTGGAGGCTGGAAGACTTCGTCACGCGGCTGCGGCGGCTCTCCACAACAAACGAAGAACCCGAGATCCGCCACGGTCGCTTCCGGTGGCTGCAACCGCGCATGCGCACCACCGCGGGTGGTGAGGACACCGGGGAAGGGTCCCGACGACGTCACGGCCAGGATCAATGATGCGCTGGGGATACATACACCGACGTGTATAGGGCGAGCGTGTCTAGCCCTTTCTTTCTCGCTCTTTCCCTTTCTCTATTTTCGTTTATATTGTTCTCGTTCGGCTCACCCAGGACCTGGCTTCAGCGTTGGAGTGTAAATCAATACGTTCGTGGCGCCCGAGGGCGAAGGTGAAGCGAAGCCAGCTTTTGCCGTTTTCCTTCTTTCCACTAATTGACCGCTGAGTGCTGTTGGGATGACAAAACAGCGGAGCAGAAGTGTAGGAGCAGCAGTCGGTGTCAAAAAAATGAGGCGTGACGAAGTCGTGCGTCCGGGACGACTTTCGCGAAGACGTCAGTCAACCCGTGCGCCTTAGGAGAACGTCACCGTGGCGCCGCCATATACACGCATTTAGTTGAAAATAAGCGGAGTGGCAACAGTTAGCAGCCTGTTTGATCACGATAACAGGCCCTCCTATCAAATGGCATAAAAGATGATTACCGTGAACATAGCACGAACAATCACACGACAGGAAGTGTTCAATTATTTGTTTGATTGGGACGTTGTCAGCTGAAAGATTGTGAAAAAGGGTGCTAAATTCTTTTCTCTACTTTATCATCTTCGTTTTATTACAGCGAAAGTTGATTGATTGATTGATATTTGGGGTTTAACATCCTAAAACCCCCATATGATTATGACAGACGGCGTAGTGGAGGGCTCCGGAGATTTCGACCACCTGGGGTTTTTTAACGTGCACCCAAATCTGAGCACACAGGCTTACAACATTTCCGCCTTTCTCCTAAATGCAGCCGCCGCAGCCGGGATTCAATCCCGCGACCTGCGGGTCAGCAGTCGAGTACCTTAGCCACTAGACCACAATGGTGAGGCACAGCGAAAGCTGTTATGAGATCACAACACGGGTCACGTGCGCGCCGTAGTTGTCCGCCACCGCCGGTGTCCGTAAACACTATTGCACGAAATAAGAAGACGCCAGGCCTGCCCTGAACGCGCAGCACAGTCACAACGAAAGCTAGAAGAGCGGCTTTTCAGAGCCTTTTTTATACACTTTTTGGGATGCTGCAAGCACACTGCTGGGTACTCTCTACGCCTTAAATAATCATAAATTTTGTGTAGTAGGCCAGCAATCACTATGTTATCTGTCATTCTTTGGAGAAGAGTGGTATCCGCTACACAGTTGTTTGTAATTTTGTGAATTTTTTTATGCAGTGGCTCACGACGATGAAGAAATATGCCTGAAGTGGTTGCGTCTTAAGTGCGATACTGGTTATGGGCGGCGGCAGCGGTGGACAATTAGGATCTCATAACAGATTTTACTGTAAAAGATCTAGTAATTAAACATTATTGCCGCATTGGGATTCAAACCCTGTGGTACCCTGAGTGCCAGCCCAGTATTCAACCATTGAGCCCCGCCGGTGCTTGGAACTCCCTTGCAAGTTGGCCCCAGGCAGGCTTGATGTCGGGAAAAGAATCGCGTTAACCGCGTCCTACATGGACGTTTTTCACCTCAGTGGCCGTTCGTTGGGGAAAGCTACTGGTATGACTCACCACACAAACACTGGTAATGAGCATCCTATTCATAGGCGTCCATATCGGGTGTCGGCGGCCGAGCGTCACATTATCCAAAGTGAGGTCGACAAAATGCTCGCCAAGGACATCACCGAGCCATCCTGCAGTCCTTGGGCTTCTTCTGTAGTGCTAGTCAGCAAGAAAGACGGTGCATGGCGTTTCTGCGTTGATTATCGACACCTCAACAAAATTACAAAAAAAGACGTGTACCCTCTGCCACGAATAGATGGTGCGCTTCATTGCCTTTATGGATCCCACTATTTTTCCTCCATAGATCTTCATTCCGGCTACTGGCAGATAGAGGTAGACGAAATGGACCGTGAAAAGACGGCAATCATCACCCCCGATGGCCTATATCAGTTCAAGGTCATGCCCTTCGGCCTTTGTAATGCTTCAGCTACCTTCGAACGAATGATGGACTCCCTGCTCAGAGGATTGAAATGGTCCACCTGTTTGTGCTACTCGGACGCCGTCATCATCTTTTGACCAACATTTGAAACTCATATAGAGCGCCTATCAGCCATCTTAGGCACCTTCCGTCGCGCTGGCCTGCAGCTCAACTCGTCGAAATGTCACTTTGGACGCCATAAAAGCACAGTACTTGGCCATTTAGTACACGCTAACGGTGTACAACCAGACCCGTCAAAAATCAGCGCCGTTAAAAACTCTCCTGTACCACGATCTGTGAAGGATGAACGCAGCTTTATAGGACTATGCTCCTACATCCGACGCTTCGTGAAAAATTTTGTGCACATAGCGAGGCCGCTTACGCAGCTCCTCAAGAAAGACGTCCCGTTTTCATGGGGCTCCGAAGAGGCTTCTGCGTTCTCGAGCCTCACCGCTCTTCTCACTACTCCTCCGATTTTAGCACACTTCAACCCTGCTGCCCCTACGGAAATCCGTACACATGCAAGTGGACATGGCATTGGTGCAGTGCTGGCTCAGAAACAACATGGCCATGATTGCGTTATTGCATATGCCAGCAGCCTCCTATCCGCATCTGAACGTAACTATTCGATCACTGTGCGTGAGTGCTTGGCTCTTGTATGGGCGGTGGCGAAATTCCGACCCTATCTATACGGACGTCCATTTTCGGTAGTTACCGACCACCACGTGCTCTGCTGGCTCAACTCTCTGAAAGATCCATCAGGCCGCCTTGGTCGCTGGGCTTTGCGCCTGCAAGAGTTTTCATATTCGGTGGTCTACAAATCAGGCCGTCTACACCATGATGCCATTTGCCTCTCCCGGTACCTTGTCGACGATCCTGAGGACACTGACGAGCCCACAGAGAACTCTATCTTGTCGGTATCCGACTTTCTTAACATTAGGGAAGAACAGAAGCGCGATCCAGTGCTGCTTGACCTCATCAGCCGCACGGAATCCTCCCCAAATGATGCTTCCGTCCGCTACTTTGTCATTCAAAAAGGTTTGCTATACCGCCACAATTTCTGACCAGACGTGCCTGACCTTCTCATTGTTGTGCCTAAGCATTTGCGCCGCTGTGTTCTCACCAAACTTCACGACGCTCCCACGGCTGGACACCTTGGCGTATCCCGCACGTACGAGCGCGTCCGGCGCCGTTTCTTCTGTCCGGGCCTTGCTCGCTCGGTACGCTAATACGTCGCCACATGTGACCTATGCCAACGTCAAAAAACACCGTCGCTGCTACCCGCTGGCCATCTTCAACGAATTGACATACCCGCGGAACCATTTTACCGTGTTGGGTTAGACCTGCTTGGTCCTTTTCCCACATCAACATTGGGAAACAAGTGGATAGCCGTGATTACAGACTACGCTACACGCTACGCTATTACGCGAGCTCTACCGACCAGCTGTGCAACCGACGTCGCTGACTTCTTGTTACGGGATGTTATATTGATTCATGGTGCTCCGAGACTACTCCTCACAGAATGTGGCCGTACATTTCTATCCCAAGTCATCGCCGACACTCTGCGTTCTTGTTCCACGCAACACACACTGATAACCGTTTACCACCCTCAAAGAAACGACCTCACAGAACGATTTAACCGTACTATAACAAATATGCTCGCTATGTACGTGTGGCCCGACCACCGTGACTGGGAACCTTGCCTTACCCTACGCAACTTTCGCGTATAATTCATCCCGTCACCACACAGCGGGCTTTTCGCAGTTCTACTTATTTTACGCAAGAGAGCCGACTTTACCACTGGACACAGTCATCTCAGCTAACACCTCGTCCACCAGCGAGTATGCCCATGACGTGATTGCGCGAGCCGATCATGCCCGTCAGTTCGCTCGCGCTCGGCTGACGGCGCCGCAAACCAACCAGTGCCGTCGGTACGATGCGGAACATAGAGACGTTCCTTTCACTCCCTGTACCCTCGTTTTACTCTGGTCCCCTCATAGTCGGCTGGGCCAACGCCTCCTCTAGAAAGATGCCTGAGGAATGGCTCGCGCTCCCAGCGGAGTTGGCCTGCCTCCAGTTTTAAACAAGCTGCGCGCGGTGGCGCTCGCGACCGACACTATATGAAAAGATTAGAAGGAAGGGAGCTCAGTGGCTGGCAGAAGTACATAAAAAAGATAGAGAGGCAGCTGCGAAATTTTGGAACCATCTAAACTCCCTAAGAAACGAGACGAGCCTAGAGCAGAGTTTTATAACTACAGCCCAAGGTGCTAGGCTAGAAGGGGACGAAGCTATTGAATATATAAGAACAAGGGTGACAGAAAAATTTCAACAAAGAAGTACTTTATGCACCACAATAGACAAGGAGGAATCAAGTGGTGCAATGGCTCCATTTTCACAACAAGAGTGGGAAAGGGCTGAGAAAAGGGTTCCTGGTAGTACATTAACAGGCCCAGCTGGCATTCCAATTAGGGTGATAAAGACATTAGGTCCGAAGTCTAAGCAGGCTTTGAGAGAGGCAGTGTGCACAATAATAATCGATGGTGAAGTTCTCGATGGATGCAAACTTAGAAGGATGAGCATGATTTATAAAGGAAAGGGGGGCAAAGCTGACATAAACAACTACCGTCCTATAACAGTGACATCAGTGGTCTACAGGCTGGCGATGCAGATTATAAAGGAAAGACTGCAGGCGTGGATAGAGGATGAGGGGGTGCTGGGGGAACTTCAGAATGGGTTTCGGAAACACAGGAGGTTGGAAGACAATCTGTTCTCACTGACGCAGTGCATCGAAATAGCAGAGAAGGAACACAGGCCCCTGTGGCTAGCATTTTTGCATATCAAGGGAGCGTACGATACCGTGGTTCAAGAGGAATTGTGGGGAATACTGGACACACTAGGCGTGGAACATGTAGTCACTAATCTTTTAAAGTGTATCTATAAAGCTAACAAGGTAGATATAAAGTGGGAAAAACAGGTATCCAAGCCTGCAGAGGTAAAACGGGGGCTTAGGCAGGGGTGCCCCCTGTCACCCTTATTATTCATGATGTACCTACAAGGATTAGAGGCAAAATTAGAGGGAAGTGGACTGGGCTTCAACCTCTCTTTAGTCAAACAAGGAAAACTTATTCATCAGGCACTACCAGCATTAATGTACGCAGATGATATAGTGCTAATGGCCAACAACAAAGATTTGCAGAGATTGATGGACATCTGCGGTAATGAGGGAGATAGGTTAGATTTTAGATTCAGTAAGGAAAAATCAGCAGTCATGATTTTCAATGACAACGAAGGTAGTGAGCTTAGAATACAGGAGGTCACGCTAGAGATAACAGATAAATACAAATATCTGGGCTTATGAATAAGCAATGGGACCGAGTATCTGTGGGAACACGAAATATACGTGACGACTAAAGGTAACAGGAATGCAGCAGTCATGAAAAATAGGGCACTGTGGAATTACAATAGGTATGATGTTGTGAGAGGAATATGGAAAGGGTTCATGGTTCCTGGGCTGACGTTCGGCAATGCGGTCTTGTGCATGAGATCAGAAGTTCAAGCAAGATTAGAAATTAAGCAACGTGGAATAGGTAGGCTTGCGTTAGGAGCTCACGGGAATACACCAAATCAGGGAGTACAAGGTGATATGGGATGGACGTCCTTTGAGGGCAGGGAAGCTAGCAGCAAGATAAAATTTGAGAAACTATTGAGAGAAATGGGGGAAAAGCGTTGGGCTAGGAAGGTTTTCAGCTACTTGTACATGAAGAATGTCGATACAAAATGGAGGAAGCGAACCAGAAAGTTGACTGGTAAATACTTAGAAAACAGCAGGTGGCCAAACCAAAAAGAACTATCGGTTAAGAAGAAAGTGAAGGAAACGGAGACTGACATGTGGAAAATGGGCATGATTAAGAAGTCCGCACTAGAGATCTATCGAACTTTTAAGCAGGAAATTGCCAAGGAAAGGATCTATGATAATACTCGGGGTAGTTCTCTACTGTTTGAGGCCAGGACGGGAGTACTGCGAACCAAGACATATCGGGCCAAATACGAAGGCGTAGACACAGTATGTAGTGCGTGTGGAGAGGAAGAAGAAACTGCCGAACACTTGATAATGTTCTGTAAAGGGCTTCACCCTATAGTTCAGGATGACGGCGCAGAGTTTTTCAAGGAACTGGGGTTTAGGGACCGGGAGGGCAAAATAAACTTTAAGCGGGTAGACTTAACTAGAAGGAGGTTATCTGATTGGTGGCTAAAGTCAAGGCACGAGTGAAAATTAAACCCTTCACTGCAAAGTACGAGTCCTCAAACTCACTTTTTAAGGAAAAAAATATAGTTTTTGGTTCATTAGGTATTACGGCTTGGTGGCGCTAGCCACCGCCCGATCTAAAGGGTACAGTCATATCCATCCATCCATCCATCCATCCATCCATCCATCCATCCATCCATCCATCCATCCATCCATCCATCCATCCATCCATCCATCCATCCATCCATCCATCCATCCATCCATCCATCCATCCATCCATCCATCCATCCATCCATCCATCCATCCATCCATCCATCCATCCATCCATCCATCCATCCATCCATCCATCCATCCATCCATCCATCCATCCATCCATCCATCCATCCATCCATCCATCCATCCATCCATCCATCCATCCATCCATCCATCCATCCATCCATCCATCCATCCATCCATCCATCCATCCATCCATCCATCCATCCATCCATCCATCCATCCATCCATCCATCCATCCATCCATCCATCCATCATCACGGCGACGGGTGGTACCAGCTTAGCGTTTTTTATCTGCGGCCCATAAGGGCGCGTCAGTCGAGAGTTGTTCGAGACCTGCAACTGTGCACCACTGTTTTGGAGGCTATGCAAAGTGTTGCGTTGTTGCACCGTCCGCCACAGGTGACGCTAGCGACCGAGAACATTTTCAAAATGAAGGAGGGAAAGCGAGTGGCAGCTGTTTTTTTCTTCTCATGCAGCAGGCATCTTCCTAGAGGAAGCGTTGGCTGGGCCTATCAGAAAAACTTCTGTCTCATTATACGGGACCCTACCGTATATTGCGTCAAGCAACACCTGTCACCTACGAGATCAGCCTCATCTATCCATCATTATCTGCTGTGCAGTCCAGCAATATTGTACACGTATCGCGGATCAAGCCCTGCAAGAATGCGTCAGATAACTACCTTTAAAGCACCGAGACGATGCCTCCGCCACCGCGGGTCATGCTATGTGCCAGTGCATGGTGACGAAGAATAAGACAGGCGAGAGGTAATGTCTGTGGCTGGCACCGCTCGCTTAACCGGCTGTAAATACATCTATGACTACCCCTCCGAGTCGGTCTCCTCCTCGTAACAATATGAATAATAAAACGTTATGGTAGAGCAATGGAACAATCAGGTGTCAGATAATGCGAAGTGTGCAACTAGTTGGTCACCGATTGCTGCAACCCTTTACAAAGGCTTGATCGTGTTCACCTATTAACTGTGGCGCGTACCAACTGTGGGGGATTGTGGGAATTACAAAAGTTTCTGGTATAATTCTTTATCACCGTCAGCCACTGCACATAACAATTGCAGAAAGTTCCTTGCAAGTATTCTGCAGGAACCACGCTTCTACGAAGATTGACGAAGTATGGTATAGTGGCCTACTACGCAATAATAATGAACTTGCGGGTACCCTGCAAGTGGGCTGGCAGCTGCAACCAAAAAAGTGTTAAGAAAATTGAGTGACTGTGAAGCTTCGCCTTTAGGAGTTGAACGGCATAGCGAAGTCCTGTTCGCAGTGCGTACTTTGAGTCCTGTTCGCAGTGCGTACTTTGAACACTTAGTGCGTGAAACCTTTTTGAATATGCTATGCATCGCAGTGGAGTGTGTGCCGTGTGTAGTGGTGTAGCGGCTTTCAATCAGAGAGTCATTACGATAGCCACATATTTTGGCACCCGTTGGCAAAGGACGCTTGTACCACGCATTATTATTGCAATATTTTTTGTTGCATTGTGAAACATGTACATACCACGCGTGTGTTTGTGAAGCATGAAAGCTACTTTCAGTGAATTTCTAAGTAGAGGAAGTTCTTTGGATTTTTTAATGAGCAGAGGCGTGGCCGGGTGGTCCGGGTGGTAGAACATCCCCTTTCCATGCACACGACCCTGCTTCAATCCCCACTGGGACCCCAACAACCCTGGTTGGGTCCCCACTCTGCTGCAAGGTTAGACCCGGTGTCGTTAGTCCTTAAAGACATTAATGGTTGTGGCAGCCCCATTAGTCCCCAAAAGGACGAACCACACACCCTTTTAGCACCCTTTTGTCTTAGAGTGTTAGTGGTTTACAACGCCTTCCGGGCCGTTTTAAGTATAACAGATGTCGCAGTAGCGTCCTGTTCCGCTGTAGTCGAATAAATTTCCTTCCGTGCATAGAGCCTCTTTTACCACCTGTAAGACACTCAAACAAAACACCACAAAACGCAGTAGATTTATATTTACGTATTTTTTTAAAGCTCAATACGGCCGGTAGTGTTTGTCTATCACAGCATAGAACGCCAGAACGCTCGAGCAGGAGGGTGTGTTTGCAGAAAAATATTTTTGGAGTTGTTACCTCTGAGCAACAGCAGGCATCAAAGGGTTAATGCTATTAAGTTAAAAGGCTCCTAAAGACCACGGTTCTAGTTTTCGCTGTGACAGTTCTGTGCGTTCAGAGCACGTCTGGCAATTTTTTTTTATTCACTGAAAGATAATGTGTCGTGTTTTAAAGCAATGTTTGGAATAGGTGTCCATGACATTGAGAAGTACTGCCTGCGTTAGCACTAAGTAGCAGTTTGTGAATAAGGATGCTTACATGGTGTCATCGTTGAGGAATTGAGTGCTTCAAGAATGCTGAAATAGCCTAGTCGCGCTTCTAAGACCACCTGCTGTTATAGAGAGCATTTTTTTCTCGATAACTTATCAAATTACTCGAGACAGGCAGAGTTCAATGGCATCAAACTGGAAATGTTGGAGGACGTGTGCCTCCTGACAAATTATGCAAAAATGTGCAGTTACTTGAATTGATTCCAAGGCGAACTCAAAACGCACTTCTTCCTTTGCATCACTGAAATGAAAATTTATGCGGGTAATGCATTGCGAAGGAAGGAAGGGACAAACCGAAAGACTAAGGAGAGAGAGAGAGATGAATATATCAAATACAGAGAGGTTAACCAAGCTTGGCTCGGTTAGCTACCCTACACTTGACGTGCGGGAAAGGGGGAATATAAGAAAAGAAAGAGATAGAGAGAAAAGAAGAAGAGTAAGAAAGAAAGAGATGGATAGTCAGCTCGAGACAACACAGCATGGTCTCATGGTGTTCTTTCACAAGTGGTTGTGAAGTCCGGTGGTCCCTAAAAAGCAGAAAGGAGCATTCAAAAAACAGAAAGTAATGCGAGTGGCGATGATGCCAAGGAGACGTCAACTGAACCGTTTACGGGCAGGCCGTGGCGATCAGCACTCTTGCAATACCTTTTTCTGGGAAGGATTCTGTCACAATTATAGCTATTTTTTAAGAAAAAAAAATTTAAGAAATGAAGAAATGAAATAAAAGAAGAAAAAGTTATTTCTCAGGGCAAAATCTATGCTCTCCACCTGTATGACATCTACAGCCGCGGCTACATCTGTGTGGAGGGCGCCAACAGCTGGTTTTTGCACTGCGGGGCGAAACCGGACATGGTGTACCAGGAGCATGCGTGGCCTAGTTTTCAGGCTGACCACGTCAGAACCCGATACTCCCTCAAGGTTTCAACTCGCAGAGCGAAAACCAGCTGCTTTCGTGCTCTACACAAAAGGGACCTCTACTGTACACGAGCAGTATTTGTTCAACCAAGTCATAGCCACTAGTTTTAGTTCCAGAGTGCTGTATTACTATAGTACATCACTGTTTATTTGCTCGTACCATATAAAACACTTTAGGCATGGTAACGAGACACAGATATATCAGAAAGAATAAGCAGAGTGCCACGCACCTCAGAAGTGAAAGGGTGTTTAAAATAATAAAGAAAATTGGTAGATCCCACGTACAGTGGGACTCGATGATATGCGAAGCACGAATGAGAAAGGTTGATATGTCACTTGAAAATCAGTACAACGTTAAGAGGTGGAGGTAAATGATGCCGTGTGTAAGTTCCGTGTCATGGCTATCATGTTTGGAGGTGTCGTTTACTTTCCTCATCTATTCACGCCACGGGATAGCGAATTTAGTATATGTGGTGCTAGCGAAACGGCCACGGACACGCTATGAGCATGGTATGTTGTCATGTTCTTACTAAATGACACACGTGTCACGATTATCATGTTTGCACCAGTCATATATTTCTTCATCCATTGACGTCACGTAACACCAAATTTGGTATATGTGGAGCTAGCGAAACGGTCGCGAGCGCATCATGAAGGTCCCGATATACTCCAATGTAGCGTTGAGCACACGCACACCGGGCACAGCAACGCAACGTTAGCAAAACGCGAGCACTTTATAGTCTGACGCTAGGCGCGACCAGCGTCCGTCAGCGCGGCCCGACGGCAACCGGCGCGAAATAAGACATGCTGCATTATGCGCCTATGCGTTGCCCAGGCAACGCTGCGTCTCCCTCTTTTCGTAACGGAGGGACGATGAACGCGCTGAAACGCGCAGGCGTCAGAGCAACGCAGCTCGGCGCGTGCCTGCGAGTATATGGCAGGACCAGTGCCTGGCGTGGTAACGCCGGCGTGACGCGACGAAATGAACGCCGGCGAGCACGCGCGCCTCGTCTTGTCGAAATGTATCGGTGCCTTGACTGTGGCATGTAGTCATGTTCTCACATGACACGCATCTCATGCTTATCATGTTTGTACCAGTCACAAACCTTCGTCATCCATTGGCGTCAAGTAACACCAAATTTGGCATATGCGAAGCTAGTGAAATGCCCGATAGCGCATCATGAGTGTGGTATGTATTCATGTTGTTACATGGCACGCATCTCATGTTTATCATGCTTGCACCAGTATCATACCTTTGTCATCCATTCACGTCCCGCAATACCAAATTTGGTATACGTGACGCTAGCGAAACGGCCACGAGCACATCATGAGCGTGGCATGTAGTCATGTTTTTACATTACACGCATGTCATGATTTTCATGTTAGGGTATGTCGCTTGTGTTTGCCATGCAATCATATTATACCATACCTGTTTTGCAACATGCCATGTGAACGAAACCACCGCAAGAGCTGCAGGACCATGGAATGCAAATCATGGCATTCATGACATACATATCACGACTTTCATGTTATGACTAGTAAAATATCTTCTTCATATATTCATGTTATGCCACACCTAGTTTGGTATTGATACCATTATCTTAACGGCCAGGAGAGCTAAAAGTCGAAGGCGGCTATATATATATGCAATCAAAGTCGCCGAATTTCACTAAGAAATACTTCGCATTTAATATGAAGATTCTGTAACGACAACACAACATTTATGACCATAGCGCAGCATCCAAGTATTTTGCAACTACAGCGTCTGTGAACAATTTGCATTTGTGTAAGCATTTTTGGGTTCGTGATTACGAGCCGAAAAACAGCTCTAAATAGACGCAAACCAAAGCGTCATGATTTGCGACCTTCTTTCGCCATGTATATTAGCGTTGTCCCTATACTCGTATTAACAATCTATTCAATCAGCGATTACTCCTTCTGCGACGCTACGTCTTGTCGATGGCATCAAATTCTTTCTTCCGACAGGGGTCGATCATTTAACTTATTGAGCGCATTGCAAAGGCATAGTTGTGGTGCACTGTACTGTATGTAGGCAGTCGCAAAAGATATGTCCAATAGTTTTTTCATTGCCTCAGTGGTCACAGACTACGGTTTCGGCCATCTCAACGTGGAAAGCATATATGCGTTGGTAAATGCAACGCCCAAACACAGCCTACGCAAAAGGGTCGCGTCTACTTGGTGAAGCCTCGACTGGACTTGAAGACAACGTAAGGTCAAATGAGTGCAGCCGGTCATGTGTGGCTCAATCCACTGTGACGTGGTGCGTAGGCGAGCAAACAGGCTCCGTTGGTTTGCTCGCCTATACGTACAACGGGGTTCCTTGTGCATTCGCTTGATGATTCGAATGCGAAGCAACTTTTTTTTTTCTTCCCAGTTGATGTAGTGATTTGACCTCGTGATTCGTTGGAAAGCCCAGCACCTAATAGTGCCTCCATAGCATAATTACGCCATGTGATGACTTAATTATGTCGCATGACATCAAGATGGCGTAAAGACGGAGTCACATAGTTGGCAATCTGTGACGTTATTGTGACGTCATTGCCGATGATGATTTGTCGATCCCTCACCCGCGACGCCACCAGACACTGATAGTTCAATGACACGTTTGATGAGGCATTTCAGTATTTCGACTTAACAAAAAGAAAAAAAGAAAGAAGATGGCGTTGTAGGTGAACGAACTTGCGTGAAAAGGCGTTGGTTTTTGAGTTGACGGGCTTTCGCTGTCGTCCTTGCTGTCTTGCGAGTGAAAATCCAGCGAGCTCTTTGTTTTTGTTTTATTTTACGTTTATAACATGCAGGTTCAGCGCAACGTAAAGCTGTTCAATTTTACACTCACCAGTAATCAGTAATAATAGGCCAAAACTTCCCAAAGCAATGACGTACCGTTGTTGCGATCTGCGCCACGTAGTGCGATAGTGACGTGGGTATCGTACGAGCGCAGTTCAGCCCGGTTTGTATAGCCTCTTCTCAGACAATATTACCGAAATGTTACCAAAATAACTGTAGGCTATTCGCGTAAAGCTATGTCACTAGAGCGTGATGACTTGCGCACCTTTATGGCGTTATCAGAAAAAAAAGGCCACATTAATGCGGCCTAACGCCACACATAACGCACTTTTTCTCATCTTTTCTCAGGTATAACAAGTGAGGAGCGTAGGGGCACCCACGCATGTGGTAGAAAAGAGTCGTTATGCTCGTATCTTAATCACCACGAATCAGGTGTCCCAGCTAAGCTTAGAGAAACAAAAGCATGAACTTTCACTATATAAGACGTTTAATCAGTTTGCGCATCAACTACGTTGTCGATTGAGTAGAAATAACAGAAATAAAATTAAAAACCTGTTGCATAAAGCGTTAGCTGAGAAACCTTATATTGTGACGTTGCACTTCACGCAAGAAGTGTCTGTTCTCTGTTCTGTGCCGTATTCTTGACATGGCTTTAACGATATTCCTATCTTTCACAAGCATGTATTGTTTTTTTATACTACCCACAAATTTAGCCCTTCAGTATTCGTTCAGTAAGTACTAGAAAAGAAAACATGACAATACAAGTGTACTGTACTTCGTGTTTACCTAACCCTGTGCTGACACGGAGTTTTCTTCTTCCAAATAAACCTTTTATGCAAGCTGCTTTATGCAAGAAGTTGATTACTACTGTGTATGCAATCATGCGAGATTAACTGAAGTACTAAATACATTACGCTTCTTTCCGAATAAGCCTATCATTCGTTACGTAGCGTTCGCATATCTGAACTGTGGCGCACTTTGTGCCGCTTTTGAGCAAGTTGAACAGCAGTTATTGTACAAAGAGACAGCCTTCTACAAATAAGACTTTCACGGCCTGCATGCGAAACTGCGTGAAGGTAGTTATCAGCAGTTGACGTGAAGCGTACAATAATTCCAGCAAAGCATGCTTGAAAGATTTATTTACTGTTGTCTACATGTATTCATCAGCGATAACGCCGCTCATAAGCTGCCCAATGCAACTGTCGTATAAGGTACTATCATCAGCAAACATTTGTAGGACATTAAATGGTCGATAAAGCCGAATTCCCGCTTTGTCTAATAATGTAATTTCGAAAAAAATGTCCCATACTGCACTTGGCATTCCGACCTACACAGTCAGCAGCTTTATTACCAGCATTAAGCACAGATATAGCAGAAATTAGCATTTGTTATGCATACAACATCCCGCAAAGTTTTGCGGTTGATAGCCTATAGGCTTCCAGGAGAGTGCTGTTCATAGTACATAAGTGCGGCAGGGGAGTGCACCCCACCTTCCCCACATTAACAAATTTGGGCATTAAGTCTGCTCCACACCGGTACAAAAGCTTACCTGTTTCGCAAGTGTTTAAAGTGCAGTTGACCCCCCCCCCCTGCCCCCACCTCGTCGTGATATTTTTATGGAGAACTCTTCGCCCCCATATACGGTTGACTCGACTTTTATCGCTTAATGAAGAGCTGAAGCAGGCATAAAAAGATGCGATACGTTGCTCGCGACCTCGAGACATTTTATCCTTCATTAATTATTGCCTAAGAATTCATGACTAATGCGATCTTCTCAGTGCTCTGTCGGCACAAGCTGACGATACTGCTATACTGAGCGACTTACGAACGGCAGTATCTATCCTGCTCAAATGCATAGGTCGTCCTTAATGCAACTGCTGGCTCCTCTGTGTGTCCAAACGGCAACACTGTGAAGACACAGCGTCGACCACTTTAGCGATCTGTAGCCACGTTAATGACCATAGTAAACTTCTGAAAAGTGCGCTAAGCCAGCTACCTGGTCGGCCATACAAAGACACCAGGCTGCTGCGCCTCAATGTTCCTTAGCATAGAGAGTGGCGAAATGAATGTATTACCAAAATAAACAAATCAGAGATGAAGTTTGTAGGATCGCCATGAACTACGAGTTTGCGGTTAAACTCTTGGTTATTTTTCATTTTTCGTAGCTTTATCCAACTTTTGTCGTCTTTATGCTGCACAAAAACTCTTTGTGGTTGTCCCTGTGGTTAGCTAACTTGCCCTTTTATCACGTCAGCCATGGAGCTGCTAGATTGAGTAAATTACTCTCACAGTCTGTCAGAGCGTGGTTGATTTTGCACGTGCAGCCAGGAACAGGGGCTGTACGGATTTACAGAAATGGTGGCTATAGGGGAGACCCGCTCAAGTTCGCCCGGCGACGCCAGCGCTTGCCTTTCCCCTGCCAGAAAAAGCGCACAATAGGAGAGTCTTCCGACTCTTCCGCTCCCTTTGGCTTCCACGCATTTGCGAAGCGCGCGCTGCACGTTAAACGTCCCTCGTTCCGCGATGTCACCCCAACAGAAAAGGGGGAACTATTGCGGCGTCGTCAACTGTCACAACAACTATGCAAACATGAAGGGGTCGACTTCACCAGTGAAATTCTACCGATTCCCAAACCGATGGTACGAAACAAGCAGACCGATGGTACGAAACAAGCAGACGATGGGAATGGATTAAAGCAGTGCGCTGAAAAAAGCAAGTAAACAATTTTTTCATAAAAATTTGCAGGCGCACAATGCATTCAAAATAACGGGTGTTAACTCCTGCGTAACCGTTCCTCTAATCTATCGAGTTACTGGGAGATGCATGTCCCCATCTTAAAGGTATAAATTTTGAACATCCGTCTTTAGAGCACTGTTAAAAAAATTGCGAAGAAATATTTTATGCTGCTACTATTATTTGATATTGTTGGGGACGTAGTAGTTGAAGCTGTGTACACATGTGGTATTGGTGATGTGTCGTTATATATTTTTATATCTACGCAGCCCTGGCGGAAGTGTGTGGTTGCCAAAAGCTTGGAGAATGATTTGTAGCAGACATTTTGTGGGAAACTGCAAAAATGGCTCAAGTCTGCACCCTTAATATGTGCTGACAGTGTTTCATGCGGCTTACAATAAACGGGCACCTCACGCAGAAACGGCGCCTAGGTATGATAGGCAGTGCTGCGCATAACTATTCATGCTTTTTAAACATTTTCTGAGGACTTTTGATTCCTCATTTCAAGCTCAGCGAGAATTCGTTCCGCGTATGCGCAATTATCAAGTAAAGCTAAAATAGGGCTTTGATCAAACATGACACTTTCCCACCACCACATTTTAAGAGTAAGATTGGAACGCGGTTAGTAATAGGCACATTGCTTTTTTATAGCTTTCATACAAAGTAAAAATGATTCAAGCAACAGACAATGCAAAATGTTTAATCAATAGGTTTTCATACGTCGCTATCTCCGTGAAGTTCTCGTATAAAATGTTTCTTTACACACAGATGGACACAATTGCTAGTGTTTTTTAATGGGGCATTTTGCCATCGTACATGTTTCATAGAGTTTGATTTCATATGCAGTACTTGTTTTATTTTCTGAATGTAAGGCGTTACTAACAGGATCACGGAAAACCCTTAAACGTATACTCATTTTCAGACTTCTTGTACATTTTATACTTGAAGATGATAAAAAAATATTAATATCCGGCGCACAACAGATATGCTCAATGTTGATCACCGTACAATATCTGAACAAAAAAACTGCCCGCAGCTTCCCTCGGGGGAACACTGAGGAGGATGCGGAGCATATAATTGGTTAACGGGGTGTTAAAGTGCGACTTACTTGGGTCGATGGCTAAATTGGTTAACGTGGTTGTGAAATGGGGTGTTAAATTGCGACTTACTTGGGTCGATGGCTAAATTGGTTAACGTGGTTGTAGGAGGGGGTGTTAAATGAGTGAACACGTACACACGTATGCGAAAGGGCGGCGCTGGTCGAAGGGACGTCGATCATTGTGTTTGTGGACTCGTTGGAATTCATTTCACCGCGACCTTGGACGTCGACGCGCCGTACAAACCAACCGACGAGCGGCAACTGAGCGAGCGAGCGCCGACCTTGAGTATATGTACAGCGCGACGGCGCATGCACTGTCAGCTGTCGAATGTTCGAGAAGGGGGAGAAGCGCAACGGCGCATGCGCGCGCGTCAGCTGCCGATGTTCTCGAAGCGCGACGGCGCATGCGCGCGCGTCAGCTGCCGATGTTCTCGAAGCGTGACGGCGCATGCGCGCTACATTATACAGCTAGCGAATGTTCGTGAAGAGGAGAAGCGCACGCGGTGTGTAGAGGAGGAAGGGTGCACAGATGGTGGAGGAGTGAAGCGCGCGCGGTGTGTAGAGGAGGAAGGGATGCACAGATGGTGGAAGAAGGAGGAGGAAGCTTGCGGACAGCGCCGCACTACAAGCCTCGAGTATTAGATGCTCCGCATCTAAAAAAAAAACTCCAACGTAGGAACGTTGTTGTCAACGGCACGATCTAATCTCAGCCACCACCTTATTTTGCTTTGGTGGAAGCGTCATTCTGTGAGGCCAGCCAGATCAGCACGAAATTCCGTGGAGCAGGCTGTGCCGCAAGGTATTGCTCAAGATGACCCAGCAATGCAAGATGAAGAGAACTCTGTTTTGCTCTATGTCACGCTTTCAAGTGATTTAAAATTGCTAGAGACTCCTCTCGCACCCACCAGTAATTTGTTTCACATCGGCTACATGGCTGAGCAGACGCTGCCCTTTTATCAAATTGCTCCCGCGAAAAAAAAAGTCCTCAATTGCGGCGATCCTAATAAACGCGGTCAGAAGCGTATACACCATAACGGCGCGCGACGCGGAGCTCTCAAAAACACGTGCAGAACGCGTGCAGCGTGCGAGCAAAGCAACGCGTTTTCAAGGCAGGTTGAAGGGGACAGCGCAAGGGTGAACACTCGAGTAACCAGTTTTCTCCCCACATTGACTGACAGCGCCAGGCTCTGCAGCGCCTCTCTCGGCGTGGGTCTCCCCTATATGGCGGCAGACTGATGAGAGTGGTATAAAATTTATAGACAAACGAAGCTGTCGCGATAGCGAAACTTGAAGTGGGGGCCTTTAGCACCAAAGCCAGATGCTTTAATCACGCCACGGATGCTGTTTTTCTTCATTACCCCTTTCTTAACATCGTCCTAGCCTCATTAAGGCAGGATTGTTACCACATTCGAGAACAATAACGCGGTGCCAGGACAGTGAACAAGCCACTAACTAGAACAATCCACTGATAAAAAGGCACCCTTTCTATCAGTGGAATCCGAACCCCCACGTCCTGGAATATCGAATGACGCTGGCTAACACTCCCACAAATTAAACGCATATAAGTTTCGAACAATGTAGATGAGGGAGTGCTTTCTGTCGTACCTCAGTTGGCAGGGCACCGGAATAATAATTCGAAGGTTGTGGGCTTATGATTGAACGGACGGAAAGGGTGCTTTTTCGTCAAGTTTAAGGAGCTGTGGTAGGGTAAATATTTCCAGAGGATGATTCATTGCACTCCGAGGAACAAAATTATAGAAAGCCGACGTCGAGGGCTGCTTCAAACAGTTTAAAAGCCGCGCCATAGTGCACCACGCGCCCTCCTGCGTAAGCAGTACGCGCACATAAATCTTCGTTTTCTTGCAAATTGTGTTTTTTAATGAATGTTTGAAGTTCTATGTACTTTTTTCTAAAAGTTACAGAATAGATTTTGATACAACTTTGCATGGATGAGCCTCAACAAGTTGGAAACAATCTTAACCGAAAAGATTGCCGATTATTTGAAAAGCAAAGCTGTAAAAAATTACATAGAAACATGCACCCTCTGTGGCATTGTGAATGCAGGTATTTTTTTTTACGATAACTTTCAAGGGATGCGTTATTCTTCAAATTCATATATAGTCTACATGTATCTATAATAACACTGCAGAATGTCACTACCCTCCTTTCGGTAATTGGTGGGAAAAGGTACATTTAATAAGCGAACCCACCCTGAAATTTGGGTGTGGGCCACAGGAAAGAGACAACGTAGACATAAAAAAGGTATCACGGGATACGCAGCGGCATTCTTCGAGAGCATGTGAAATTTTGTGTGAATAGTTCCAGCCAATCCAAAAATAATACGTTAAGTCTTGCATATACCACTTAACTACCGACTTCCTTACCATTTTATTTTTACCATGATCTTAAATAGAACTTGTATTAATGCACAAAGAATGTCCCATAAGATGTCTTTGGTTAAATTGTCTGTTGATTTCAGGGTCCGTCTCTTCGAGAACTAAGATAAAAAAACCAAGGTTATGGAAATGGGGTAACCGAAATAAACAATGACAAAAGAAAACACGAGCAAAAGAGAATTGATTGATTGATATGTGGGGTTTAACGTCCCAAAACCACTATATGATTATGAGAGACGCCGTAGTGGAGGGCTCCGGAAATTTAGACCACCTGGGGTTCTTTAACGTGCACCCAAATCTGAGCACACGGGCCTACAACAGAGCAAAAGAGGATGAAAGATAAACAGAACTGCGTCGTAATCCAGTCCCGTGCGTAAGGAATGAAAATAAAGCTAATCTACTCGCGAGTCTTTCGTCGTTATGCATGCACAGAGACGTGGTATCGCGATGAACGACCATGACGAAGCACGCGTGAAAACTGCCGCGCAGTTTCTGATCAAACCTTGGCTGACACCGACAGGGTTAAACAAGCACGTTTGCCAAACGCCCTACACGGCGTCGTGGCTCTTCAAGTTCGTCCACCACCCTCTCCTCCCACGCTTCCCCCACAGGCGCAGAGCGGGCGCCCCCTCAAAACACAGCGCGTCGTCGGCACCCGTTACCGCCGCGCCGTTGGCGCAGTTCTCGTACGTGCGAAGAGGTGCTGACGTCAAACGTGACGTCTAAAAAGGGGTGTTCCTCTCTTCTTTCTTGTCCGTGGGGAGCTGCTCTTCCCTGCTTTCGATAATATTTTTTTTTTCGATCTCGGAAGGAGAGGAGGAGTGTGGGTATTGGAGCGGCGCTGGCATCGACTGAAAGCGACGTGGTGTTCCTCACGGGGGTCATGATGGAGGGGTTGAGGATGAAGGAAAGCAGGGGAACTGTGGGAAAAGAAGGAGTTGCGCCGGTTCGAAACGCGCAGCGAAGCAGACCGCGTAGGAGCAGCCAATGAGGTGGCCAGCGTCTGCTAGCGTCGCCGCTGACCTTCCCGTCGCGGGAAAAAGTCGGTCGCGAGGGAGCGCTTCAGACGGACACCGAACGGAGTGGCTGTGCGCCTGTATGAGATATCCGCACGGAGTGGCTGGCGTTAGAACGGACTAACGTGTCGTCGCTATTGCAGAGGACGTGTGGCACACAATTTCATTCATTACTCTTTTTCTTTCTTTCTCTGATTGACGTTCGTGTTCCTGTCATGTCCACTCTCGCAGTAAAAAAAGAAAGATCATAATGCTAGCCTTTGTTTATCTGGCGGAGAACTGTCGTTCATGAACTGAATTCTCTCACTGCACACCCCTTACGACTACTTTAGGGCATTCGCAGGCCTCGGGCTTGTGCTCACCGTGCCAGCTTCTTCAGCGCATGAATGTGTAGATATTTTTAGAATGAAAATTTGAAATTACAAAAAAAGACGATCTTATTGAGGCAGGTTTCATAGCAAAGGTCACTGATTATCAAAGCGGAGTCCACGAAGCCAAGTAACATAAAAAGCACTTTTTTTACCACGCTAAAATCTCGACGACAATCCCTTTCATTTTTGTGTGCTTTGCCACATGCATTTGTGCATTGCATTGTAACTGTATTTTGTTTCCCCCTTTTCATGAGACAGTTGTAAAGCTTTTGTCAGTTTTCTACGACATATGCACGCAAACGTAGTTCCACGCTTGCATACTTCAAAAGTGAGCATGATTAGAAACAGGTGGGATGTGCCCGAAGCCGGATCCAATCGGCGTCCCACTTTAGTCTTATTCTTCGACGAGAGAAATAAAAGCAGCAATTTCACCATGCATTCTGTGTTAATTTATGACACTCCTTTTCCCCCTTTTTTTCTGACATCAAGAAGTCTATTATGGCTTGTAAAAGCCCACAATAAGTCCCTAAATTATTCATTAGCGAAAACCACTGCTCGTGGTTTATGCTTAAGTCGTATTCAACCTAAGGTGGTCACGTATTGATGTTGAACCCACCATGACAGCACCTTTAGCGTTGCTAATACGAATGCACTTCGAAAAATGAGAAAAGAATCGAAATTCGAACAAATGCATGGTGTTGGCAGCAAAGGCAGAGGGTGTTCGACACCTGAATTAGCTGTGCCTCCGTCACTTAAATGCGACGGCAGCATCTGGATGCCAAGCTGAGCTGAAGTCAGGTGCACGGAGGAAAGCGCTGCTGTTTGGTGACAAGCAAGTAACTTGTAGAAACACTGATGGATGTCAATCACAATGCAAAAATGTTTCCTTTCGTTCGGCTCATTATGTATGTCTTGTCATTGCGCCTGGTGGCAAGCTCTCATAATAACAATGACAAACATATCTCAACTAATGTCCACAAATTAAAGGAGTCTTTATGGCGTGACCTGTGACGAGGATCGTTTCACAATTACTGGTTTTGGAATTCAGTCACGTAGGAGATATGCGTAGTATAAAATGGACCTCAAAATCTCTAGGGCAATATATTCATAACAGAGCATATTCTTAACTGGAACAGTGGAGCGTTCCTGTATAGGAGGTACGGGCCGAATCAATTGTTGTAGTTAGACTTCCTATCCCCACCGCAAAAAATATCTCTAATGGCAACTTTGATCTTGACGGGTAGCGACAGCATTTCTGAGCCTTCGCCGAGAGTGTCTCGTCTACGTTCATTTCCTCCCCACGTGATAGCACGTCTTCCACGTGATACGAGTGCGTTTGTGTTATCGGCTTCACGTCTGTTGCGGTCGTGTATTCAAGTTTTACTTTTTTTTTGTCATTGCGAAACCCTGTCATACAGCAACACTAGGTTGTTTAACACATTACCCAGACTCACACAAAAGTTCTTCTTTAACTTTGTCCTTATTTTTCAGGATCCACTTTGTGAAGCAAGGATACCACATGCATATGCACACGGTTTGGGGAAACGCGGAGAATATCAGGATATATCAGCCACAAATGTTAGCACAAAGTATATTATACAAAATAAGCATGAAGTACTGTCGTTTGGAATTTTGTGGTGGTGAGATTAGGCTTGTGAATGTTTATTGATGCGAAAACTGCTTACTGTTTATTGACAACGACATGATAAAAACTGATATGCAAAAAAGGAGTAGCCGGAGCCACACCTACGCAAAAACCTCAACTAAAACATAATTAATTAAAAACAGAAAACAGTTGGCAGACTGTCCTTTTTTCGTTAGCAGTGCACTTTTTGTGACTGTTTGTTGTACTTATAAGAATCTGGATATTTACTGTCATGCAGTAAAATAGAACGCAACACGTTAACAAATTTAAGAGCAATCACCCATCTGAAAACCGAGAAAAGAGTGCTCAAACGTTAGTTGCGTGGCTAAGAAATCCTATGTTCACTGCCTTTTCCATTGAATGGATGGGTGATCGAACGACATCTAAGCGTTGTAGAGTAGTCGGCGATTGAAACGCTATACTACAAGTTCAAGGTCACTGGTACTGAGGGTGACGCTAAAAGCAGGAGTGTTCGTGACACATGGTGACAGCATCCGGTAGACGACCGTTCTGTCTGTGGTTCTTAGGTGCGCCGGCGTAGCGCTGCATGCCATGGATTCGAAACACTGCCCTCACGAGCCGCTTCGCGCGAAGCGACTGTAGCTGGCGCGTATGCGCAAGGAAAGATTGCTGCGTTTCACCGGTGCCATGGAGAAACACAGACTGAACGGCTGCCACTTGCGGTCACCATGAGCCACTAACCATCGCCCCGACCTTTCGCTGGCCTCGCCCTGAACGTCAGCAGCCTTGCGCTCCGAGTGTATAGTTACGATAATCGAGTACTGTACGTTTTTGAGTCACTTTACAAACCCTTACGTGCAGTACGTGTATGTGCGCCGACATTTTTGTCGTAGGACGCTGTCAGTGCTCCTTCATTAAACGTTCGCGCACATGGCATGCTCCCCTGTCCTTGATTATTGTCATGACGTCGTGGACGCTTTAAATTTTTGCAAGTGCAGTTTTGATCTATCGTAGACGCTAGATTTGATTTAGCAGTTTAAGCTGTTCATCATTTATGGACAGATAAGCAACAGAAAATGAAGTAGCGCAGCTCAAGAACGTCCATTGCATTTAGCTAAAGCCAGTCTAAAAAACACTTCCGGAATAAAACAGGGCAAAACCAGTATCTTGAGGTCAGGAAGTGTTTAATAAAAATATTATAACAGTGGAATATTAGTATTGTCCTAATACGCGAATAAAATAAATATGTTCACGTCAGCTTATATAGATTACGCGAATGTTAAATGCGTTAAATATTTGACGAAATCTATACTAAAAAAACGTAAGAGTCTGCTAATAATAACTGATGAGGTTTAACGTCCCAAAACTGTGATATCGCTATGACAGACGCTGTAGGGGATGGCTCCGGAAATTCCAACCACCTTGGGTTCTTTAACGTGCACCCTGATCCAAGTACACCAGTCTTACACAATTTCACCTCAATTGAAGACGTGGCCGTGATTGTATCCCTCGACCTGCGGGTCAGCAGCCGAGTTGCTTAACTATTAGACCACTGCGGCGGGTAATGTACGATTCAGCAATCACCCCTGTAGAGTGCGGCACACAATTTCAGCCCAGAAAAATAAAAGTGAACTGGCTTAGGTACAGTATGTGTAAGACACAATATGGAGGATGTGCTGTACTGAAAACAAAACGTATGATGATGAGAATGGCTCAGCATTATACTGAATATGACGACGAAAATGCTGTATTGATGAACGGTACATTGCTTATGATATTTTGGTATAGCAACCTGCCCATCAGTAAGTCAGCCGGTGAAATCAAGTACAAAAAATGAAATTACACACGTATTGAATGACCATAAATATAATCGCTCTTGATGATGACAATAATAAATTATATGAAACTATGCATAAATAAAATATTATCACTATTAACGTTCATTTCATGCTGACGATGACTACGTAGGCGGTCAATGTTCAGGTTTGAAGAGGTATATAAGGCTTGTACCTAAAAACAATTTTGAAGCAGTAAAAGTGTACACAAAGTGTGTTTTCTTTAAAAAACACTTTTCTCTTCCAAGAAGAAATTACATGCATAACTATGCCAAAGTACCGCAATATAAGACAACCTAATCAAGACGGAACAACAACAACAACAAAAAAAAAGCGAACGCGAGGCTAAGTTATAGGTTACATGAAGCTCTAGTATAGGGTTAGACAAGCATCCCTTTAGATTCAGACACTTTTATGACACCCGCAGGTCGCGGGTTGAAATCTCGTCGGCGGCGGAGGCATTTTTTATGGAGGCGAGAATGCTGTAGGCCCATGTGCGTAGGTTTGGGTATACGTTAAAGAACCCCAGGGGGTCAAAATTTCCGAAGCCCTGCCCTACGACGTCTCTCACAGTAATATAGTGGTTTTGGGACCTTATACCTTAGATATCAATCAATCAAATGAATCAATCAATCAGTATATCACTTTCGTGACACCACATTTTATGACGAGTATTGTAAGTCTATTAAAGTATTGCTTAGTGCTTAACATGTGTACGCCTTTGATAAATATGGAGAGACTGAAAAATGCAATCTGCGTGACTTATTCACTCGTGGAATCCGCCACACGCCTTCGTTCACCGAAATCGATATGATCTTTTGCACACCATATCTTGTACGACAACGCGTAGTTTAAGTTATTCATGCACCTAACCTAGTAGCTGACGATCTTCCTTAGCTGTTTGTCGAAATCTTTCATAGCGAACCGTTTAGGTTATGCGCGTAAAAAAAGTTAAAATGACATCCCACGTGGGTGCAGCGAGCATGGTATGGTTGATGGCGACATCTCGCGCTACTGAAACAATTCTTCCACTTCGAAATGAAGGTATAAGCTTATTTCACAACATTATACAACCACTGAGCAGTAATAATACCTCTGAGCAATGACAGAAGCTATGATTCAGGTCAGTCGGAATGATCCGGCATTGCTGACGAGACAGAGCCAGTGAAAGACATTGCATATTATAGAAGCAGGCGCGTAAGACATCTTCGTTTGTTTCTTTGTGTCACTGCGGACACTCGAATGAAACTTTCCCACTTTGAGGAAACCCGTCAACAGGTTAACCCGACTATACTGATTAAGTGCAAGTGTTCAGATTAAAAACGTTACTATATTGCTGCATAGATGGCGCTCTAGCTAAAGAAGTATAAATGTGGACTTAAGTTATTATAGGAGAGATGCCAATAACTTAAAAAAACGTTGCCAACCGTAGGCGAACTTACACAGGAAGGTGACACGTCGATCTCATTCGCGAACGACTTAAGCAGGACGAATCCACGGACGGTAGCGGGCGACGTCAGTGAACAGCGGGCAACCATGTGCTTAGGCGTCGACATCGCGGACCTTAGTGGCGATTGCGAGATTGAATCCGCTTCACGGGTGTCTGGAACGGCGGCGTATAGAGCTCGTCAAAATGGCGAGCGGTGAAACGTAACTAAACTAAAAACACCTAACCAGGCCTCGATCGTCCAGGCCCCGTGGGCTGGCGAAGAAACGAGCCAGCGGCGCCTTGACGAAATCTCGGCGCCGCTGTGTGCCGTCGGGGGGATCCATTGGTATTTACAAACAAAATGAGCGCGTCACTCTTGCGTCACCACGGATGGCGCACCACGTGACTGCCGTGGCGCCGCGGAGAGAGGACTCACAGTGCGCCCGCCAGCGCCGCCTACCACTACGTAGGGAACGAAAGAAATCGGCGTGAAAGAAAGTGAGGGGTAAAACAGGGAGATCAGAGAGGGAGAGTACAGACGGAATGAAATGAAGAAGGTAGCTGGAACGTGAAGCCCTGCCGAGAGCGCAGCACGAGGAGTAGTGATGGGGTGAGGGGGGGAGTATGGCAGCAGCATGCCACCGCCGCCACCGCGACAGCATAGAGCGGTACGTATCGACCTGATTGATCTCGAAAGGAGAAACGAACAGAGCGTGATAAAGAAACAATTCATAGATTTTCGGCGGCAGAAACGAGGTGAGAGAGGAGGAGGAGAAGAAAAAGTGAGCGAGAAGGCGACGCCAACGCAGTGATTTCTTGGCTGCAGTGCAGCGTTAAGACATAGGCGCGAAGCGAAATACGTTGAGAGAGGCCGAGGTGCCCTTACGGTCATCAAGGGACATGCGGAACGAAGGCCTTCAAAGGACGAATAGCACAAGGCGCGCAAAATGATTCCAGAGCGTGGGGCACCGTAACGTGCGCAGACATCGGCTCGATCAATAGCTTGAATGAAACGGCTCGGCGCAGCGCGGGAACAGCAGAGCGTTCGCGACTTCGAGACAGCTTACTTGTGCACGTACTTAACGGCGGTCTAAAGTTTTTCAAAACTAGCTTACATGCATTTCAGCCACTTGCCTACGAATATCCGCATTGACATGTATAGTATTGTGATCGGTGAAGTTTTCCGCACACGGGCGTTTTTGCCTGCATCAAGTCACGTCCAGAATTCGATACCCCATACCTTGATCAATTGATATGTGGTGTCTAACGACCCAAATTCACGGTATGAATATGAGAGACGTCGTAGTGGAGAGCTCGGGAAATTTCGACCACCTGGGTTTCTTTAACGTGCACTCAAATATGAGCACACGGGTCTAGAGCGTTTTCGCCTCCATCGAAAATGCAGCCGCCACCGGGATTCGATCCCGCAACCTTCGGGCAAGCAGTCGAGGACGATAATATGCGGTGTTTTAGGCCCCAAACTCACCATACCACTAAAGGGCATGCCGTAGTGAAGGGCTCCGGAAATTTTGTCTATTGGGTGCTCTCTGGGGTGCACTGACATCGTACATGGGCCGCAACTATTTCGCCTCCACGAAAAGACGGGATTGAACTTCTCGTCAGCAGCTGAGCATTGTATCCACTGATCTAACACGGTGGACTGTGTCAAGAATCATACCTATACGAGAGATAGATAGCGGGTCGCATTGGCATCTGCTTTCATTCGTAACCAGGCCATTACAGAATCGAGGGAGAAAAGCAGACTTACCGGTCGACGCCGAGAAAGTGTTTCGTGTGTTCCATGCGTGAGCCACATGCCCATGTGAACAGGCATACGTAGGAGTGGTAGTTCGACCTGTCTCGTTAGCTGAACATACTGCTCTGCCAACTTTCGTGGCATCACGAACGTTCCTCCGAAACACTACGAAGCAACGTCTGTCGTGTCCCGCTGCGTGGCAACAGTTCAAAAACTAACCCGGAGGTGCGCTGTTTAACAGGCGCGGGAAAGCAGCGGTAATGTTAAAGTACCGCTGTTGTGTCATGCTGCTTGTAGTGGATGACGTCATTAATGTATTCGTTCTGGCACCCCTTTTCGTTGTCAGCAATGATGAAAAAAGATTGGAAGAATGAATACTGCGATCCTGAATAATCAAGATCTAATAACCGAGACAACACACTGAGTGCGCAGTGGGCCAGCGTAGAAACGGTCACGAGAACAACAGAATAGCCATGAGCGCAACTCAATGATAGTAGTTATGATAACTGCCAGTATTTGAAAAGGCTCAACAGCGATATGATGTTGGGGCAAGTCGTAGAGAGGACCCTCTGAATTCATTTTGAACACCTGGCGTTCTTTAACGTGCTCCTATATCAAAATGCGGCCACCGTGTGACAACCTATAAATATTGTGCCACAAGGTATGTCTACAGTGTCATTAAAACAAAGTAAACCAAAAGTAGGTAATGCGTGCTCTTGGTGATGGTTGCCTGGACCGCTTATATTTAGGCACATCCTAAACAACGTTATAATATGTGTGTTTTATTCAGCTATCGCCACTGTTGCATACCTTTAAAGCTTGCCACAAGTGACAACATGCATCTTGACAATGGCTATTTTTCTCGCACTGTGATTTATCCTTGTACCATCTCGACACCTTATTCTTGAAATATTTTTTTTTCCACTGTAGATGAGTACGCAGCTGTAGTGATTGCATTTGCATGCTAGCGTATGTTTAAAGGTTTCTCGCTTCCCGGCAAAGGGCTCACGTGCACAATTAGCGAAATTCGCCGCCTCAGAGGCCATTTTCCATGACGCGGCTTTTGAATACAAGCATAATGTCATTGCAGTGGCTCGGCTGAGCCGCAAACACCGGATGTCATTTTTGATGATGACCAGAGGCGAGAGCGAGATGTGTCCTGCAACATCCAACCACAATATGCCGAAGAAATGTAGGCTCGCCAGCTTTTTCACACTTGTGTTTTGCGGGTGGTCTTTGAGATGGATCCTACATGTGATTCCGTGAGGACGTCTTGTTGGGGAGGAATTGTCGACGCGTTTCAAGTTTACCAGGTGATAATTGCAGGCCTACCACATTCACCTGCACAGTACACGTGCCTCGCTTACCGCAGTCACTCGCATAGTACCAGCAATACATGGCAGTGTTTGTTGCCGGCTGTTGTTGCTCAAGTGAATGCTACCGTCGGCTTGTGTCTTTTTCGATCTGTATAATTGTGCAAAATGCTACTACTATCATTTACGTACCTTGCAAGACACTCTGCTCTCCTTCTTCTTTTAGCCCGTGCAAACTATTCCTTCTTGCACTCGGCTTTCACCTTGTCCTGGACACGCATGCCGATCTCGAATCTACTTAAAGGCAGGTCAGGAGGACTTGAGTTCAATATTTAATTAGACCTAGGACACAGCCCCACAGATCACATAACGCAGCTGAACTGCTTCCAGCGGATGTTCGTCATGCATTGCGGCTATGATTGATTGATTTGTGGGGTTTAACGTCCCAAAACCACCATTTGATTATGAGAGACGCCGTAGTGGAGGGCTCCGGAAATTTTGACCACCTGGGGTTCTTTAACGTGCACCCAAATCTGCATTGCGGCTATGTCCAGTAAGAAATAACAGAAGTCGAAGTGCCCAGAGTTACCGAGATGTAGATAGGCTATAGACCACGAATAGCGTTAATGGCGGGCGAAAAGTTCTACGGTCATTGAATTACTATAGCTTCTCTCCGAATAAGCATTCAACACACTCATTTAAAATTAACGTGCAGTAAAACCAGACCATGTGATTAAAATGTTTGTGCCACATCCAAGCCAGTGACATCGGTGCGCAAAAGACACGTGCTGCCCATGCTCTTCATTTGTTTGCACTTCGGCATAGCTCATAAGTTCTCAGCTGAAACGGCAAAGCGAGTAAACATAAAAGCTGCGGCTTCGCGACAGATAAACACGAATATTTCGTGTTGCGTGGGATGAAATTGAACGCATTTATACGCAAAGCCATTATTTGTATATGACTTAATGCGCAAACATTTCATTAAAACCACCCCCGCATGCGTTTCTAACATGCGATTTGTATATACACCACTTTGTTATGCGTGTCGTATGCATGGCGATGACGCACATACAGCTGTCATCGCAATGTTTCCCTTCGAAAACATCCCGCAGTGCTGCAGTCATCGTGAAATGACCGCGTCGATGCATCCCATTATGATGAGGGCTGATTTCATGTTTTGCTTTCCGGCCCTGTTTGCGAACGGTGCATAGAAGCACGGTTCACAAGATATAATTCGTAAGTGCCAGTTTAACATAAACATTTCGTGGGATGACATCACGCGTAAAAGTAAGCAAAGTTGTTCACGCTGCACTAGGCTGTTACGAAGTGGATTCCGCATCGGTTGCAAAAACTAATGCACATCCCGGCATATTCAGAGGCTCCTTGAAGAACATCGAAAAATGCAAACAACGAGCGAGCAATTCTTTCCTGGCGTTTCCTGCCTCTTCGGCATAATTAGTGACGCCGACAGTGCGTTTCCTTGACGTCATGAATAAAAAAATTAATAAAATATAAATTGCCATTGGTTAATATACGGTGATTAGAGTTTGTTAATTACCTCCCATAGCTTGCTATGCCACGCACTCGCAGGCTTATTCTGCCCTGTCTTGCATCAGGACCAAGCGCGATCAATTGATTTTACTTAACGTTTCGAGCTTTCGACTGCAGAAGCGGCATAACTGCAAGTGGCCAGAAAGCGCGAAATCCTGACAGTTTTAGTCCTGATATTGCACACGTGTTTTACGATAGCGGCCGCAGGTAAGGTAATAAAAGGTGATAAAGCAAGCAATATATATATCTTGTATTCGAACTCAAAGTCCTTGAAGCAGAATAGTTACCTTATCTGACGTTCTTCTCAATCAGCAGCACGCAGACGAGAGGCTACAACCATAACATAAATTGTGTACGTATTTGCCGCATAAAGCCTGTGTTGAAAGGAATGGCGCATCGCTTGTTCATTTCGCATCAGCTAATTACGTACGCCATTTTCGTGAAGGCGCTGTCATACCGCGATACTAGCGCCTTATGTAACCTAATATATATGCCTATACGTGGCATGGCGCATCAGGCTGCGCCCCGTATGTGCTGTTGGCAAGAAAATGGAAAGACTCAGTGCATACGCTAGAAAGCGGTGTCAGAATATTCTGGTCTTAACACAGCGCCTGCCTTAGTGACCACAGTATGTTCGGCTACTCCCGGGTACACTCTGCTTCGGTCCATAAGATGGCGCCGTGGTTTACAACCCAGCGAAGCAGCGCAGACGCCAAACAGACTGATAAAGGGTGTTCAACACTCGCCGTCATGGCTATAATGGCGTCGCTGACCAACGCTCCCTCTCCTCATGCACATATATATACCCCACAAAGTGGACGGGGGATAGCCACCGTGGTAGCTCAGTCAGTACCTCTCCGGCCCTTGGGAGCTTTCCTAGTCAGCTGTGCAGGGCGCGTGGGGGCTTGTGAGTCCGTTGCCGAAAGCAGAACGAATGACCCTCGCCTTTCTTTTTTTTTTCTCTCTTTTCCAATCTTTCCCTCCCTATATCTTTTATTCCCCATACCCCATTCCTGTGCTGACCTGTTGAGGTGTCCTTGTAAGCAGAGACAGTTACGGGTCGGCACTTTTCTTTTCTTCTGTTATAACCACTTATATAAACAGTTGGTAGAGCATCGTATACGTTAGTTGAAGGTCGCAAGTTCAATCCCTGCCCATGGCATGTTGTCTTTTCGCGCACTTTTCTTTCATCACGTGATTTACACTGCAATTAATTCTAATAACATCCCCTATAATTGAGCGCATCGCATTCACATTGTCGACTTCCAAGATTGTTTGGAAACTTACACAGGAGATTCTCGCTTGCGGGTGGCTTCCTAGGTTTACTTGATCGTGTGAGGTACTTAGGACAGTGTGAAAATAAGGTGCGAATAACATTCACAGATAGAACATGCCTCTTTGGTGGGTCAGGTAGCGCCCTTGCCTTGAACTCCGCGCGATATGCGGTTGAAATCACGCTCTTTAAAAAAATGCTTCGCGCACACATGGTCGAAAAACACTAGAGTTAGGTCTGTCCTCGGCACTGCGCCACACCACCACTTCAGAGGACGGCAGTTCAAAGAGAGGCACGCACTCCGCAAAGTCAGATAGCCAGAACGGCAGTTCTCCACAAAGCAGATGTAGTACTCAACATTTCGCGCTTGTGTTGTGTACTACGAATGTTTTTTTTTTCATCTTTGGTTTAAAACAGCATGTCTCCGGGTCAACCGTGCACAATCAACTAACCCCAAGTCTTGCCCTTTCATATCGTGCTCTTTAACCTGCACTTACATCGCACAGCGCGCGGACGTCTGGCATTTCGTCTCCATCGAAATGCGACCAGACTCGAACCCGCGACCGGGTCAACAGCCGAGCACAAAAACCACTGCGCCACTGTGGCGGACCCACAAATGGGAAAGATATGCGACTGTCCCAGTAAACGATTTAACTGACAAAAAGGTATAGCGGCTGCGAGAGAGAAAGAACGAGACAGAGAATGTGAGGTAGTGTTGAGAATAAAAAAAAAACAAAATGAAAAGAAATGAACATGCGGCAGCCGAAGCAGCTCAAAGCATTTAATTTTAGTCAGCCGCCTGTTTTCTTTGGCAGTGCACCGGCCTAAATATACGCAGCCCACTGTGGCACTGTGCTCTAACATTGGAGGCGCGTCTACGAAACCGATATGGAGTTAGACGACTTCGGAGCGCTTAGACCCCATCGACCTAGCATCATTGAGCATACTGTCTGTTGCGCTAAGACTTTCCCCTATACGACAGGTGCATCAATCGTAAGTGCAAGCACGAGCTCAAGAAGATCTTAAATCACTCACTCGTAATTTGCCTAAATAAATCAAGGTGAACTTGGGGCACTGCGTAAGATGGTCACGCACTCCTACGTGGAGGGGACGCCCTTGGGTTATAATTCTTCAAGGTGGGATAGTGAAGCTAAGTTATCGATTTGGCTTTAATCTGCTTCTGTTTGGTTTGTCAGCGTTGCGCGACTGAGTAATCATAAAATAGAACTCAGGCTGCCTCAACGGGGAGTCATGGAAGGATTCGGGTTTCGGTGTCAGAAAAATGAAACTTGGTCTAACGTCTTCTAGTTATTTTTGTTACACATTTAATCCTGAACGAATGCAGATCACTAAAAGAGACTCACGAGTCTGGTGTGCCATCCCCTGGCTACGTTACTAACCAGAAAACTCCACCGATCGATAGTCGAGACTCCTGATAACCTGTGAGTCAAAATTTATAGAGTAACTCGTAAATTGGAATTTACAATTAATTATCAAGGTCTGCTAGAATCACTTTCTGTTCTCTCGACAAAGGATGCCATGAGCCCAAACTATACGGATGGTGGCTGATTAGAGTATCTATCGTGAGTACATTGTTACGGCTGTCGCCACTGGATGCCGCCACATACCAGCTCATCTAAGGCTTTAGTTCGCGCGATAGCGATCACTCTGAAGCTAAGCCACACGGTCAAAGAAAAATTAAAGAAAAATAGCGCAGCTTGTTCTAAGTCACGCAGAGCTTGAAACGACAAAACTGGGTGATTCTGAAGAATAATATAACTGCTTTCAGGTTCTGCCTAAGGGCAAGATGGAAAACTGGGCTAGTTGGTGAGCATTCATCGTGGTTAACAACGCGAAACACCCGGACAGGAGCGAGAGAAGGACACGGTACAGCGCTGTACCGTGTCCTTCTCTCGCTCCTGTCCGGGTGTTTCGCGTTGTTAACCACGATTTCTGCCTAAGCCTTAGCTAGGTGATACAGACTATAGGTTGCTTCTAAGTCAGTAAAACCACATGCAGTCGCAGACAAGGCGTGGTTGTCCAAACTAGCGAGACATATCACGCTTGAACCAAGCGTTCGAGCTTCTGATATACGTACGGGAAAGTCGTCAATGGTGTATGCCTTCGGAGTCTTCACGCAGCAGCCGCAGTCAGTCCCGTTCTCGAGTATTCTCTCGTTACACATTCTTGGAGTCTTTGGTTCGCAGCCATTTGTTGGGCTTGCCGTTCTTCAGTTTCAGTGAACCAGTGGGATTTACCCGATTTCTGTCGGACATACATGTTAGTGATGGTGGTATTTTTTTGATAGGCCGCACAGTGGCACTTATCTGTTAAGATTGTGATAACATTGTGTGATCAAGTCACAAAAAAATGATTCGCCAAAAACACTTTCACTCTGCAGTGAAAGCGCTCAAGTTAATGAGGCATGCTCATGAATGGTGAAGATTCTTGCACCTTTCAGTGCGTTCGCTGGTCCGAAAGGAGAGAGCAAGCGCTCGATGCATGCGATGAACCCCAGTACCTCCACTCGAATTCCGCATTCTCAAAAAAATTAGCGGCTGTTGATTCCTACAAGGCAAGAAAATTTTTTGAGCGAAATTATCTGAGTATTATTTGAATAACTGTTGCAGGGAACCTTTAAAAAAATGGGGGATCCTTAAGCTTCTTCTTCAGGAGTTGCACTCTATAGCGATATTATGTTCCTCGTGCCTACTTTAAACACTTAGTCTACGAAATCGTTTCAAACTTGCTATGCACCCACTGGCCTTAAGGGTAGAGTGGCGTGTGGACATTTCATAGAGGGTGACTGGATTTAAACTATATATGAAGTCTATGGTGATCCCATGTTCTGACGCCCGATGGCCATGCTTGTACCACACATTATTACGACAATACTTCATGCCGTATTGTGAAGAATGTATACAGAACGCCTGTGTTTGTGAAGCAAGAAAATTACTTTCACTGTATTTCTAAGCATAGGAAGTTACTGTCGTTGCTTTCTCAAGCAGAGGCGTGGTTGTGTGGTAGAACATCCGCTTGCTACTCAGACGACACGTGTTCCGTCCCTACTCTGACCCAGGAGTTTTTTTTTTTTCGTTTATTAGCATCATTCTCGGTTTTTTTTTTTTTGGTCACGCATCAGATGATGATTTCTCGCTCGCAACCAACGACGTCATCACCGTAACTTCTGTGAAACGAACTAGTTAACCCTATCGCGTAAGAATAGTCAAGTAGAGATAGCTCAGCCAGCCCTGTTATTTTATGCTGGAGCGGGCAGAATATGGTACACCTATATCTGTATTGCTTGAATGACATGATTAGTTTCTTGTTACAAGTCGGGCAGGTTTTGTGAGAACGAACTCTTGTTTAATAATTAGGTACACTTCAGTCAACTCTCAGGTTAACCATGCATGCTCGATTTTAGAGAGAACGGAAGATATATACATGCAAGTTTGTCATAACGTTCGCGTATGCAGTAGAGATAATGAATTAACGATAGATATTAAGTAAAACAACAGTCAGGAAGCATTCCTGTTGTAGATGCATGTGAAGTGCTCATAAAAGAGGACAACTACAAATTATTACAAGAGTTTGATATGAGTCTACATTTTAAAAGACTTTGTGTCGTGTTGCGGCACTTATAGAACTAAGTGGGACGCAGTCGTCTTTCCTGGCACGGGTCACGCATATGTGCATGCTGTGAGGGACAAGATGCGGTTTCAGGATTAATTAATACGAGAATGCCGGTATACATGCTGTTTTATGTAACTGAGCTATGCGCGAAAGGCGGTGTATATCAACTAGAACTAAGTAAGGGAATTATTGTATGTACGCTTTAGCATATCGCGTGTTGTTATGACAAAGAGCACCACTAAAGCGACAGAGTATTGGAGGGAGAGCTGCTTAATGATGCGTTCCTCCTCTCTCGGCATCGTTTTGTGGGAGCGATTCCTATTCTAAAAAAAGACTATATGAGCAAAACAAACTCAATCATCAGCTATGTGAGCTTGCCCTCCTTACTTCGCGGTGTTGATGTTTTACTTGTTTGTAGTGTGTGTGCGCCACATTGTTACGAAATGGGCCAAGTTTTTTTGTTTTCATATCGTTCGTAATATTTGATCATCAATTCAGGAACTTCAATGCTGAGCACGATGAAATTCTTTGTGCAACGCTCGCCTGAGCTCTGTAAAGAATTACTGCAGTCGGACACATTGTTTTATTCTTATGAATTATGCATACGCTACGGCAATGCGAGCAAGGATCACTTGGACAGTTACGTAGGATGTCAATATAGAAGAGTGCTGTCGTAGCGCATTGATTGATTTGGGGGTGTTAACGTCCCAAAACCACCATATGATTATGAGAGACGCCGTAGTGGAGGGCTCCAGAAATTTCGACCACCTGGGGTTCTGAGTACACGGGCCATCTGAGCACACGGGCCTACAACATGCTGTCGTAGCGCAGTCGTGCAATCTGATAACGCAAGCTGTTACATGCAGCGCACGCGTAGCGCACTCAACAGTCACAGCGAACCTGGCCATAGGCATGCGCTCGAGAAGTCTTCCCCCCCCCTCCTTCTCTCCAATCACCTAAAGAGGGGCTCGAAGTCAGCCTTAGACTTTTACTCGGTCGGACCTCTCCCATTGTCATTTAAGGAGCAATGTTATGGCCACTCAGGATTTCGTTGATAATGGCGACCGAAGGCCTATAATGTTGAGCTGCAGGAGTTATTGACTACCAATCTTTACTCCGGAAAAAAAACATGGACCGATGGCTGTTCATTGGGAGAAGCGCATCAGTGTTTCGTTTTCATTTCGCTATTCATACTTAAAGGGGCCATTTGATTGTTGTGCTCACCCAACAACAAAATTGCTTTTTTCTACCAAATATAGTAGTGATATCTATTGTGTGCGCACATCTTGAAAATGGACTGTAAAGCAACATTTCATTGCAAGGGGAGCCCTAGAAGTCACCGTCTATAAACCTCACCACCCCATAGAGTTAATATCCCCACCCACAGCCGGCGATCGCCATTTTGTCATGGCGTGCGTGACGTCACGTTCTTCAATGAGTGGAGCAGTCGTCTTCTACTTAAGTTTCAGCCATTGCAAGCCATTCAATTTTCAATACCGAACTTTAAAAGTTCTTATAGCTCTATTGCACGTGCATCTGAGCACGAAACAATATCGTTGGCCGAAATGCAAATGCTTGCAGAACAAACGGCTTGTTACAACACTCGCAATTACACCAGCATTGCAAAACTATCCGAGTGCTCTCGTGTTTATAAAATGTTCTTTATATATTAAGTTATCGACCAAAGGCGATGAAGTTTCGCTAGCTTGTTTATGAACACTTAAGAATCAAGCCACATAAGGCATATTCAGCGCGGAAATGGGGTGTCTATGTCCTTTAAGCACGTTTTCAGGACTTGACCAACTGGCGCGAGGGGTGGGGCGTGTTGAGCTGAAAGTCTGACATCCTTGACGGGGATGCTCATGAGGAGAAACAGAAAGGAATCGCCCTTGTTCTCATGTCTTGTTGTTTTGTTGGCATTGCAGCTGGTATAGTGCTATGGTTGTTTTACGTTTGCGAAAATTCTTGACTTTATTTCATGCGAACCAGCATTTATGTTGGTGAAGTTCTCCCTATTGTGAGAACTTTGCGCTCGTCAATGCGTGTAACTAAGCGAGAGACTTTAAAGCTACTAAGTCCTGACTGACCCGAAGAGCATGTATAGCTCCAGACTGACCAGTATTGCTGCGCCATCTAGGAAACGGAGTCGCAGTCGGCTCCGCGGGCCTCTCTCTAACTTCCGCCGCGCTGGCGCGCCAATTTCCCGCCGTCCTTTATCAAACGATCGGCACTTGACGGGCTCTCATGCACTCTCCACGGAGGGAGAAAAAGTGCTGACGGGTGAAGGAAGGCTCACAAAGAAAAATTCTATTAGGCGCGCTTGTCGTAGAGTTTTGGCACGTCTACCGACAACATACGGACGGAAGATTGGAGACGTAAAACACAGATCATTGTCGCGAGGTTCTTGAAGCCACCTGGGTCGGGAGAACACGCAAGTGATTAGGTTGCCGTGATCTTGAGCGTCTTCGGCCGCCATCCGCAGTTGTTCAGCGAATGCCCTTTCCTGAAAATCGAAGCCCACAAACAGGCAGCTGCCGCTTTCACATTTTTCGTTTAAAACGATATTAAGCGAGTGAAGTAGTCAAGAAGCATGGCGCATGGAAGTTCAACGCCCCCCCCCCCTCCTTCCCTCGAAAAATTTTAAAACTTTGCATGTGCATGCTGGGCGTCTGTTTTCCACCCATACGGACTCACGTACACACAGAAACATGCGCACGAACACAAAAAGTGGGAGATAATGTGCGCGCACATGTCGACCAGGTACGAAAAAAATGCGCATTGGTTAACGCTTAACTACATTGTATAGGTGGAGTTTGCTGAGTGGAGTTCCCCTTTGTGACAATATTTCAGACAAAGCACAGTTGATGGCTTCGTGATTACATTGTCTCTGGACGAAAATAAAGTTTTATTCATCATCATTATGATCATCCTAGCTAGAGATAGCCGATAACTGCGTTATCCATTAGTGTGTTAGTCACTTTTCCCGTCCTTCTGCTTCAAAGTAAATACAGCTAATCATCGATGCGGGACATTGACCAAAAAACGAGTGCGTTATTCTAAAGGATGCTAATGATTGAGGTTCGTGGGCTTCTATAGAGAAATTACATTTAAATTTAAGATATACATATATTGAATTGTTTTAGTCGATACAAATGAGCAGGTATTTATCTTACACTTCATAGGAAATTCATTGAGAGTAAAGGGAAGATTAC
>WOVY01016292.1:150000-367979 GCA_013436015.1 Rhipicephalus annulatus
CTGCCTGTCTCGTGGGTTTGATGCCGTTTCTCCCCAGAGCATTTTTTCCCCATTGTTGATGAAAGACACTCGACCCGGGGAAAACGACGACGGAGAGGCTGCTTCGCGGTGTGCGCTGCGTCCTTACGTGTGCAGTTTTCCTGCAACCATCCCTTTTTCTTTGCCTCTGTGTCAGCTTCTTTAAAGACAAATAGGAATACGGAAACACTGAAATCAAGAGGAAATGACCATGGTAGTGCTGTATTTCCACCAGTTATACGCCCGAACCAAGAGGAAACAATTTGCGCTGTCAATTCCTATGCTCCCTTTCTGTTCATATATACTGAAAGCTAGGCTTTAAGACGAACCTCTGACTGCAGGATTTATATAAATAAAAAAAAGACAATCTCCGGTGGATTTTCGAGTTTAAGCAAAAGATATACCACGTTTTTTTCTCTTTTTTTTGTAGGGATGCAATTTCTTGAGCGATATTTGCTTGCTCTCAAAGTATTTTTGCAACTAAAGACCGTGCAGCTTCTTTCAATTGACTCACTTGCCTCGATGTTACTCATAAATAGGCATCATTGTGAGCACTCTGCCTTTGAATTTCAGTCAGATTAACGTTGCTCATTTATACTATGGGCGCACGTTAAAGAATACCAGCTGGTCGAGTTAAATCTGGAGTCCCCATTACGACTACGAAACAGACTCAAATGTGTAGTCAAACACTTGATATGGTGTGAAACACCGCACTTGTTATTTTGTTGAAGGCATTACAACGCCAAATAGAAAAATCAACAAACAATTTGTTTTGTAGTGTTGGTCTCAATAAACGTCGCGTACAGAGCCAGTCTACAACGCGTATTGTTGTGACACTACAGTTCTTAGCTAAGGTAATGCAACCGAAAAAAGGTCATCCTGAAATGAAATGAACAATGCACTCAGGATATCAAAGAAAGCTTGTAAACATCACCCAAAGTACACTTGAAGTTGACACTAGCGTGCAAATTGGTAAGAAATGTTTTATGTAAAATAAGATTGCTATTTTTAAGCAAAAGTTTTTTTGCATACCTCTTCGGTGATTTCTATGGGTTCAAGTTGGGCCACCCGTATTCTATGTGGCCTAAAACATTAAACCACGACATAACACTCGTATCTCGACATAAACTCGTATACCTCCATTACGGCGTCCATAGTATTCCCATGGTGGTCTCGTACGTAGCACGCCAGCCCTTCGAAAGTTGCAGCCGAAGGTGCGCAGCACAGAACACAGAAATGACAAAGAATTTTCAACCATAGCTGATCGCACACACTGCAAAGAAATTTGAAAAGTGTGACCAGAAGTTCCTTTTAGAATGTAGCGTTTAAACCTTTAAAACTTTCCATTTGAGCAGCACAGTATATGCAACTTTTAGGGACGAAGCTCTTTAAGGTCGAGGTTTGTCCGTTGTCGTGTCGTAGCCAGTAGCTAGTACTCGAGAACCTACCAGACGTGCCCGCTCTCCTCGCACGCACCACTCCTACAGTCGTCAGTGTGTGCTCTTCGAAAGCGATACTACGAAAGAAAAAGTCGAGACGGCTGAGCGGAGGGTTCGCAAGGCGGTTGCAGCGCGGGCTCGCCATCAAGACTCGGAAGCGAGAGCTCGAGAAGCCGAAGCGGCTTGGGCTCGCCTTCAATAATGACAAGCCACCGATTCAGAGGCAGCGATGGCTTGCGCAAGGGCAACAGACGTGTACCAAAACAAACGGACTCAGAGCTGAGAGCCAGCGAAGCAGTGGATCCTGAGGCGGTGCGGGCGAGGTATGCTGCAGCCAAGCGCCCGAAGTGATCGCTACCTGAGGTGCCGATTCGCGCTTTAGGCGCGCTTTTCTTGACCACAATTTCAGCTGGAACGTTTGTGGTTCAATCACAACTTGACCACCATTTCCAGCATCAGCAACGAGCAATCTCTCGCCAACGCCATCGCCGCTCTGCAGCGCTTGTATAAACGTTCAGTTATGGGACCTTGGCCGACGGTCTCCCATACGCGCAAAGCCACGAAAGCCCTCTTGCACTTCTTAGGGACCACCAGACTACACGGCTGCTTGTGAAAGAACAGTGTGACACCATGCTGTGGAGTCTCGAGCTGACTGTTAATCCTTCTCTTTCTCACTCCTCTTCTTTTCTATCTCTTTCATTTCTATTATTCTCTCTTTGCACCACCTCAAGTGTAGGGTAGCCAACCGAGCCAAGCTTGGTTAACCTTTCTGCCTTTCCTCTCTATTTTGTCTCTCTCTCTCTAGTTATGCTGAAGTCATTGGTGCACTGTTTTGGCATATATAAAATGAAATCTCAGGCTAAAAACATTATGCAAAGGCATTCTTCAATATGTCAAGTTTGAGCAAATAAAAATGCTACATTTCACGTGGCTTGCGAAGAGCGGCGTGCTGAAGGACTCGTCCAACGTCGTAGTGCCTTCAGCAAAGTGATCGTATGCAAGAATGCACTGCTAAATAAAGTTACACGAAGACACATTTATTGAGCAAGAGGTTCAATTAACCTAAGTCTCCATGTATTTTGCTTTCCTTAGCTCCTAGTTGATAACAATAACAAGTTAAAAGACGTGACGTACTCAGTTGTGTACATAGCGCGTCAGAGAGAGACGGTCCTGCAGAGCGTGTTGGAACACGCAGCAGACCGCTTGGCCGCTTTCACGTTGGGACCGGAGGACCAAGCCTCTCGACCGCATCGTCCAGATGGGCAGCCCAGCACAGAGAAAAATACGCGGAACACTTGCCATGTGCAGCTTCGATGTTGTAAGCATATATATATATATATATATATATTCCTATGCTGCTCACACGAAATTCCGTTCTTCTTTAATGTTACTTCACTACATCGTTGATCAACACTCCTACCTGTCTGACGAATGTACGAATCCATGTGTATGCCAACTCGGACTTCACGTGCACAACAGGAAGTTTTCACGCACTTGTCACGTGATGGGTGCCATGCAATGGCAATGCTAAAGGGCGCCCCTGCTAAGCGCCCTTAAATAGATGGGCGCATCTATTCAACTTCGAGCCAAGTTCACTGCCAAGGTCAGAGAAAACAAAAAAAAAGTAAACAACGTTGGCAAGGCGTGGGAGCGGTAGACAAAGCCTGGAAGACAACGTGCTGGCGAAAGAAAGAGATGAAGAAACAGAGGATTTAACTACTGTGCAGGGAGATTGGCCTGGCGAGCGCCATGGCTGCTTCCAGCGGTATACACCGCACGAAGCTTGTCGCACGACTGTAAGAAACAAACGTTGGAGAACGTTTCTCGTGCGAAATGTGCAGCGGGAGGCGGGGAATGAAAAATCGTAAGATAAAGTACGGATAATTTAGAATTAGAAACACGGGCGGAGTGCCAGGCGACGATTCGGCGACAGGGGGGACGAATGAAGGCGTGGTTCTAATTTAGGCGACTCGGTGCATCACACCGTCGCTCGAGCAGAGATAAGCGGTAACTTCTTGAATCATGCCAGCCACTGACTGACTGGCTCCGCGTATCTTGGCACAGCTTCCTTCTTTTTTTCATCTCACGAAAATGACGAGTAAGCTTATAGACAAAAAGAAAAACAAAGTATTTCTGCACAGCATTTCTGCGCAGCGGCCACGAATACAGCAAGCAGAGAATACAAATAGCACGCAAACATGCGCCCTGATTGCAGGGTAGGTGCGGTGATGCTGCTAGCGATTCGAGTGATCCGCACCGCGCCAATGACGGACCGGAAAATCCCCGAGTGTGTCACGCCAGTGAGTCAATGTATTTTCGTGACAGGGACGTTGCTGACGGGAACCGCGGGTGCATGTGATGTCTGCTGTACACAGAAAGACGGTACGGAAGTTGGATGAAAACAAAAGCAGGCGCATAAGAAGAAAAAAATCCGCTTTACGTGGCTCTTTCGTGTGTCTGTGTTTCGACCCCAGGTGTTCGAAATTTCTGGAGTCCTCCACTAAAACGCCCCTCATGATCACATGGTGGTTTTGGCACGGTAAACCCAATATATCATCATCATCACCATCATCACGTGTTTGCGTTTTCTTCTTTGTAGTATTTCGGCACTCTTCGTGTCCTGTATGAATAATAGGCCGCAAGTCCGACAGAATACACTGCTATTTTTATTTAGCAAAAAAAAAGCCGAAAAGTCATGACATAATCACTCTTTTTTTCTGTGAGCTTAACAAAAGTTGATTATTGTAGACGACACCAACTTGCTCTATTTGACATCATTATAGCTTAATCCGAAGCTTTACTATGTTTTTTATCACCCTTTTTATGAATGAACGAACGAATGTGACTTTACACTCAGAAAAGCAAACATTTGGAGAGCACGAAAAACAGTGTCACTTGACGAGGTATAATATTTCTGTTTGTAAAAAAAACACCACTAGAGAAAACAAAATGTTATCCCAGATTATATTTTTCCACAATAACAGAAATGCTAAATACCACCCTTGGTATGTAGCAGAATTCTCTTTATTGAACTATGGTGGTCTTATAAGCGCAGAATATGTTGCAAAGCAACCTAGTTAACGCTAAATATTTGAGAACTTTTTGATAATTTGTTCTGTACTAATTGCTTTGCTTTATATATGAATATATTAGAAATGAAACTGGTCATTTTGAATATAGGAATCAGTTGGGAAAAATCTGGGGAACGGCACCAGTTACGAGTTATGCATTCTGAAATCTTGCCATGAAATGTATTGGTGTTTCATTTATTACCATGCTCAAGTAGACAAAAAAGCTACGACTAGCAGCAGGCAAGATGCAAAGCTATTCCATGTCTTTCAACATCGTTAAACAAGTAGCTGAAACAACAATACATTTCTCCACAAGTTTCACATTCCTTGTCTGAAATCACGGGTTAGCTTTAAAACAGGATCACTCTGGATGTATCTGGTTGAAAAACGGGCTTGGTTTCGGACGTTTCAGAATATTTGTTTAGGATTATTTAGTAAACACTCACTTTTTATTCGATTGTGCATTATGGAGTGCAGTACAAAGTAATGTGTAAACCAATTGCCTAATCATTTTTCTGAGTATATTTGTGCTAGATGCTATGGTGCCTTTTTTTTTCTTCTGATCACGACATTAGTTAATCAACACGCGCAGTTAAAATATGATAAATGACTTTCGTAATAATCTCCGCACGTATTAATTGGTTAACTAACCACTTGTTCTTCTCGTACACCTGTCAATCGGTATGATGGCGATAGGTTACGCTTTCATCGCCTGTATAGTCAACGTCCCCAGTACGCCGACGATGTGCACCCAGCTACTGCATTTACAAATACTCGTCGATCCACCTCGTGCCGCATGACTCAACCAAAAAAGGTGCAGCCGAAACAATAATCGTTCGATTATTGCTTTGCATGAAACAGACTTCCACAAAGAATGGGATCTGCCAAAATTTCAAGATATGCAAAGAATGTGGGTAATGAAAAAAATGTGGTAGCAGGAACCTTCCAGCCGGCCTACTTCCACAATCTTTCAAGTTTAACCTATTAGTCCTGAATGGCACGATCTCAGATGCATGCGACCGTTACGCGGGCACTGACGTAGCCACGGAAAAAATCAAAATAAGAAAACAGGGCAAAGTGATCGTTCTTATCCACCGGAACATGTTGTACTTCGAGTGTTGTGAATTTCAGTTTGCACTAGCACTTGACAGAAATTGATCGCGTTAAGACCATGCTGACATATAACAAATTTTACGCAACGAAGCTCGATTGGGCGACAGGCGCAAGTCCACTTGATTACAAAGAACCACTGCTTACAAAACAGTAAGAAGTGATCTCGCTATAGAGGGATGGCTCCTATTTACAAAAGTCAGCCCACTTGGTCTCCATTTGTTATTTTAACCGCAATTTTAAACTGGTAACGAATGAGATTTCGAGTTGGTGTCTTAGCACTAGTGTCGTAGAAAATTTTCTATTCGCTTTTTCTGCTAAACTGAAGTTTGCGTCGTACGCGATCACGGTGAGCGTCACTCTAGTGGTGGTGTTCCGAACTTCGATTAACCATTACGTGGTTACAAATATGTGACCGGGTTGGAACTGTATTGGCCTCAATCTCTTACAGCACGAGGGAGAAGGCTCACACTGCAAGTCATTTACTACCCTAGGATTTTGGTTCGACTGTTTTTTTTTTCGTCTCCTGTATTACCTCAATATTTGTAATACATCAATATAATAGTTTTTCCATTGGAAGCGAAGAGTGGTAATAAATCTTGCAAAAAAAGTTATTCAAGTGTGTGGGTTGCTTCAAGGGAGCGGACCAGTGTGCTTTCAACTTTTCAGTAGTAATGATTGACGCGTTTGTTATTCAGAAAAAATAAAAATGGGTTACCAGCTTTTCGAAACTCGCATCAAGTTTAATCCCGCTGATCCGTTACCATGTGCATAACTATATGGTCCTTTGTGACATTCGCAACGGTGTGTTCTAATATTTTGTGTTAACATTCGCAAACATGCCCTGTTTTGCACGGTTGTAAAACAAATAATTTTCATGTTAGGTACGAAAGAACTTCAAATACGAGAGTTTGCGGGGAAAGAATGCTTAAAGCTCCTCATGTCCAAACTCCAGCCTTCATTCAGCCTTTTCTGTGCAAAAACAACAACAAAACAAAACTATAGGGAACACACTACAGATTATGATGGTGAGTAATGTCGCACGTTCCTCAAACGCAGGAGCTCTTGCAAGATGTCAATTAAACAGATTCGCGCCACTGGTTGAAGCTCAGCGTGTTCCTCATGCGTCACTGACAGGGCGCGTCTAATCATCCAACATACTAGGAGGTAATATGTTGATTGATCTTTCAGACTGCGCCATTCATTCATTCATTCATTCATTCATTCATTCATTCATTCATTCATTCATTTACCGCAATGAAATACATAAACGGCAGCTGTTCGTACGCTGTGTTCTCAAGAGAGAGAGACCTCTAGATATTTCTGCGCAGTTTTGTAAAATTGGGGAATTTTACGGCGTGCAGGTTGATGAAACAGCAAAGAAAAAAACTGCTAGTTTGTACTGCCTGACAAGCGAGGTCTAGTTGAGTGCTGGATGTGATGATAACTTCACTTTGTGACTTCCATGATTCCGAGTTTATCGACATTTCCACAACAAATAACGCAATACACTATTTTCTCGCTCTACAACATCTTTTTGAAAATTCAACGTTTCTCTTTCTTGCAGAGTCTTCAAAGAAAGATCGAAATGACATTTCAAGTTAGCTTAGCTTTGGCTTAAGTATTTTATTTATCAAATTATCATGCTAGTTTTCTTTCTTTTTTCCTCTAGTATGCACCCTTTTATTATATACATATGTATTTGTTACTTTCCTGGCTTGAGCAGGGAAAATGATCGTATTTATTGTTTTGCATTCATTATGTATTCATTTTTATGGTGATCGCGCAGCATATGAAGTATGTATGTGTAGTATTATTATTTCTTCTTTGGAGCAGTACATGCGTTATTATAAAATAATTTTCTATGTGGCTTTTTGTGTTCATTATGATAGTATGAAACACCAACCCCAAACAATTTGTTATGTCACTTATTGTGTCAACTATGTGTTTTTGAAACTGCCCACCTGCTTGGACCTAAGGGTTTGCAGTATGTAATAAATAAATAAAATAAATAAATATGCGAAATCTGAATTTTATACCGGAAAAAAAGTGATCTACTTCTAAATGCAACTTTAAATTATCTATGACACAATTTTAAACATCTTGTGGTTTTTTCTTGGTTTTCCCACCATGGTTTTTTGCAGAAAGAAACACGCAGCAAGAAACACGCCTGAGCCGCTGTAAATTCTTCAACAGAAAGCACGCTCTCGCTGAGCATATTGCGTTGCAATTGATTGATCACTATCTAAATGACAGACTTATTTCATAATTCAGTCATTAAACATATCCTTTCTTACCTCTTTTTTCCCACGAGAGAATGAAACTAAATTTTAAGTGACAATGACATTTTCTTCAGTTTGCAGGCATTCCTACTGGTGTCACGGTCATGACACTAAGTATGTATAGGTAAGGGTTATGATTATGCAATCAAGTTGCTTTAGCGTGCCAGAAAAAGTTTTCTTCAAATTCACCAGGAGAAGTTACAGGCGCATAAATAGAAAAAAAGAGGCTGTCATTTCTATATTTCAGGTCCTTTATGTCTACGTAAACACCCGAAATGGAAACATATGAACGTATAAACGAATTAAATGAATTAGGTTTCCATGTTTGCATCTTTTCACCAATTTCAGTTTATCTAAGAGACTTGCAACTAATGAACCGAAAAATCAGATTTGAAGCATAAAAGTATTGTATCAGTAGATTCATGCAGTGCGGATAAATTCAGCAAACACAGTCAATGGCGTAATCTTTCGACTTCATTCGATTACAACAACTTCGAGCAAATTGCGAGCGGTTATATTACGTTAACAGTGTTATTCCCTCGAGTGCACTGGAGCACGTTCTCCATCAACGTCAGCTCACGAAGTTGCATGCATTTAATTAGTTGCGTAAGTTCATCTATGTCGGAGTAAGTTTCGCAGTAACAAGAGCATGCGCTCTCGGCCTTTCTTTTTGGCTCCATAGAATAAGTATGGCATATTCAGCTGATTTATGGCTCTACATAGCTATTGTATGACTGCGCTAAAACGCAATTGTAATGATTGATACGACGTTCATATGCAATCTTAATAAAATTACCTTCGTAAAACCAACACGTGGTAGTGATATCTGGAGTTTAACGTCCCAAACACCATGATACGATTATCAGGGATGCTATAGTGAGGGGCTCCATTTGGTGTTCTTTAACGTGTAATGATATCGCACAGTAAGACGCACAGCGTGCGCTGGGCTAACGAAAGAGGAGAAAGACGAAGCCACGTTAAGAACAGCTGGCCTGCAGCAAAGGTGCTGTATCTTGGTTGTTCTTCTACATGACGCTATATGCATATATATATTTATATATGTATGTATGAGCTATCCATACCTAGACCTACAGTCTATATATTGCGCTGTGTTCTCCAACTACACAAGCTGACAGTGAATTGATTGATTTGTTTCTTGACCGATGGAGTGTCAGAATTTTCGGTGACAAGCACTACATGGTAGCCTTGCTGAAAGAGGTGACGCAGTATTGAAATGCAGTGCAGTGGACTAAACTCTCAATTCCGCAAATAATGGTGCGACAGCGCTATTTCATTTAGTAAAAAAAACGCGCTTCTAAGAAAAAGAGACTGCACGCTTAAGTTTTGGGTATAGGGCGATCTATTTAGACGATTATTACGAGCAAGATAAGCAGTGCCACGGTGGCACACCGTTACTCTTCAACGCGTTATAACGCGTTATCAATCTCACGTTTACTTTATTACTGCGCTGTACTGACCACTTAGGATGGCAAGAGAGTAAAGCCACACTATGTGACCTTTGACATGTCAGTTAGGGCCTAGTTGTTCTTTTTTGAAGGCTACAGCCTACAATGCTGTAGCTTTAAAGAAGACAGTACTACTTGTTGAACGTTGGCTCCACTGACACCTCGTATTCAATAATGTTGACGAACACGGAATATAGCGTCAATTGCATGTCATCGCGTGTACCATAGGGTATGTTCTTCATACAAAGCTCCCCGTACGCCCAACTACTGGTAACCGGGCCCCGCTTTCCAGTATTTAAATATTTTGCAGAAGTATTATCGATGAAAGAGTTAGGGCTGAAAAATCATTACACAAGCATTTCCAAGTAGCCAACATAAAAAGAACTGAAGGAGTGATAACTATTATCTTGTTGACAGACGTACTCTTCAGACAACAATAAATATCGAAGTCAATGAAATCATGCTAATTACGAGTACAGTAAATTACAAAAACAACAACAAATATGATGCTGTGCAAAACGTAATGAATGCATAACTTAGACATTCGATCCAAGTTCTCTTCAATGCAGTAGGAAGGTACAAAAATACAGCACAATTGTTTTTATTTATGGCGCGTTCAGAAACAAAAAAAAAAACATCATAAAGGTGACTTTGACATAGCTCTCGACTATTCTTCATCTTTTAGTCTTCAATAAATGAGCTTATGAGAAGCCTACGTACTCTCATTCTTTAGTTGCATTTAGCTTATGCACAAATTCGCAGTTAATTTACTGCGTCAACACAAAACGAAAGACCTCGAAGTAGACCTTCAGCATTCCGTCGTAACCTTGAATGATTTCGAGAAGGCGCAACCAGTGGAGACATATCTTCAAGCTCTTGATGCAAGTATTCCTACGACTCTTCCACCTAGCCTTGTTCTTGTCAGTTACACCATAAAAAAAGGAAGTTTCCTGCGCATGTCCAGGAATATGCATAATTATGATACCCTCAGCATAGGCTAGTTAAGCCGTCACCACACCAATAGAAACGTTGAAGTCAGCAGCGGAAGCTACAAGCTGAAATCTTGCCATTAGCATATGAAGAAAGATCGCGTTTAAGATTTAAATTGAACAATATTCGGCGCATTAGTGACAGGTACTTGAATTTTGCAAAGGAGAACTGGAGATGGCCGTATTTATAGTTCAGGCGTTGGCTCTGCTAAGTTCTTGGAAACGATTTTGGCAATGCGAATAACGTACGTCTAAATCAGCGTTAACGAAGCTAATCTTAAATGAAATACAGAGTAAACGCACGCAGCGTTAACACGCCACTCAGCTAAAAGCGCGCGAATCTGCAAATTGCGTTGCGGCGCTCACCGTGGGAACGTTGGCGGACAAGATGTAGACGCTGCTGCTCGCCGACACGCTCCTCGGAAATTGCTGCTTGTGTGGCTTGAGCTGCGACGGCATGCTCACTTTCTTCGCCATGGTGGAGCCGGTGTCGATAGCCCGGAGTGCTTCACTCCGTCGTGAGGGAGCAGTTGGAACAGAATTTGAGCAGACACTGACGAATAATTGGTGGTCGCACGCTGTGATGAATGCTACTCAGTTGACATGCGAAGCGATGCTCAGAGTCCGTGATGTTACCATAAAGTACTTATCATGAAGTACATATTGATGGTATTCTTCATAAAGCTTGTATAACGATGAAATGAGAGTAAGAACGATTGGAGAACGCGATAGCTGACAACCACGTAAAATGGCAATTTAAGTGACCCTTTACGAACGCAGCGAATGAAGAACCGAAAATTCAACTTACAGAAACAACGAACACCGAGAGATATATAGCACGACGAATACTTCACGTTCACATAAGGAGATGAATACTTTACATCAAGAAGTGATCTCGAAAGAGCGATAACATCATCGGAAATACTAAGATATGACGAAACGACGACGAAGGCTTGCAGCCGCGGCTTGTTTCTTCAAATTATTGGAAGACCCGTTCTAACGAAGAAGAAGGTCCAGCCTTCGACGACTGCGCATAAAACCGCCTAGAAGTCCAGCTTTCGAGCAAGTGAGAAAGAATGACGACTCTGCCAGCAGATGTGTAGGTACGATGAAGCCAGAAGAGCATAGACACGTGGAGAAACGCGTACGACACAACAAACCACACGTGGAATAATAAGGTACTAGAGAATGCGACCCTGATGACACCGAGCAGTGTTAAGAGGAGTACAAAGTTGGTAATACCTACACAAGAACGGCGACAATGAGTAACCGTTCAGCCTAGCATCAACTTAGATGCGGCGCCAGGTGGATGGGCACTAGGGCAATTTGACGCTTGCGTAACATCTCCGGAGTCGGTTTCCGCGCGGGCGTACCTATCACGACAACGCGCTGCTCTAAGCTGCCAGCCAAGACACTCTTCCTGCACAGGTAACCCGCGGCGAAATAGTCCAGACGGAGCTCGACAGCTAGCCAGCTAGCCGGGACACCACTCAAACAGGTGGCAGCGTGAGGTCTTTGACGAGAGCTAGACGCCAGTATGCCGTCGTGAGGGCACTCATTGTCCGCGGCAGACAACGGCACGGCTAGGCAATGGGTCCTTTCTCCACGCCTTGGATATCCGTGCTCCGCGTACCACGGGAGGTAACACGAACCACCACGCCGGCGGTGTGGCTGACGACCGCGCGAGGTTCAGGATAACGAAGATGACGAAGACGCTGCGGGACACAGTGAAACCGGTTGTTCTTTCGGCGTTTTCGCGGACTAGGCTGCCGGCTGCACTGAGAGCTTCTCCCGCGTGGCGGCGCAGGCGTCGAGCCAGACCAGAACTCTGTCGCGCCGGCGAACCCCTCGCGGCGCTGCCGTCGAGGACCCCAGCGGCCGCTTTCACTCAGCTTCTCCGAATCCTCATCGCGCGCTGCCTCTCGCACATCGCATGCCTTGGCGCCACGCATCCTCTCCCCGCTCACCTCCACGACCACACTCTCTCTCTCTTTTTTTTCTCTCGCCACGCTATAATCTTTCTGTCTTGTTCTTTCTCGCCGATACAAATTCGACGAGAGGCTACTCTGTTTCTACAGGGAGAACCCACGTACAAAATAAAGAAACGCTTTAGGAAGGAAATTACGCAGAGATAGTGAAAAAATAAACAGAAAAAGAGTTGGAATCTATGCGATTCGAAATGATGTCTGGGAGGCTGTTCGCGCAGAGAGAAGGATGGAAGAGACGAAACGAAGGTGTGAGTACGGCTGCCAGCCACAGCACCGGGGACGCGTACTTGTCGGAACCTGAACGGAGGAGGGACGACGCCGTCAGCACAGGTGTAATCTTGGCCCACTTTCAATTTTCGGCCGCGCAGCGCTGAAAGAGCAGTGAAAAATAAATAGACACATGCAGGCAACGCAACAAAGCGCAGGTAGAATGTCGAAAAGTGCAAACTTTATCTGCGGGCTTAAATATTCGTTTAAGATGCGTTCGATGACTAAACTTGTAAACACCATTGATGATCGCGCGGCTTTCACGAAGCGTTTGCCATAATCGGTGCGTAATATTATGACTTACTTAAGTGAACTAAAGAAACTGAAGAGAACGTCGTTGTTCGGGCTTAATGACCCAATTGTGATTGACGGTTGAGCGCTTAAATATAAATAAATTATTTATATGCGAGTTTGAACGTTCCGAAACCACCATATTATTATGAGAGACGACGAAGTGGAAGGCTCTGGAAATTTAGACCACCTGGGGCTCTTTAACGTGTGCCCGAATTTGAGCACGGACCTACTGCATTTTTGCCTCCAGTAAAAATGCAGCCGCCGCAGCCGGAATTCGACTTCGAAACCTGTGGTTCAGCAGCCGACTACCTTAGCCACTAGACCGCCGTGACGGGGTGCTGAAATAAGGAGGCAAGACAGATGAAACCCATGTTATTTCGGCGGTTTTGCAATGTAAAAAAAAAACAAAACAGAACGAGTTGTCTGGTGATGTAATTTTAGGGCTTGTAAACCACCTGACACAATATCCTGACGAACAAAAGTGCTAACAACAGAATATCATAAGTCCGGGAATTTTATTTGTTTATGCATAAAAATACTGCCCAAAGATATAAGCTCAGCCATCCAATAACGAGCCTAGATTTTACTCTGCTCAATCGAGAACATCACGTATGTGCACACTCGAGATATCTTTAAAAAGTCAATACGTCGGCCATGTATTTCACACAATATAGAACTTATTTATTGGTGATCTAATTAGGAAGAGTAAGTCAAAAAAGTTAGGGCATGACAACTACCTCCATTGTATATCATGATGGAAGCTTAAGCTTTCTTGTTTTGAGAAAGAGGTGAAGCAATCAATTTTCACATGCTTTTGTTATTACGACTGGCGGAGAGATAATAAAAACGTTATATCATTACAGTGTCCTCGGGTGTTTTATAAAAGAAAGCGGACATCCTTTAAAATAGTTGGAAGCAGTCTCATTAGAATTACAGGTGCAGGGGCTTAAAAATGGGCGCATGGTTCAAGCCCGCTTATTATAGTAAAGAAAAATCTTGAAACCTTTTATTCTGTAAATAAAGGAATACCAACGTTTCCATTATAATGGACATGTGCAGCATAAAAGGAGAAGTACAGTATTAACCGAAAAAATACCTGCTTGAAACATATATTACTACTTTTTTTGCTCACTGAGCGCATAAAATGCTGAACTGGCCAGTTTTACAAGAAACCTATTAGTATAAAAGTACTTAACTCTCTAATATAAAGCACCCATCTTGTACTGAGAGTGGTCAACTGTGCTTTGTTTTAAGCGCTACTAGTCGCTGTACCAGAATATAGGAAGAACGTGAACATCACCTTAATTCATAAAAAAAGAGATTTCAAGGATTAAAAAAACATACAGGCCGATAAGCTTACTGTCAGTTCTCTAGAAAATATTTACCAAAGCAATAGCTAACAGAATTAGGGTGACATTAGAGTTCAATCAACCGAAGGACCAAGCAGAATTTTGTACAGGCTAGAACTCAATAGACCATATCTATACTGGTAATCAGGTCAGAGAAAAATGCGTGGAATACAACCATTCCCTGCATATAGCTTTCATAGTTTACGAGAAGGCGTTTGACTCAATCGAGACATCCGAAGTAATGCAGGCGCCACGGAATCATGGCATCAATGAACCCTACATAAACATACTGAAATAAATCTACAGTGAATACACAGCCATTATAGCTCTCCATAAAAAAGAGACAAAATCTATATAACGAGGGCTGTAAGGCAGGAAAATGTGATCTCTGCAATGCTATTCACCGCGTGTGTACAGGAGTTTATCGGCGCCCTAGATTGGAGTTAGGCATAATAGCTAATGGAGAGCATCTTAGTAACTGCGATTCGCTTATGACATTCCCTTGATGATTAACTCACAGGTCGAATTACAGAATTACAACTCATGAGTACAGAACTGGACACGGAAAGCAGAAGAGTAAATCTGAAAATTGATACGCACAATACTGGAGTAATGTGCAACAGTATAGACAGAAAATAGCACTTTGCAATAGGTGAGGAAACCCTGGAAGTTGTCAAGGAATATGTCTACTTGAGACAGGTAGTAACCGTGGGGCCGATTCATGAAAGTTAAATAACTAGAAAAACAAGCATCGAGTGGATCACATTCGGCAAGCATTCTCTAATTATGAGTGGTAATCTGCCCTTAAACCTCAAGAGGAAGGTATATAAGATGCATCTTGCGAGCACTTACCTACGGAGCAGAAACCTGAAGGCTTACAAAGAGGACTCAGCTGAAATTGAGAACGACTCAGCCAGCAATGGAAAAATAAATGATAGATGTAACCATAAAGACACCCTGCAACAATTTTTGAACGTGGTCAGAAAACACTGCCGATCGGTAGTGGAGGCTCCCGAGAACATGCAAGGCAAATATTATAGTGCAACACGTGGCCTGAAACTCACATTAAATTATCAAATTCAGCTAAAAAATGCATTCTGTTCTATGGACAAATGACGGAAGACGCTCAAAAATCATTCGCAGAAGGCCTTCTATTAGCCTTTGGCTCATTTGAACATGGTGTGCTTGGTGGTTACAGGAATTGCCGTGGAAAGCCGTGACTTGTCCACGCATGCGCGCGTGATCACACAGGAAAAGCTACGTATTCGAAGAAAAAAGGAATAAAGAAGGGCCCAAGGTCATGAGGGGTTCGTGACGTGTTGTCTTTACCCCTGCCTTCCCTACCTGCTGAGCTTCCAGCGCTTTAGTCGGGACAAGAGAAGAGAGAGTGCGATTGCACCGTGTGACAAATCTGTGTAATTCCGCTCGTTCTTGATGAAGTCTCATCATTTTTGCGGCATTGAATACGTGAGGAAATAAGCTCTTTCAGTGAATCCTTCCATGGTTACTTGAAAGTGTTTCAGAGCCCCTTTCCTTCTAGCTTCTGCCTGTAAAGCGTGCTCTCCCTGTAAGGCGAGGTTGCGTGTAGGCAGAACAAACGTTTTTAGCAAATTACATTGTTCAGTTTATGTATGTATGTATGTATGTATGTATGTATGTATGTATGTATGTATGTATGTATGTATGTATGTATGTATGTATGTATGTATGTATGTATGTATGTATGTATGTATGTATGTATGTATGTATGTATGTATGTATGTATGTATGTATGTATGTATGTATGTATGTATGTATGTATGTATGTATGTATGTATGTATGTATGTATGTATGTATGTATGTATGTATGTATGTATGTATGTATGTATGTATGTATGTATGTATGTATGTATGTATGTATGTATGTATGTATGTATGTATGTGAAGAGACAAGAAGAGAGCTAGGTGGGTCAGAGAACAAACTGGGGTTAAGGATGTCATAACAGAAATCAAGAAGAAGAGATGGACATGGGCTGAGCACGTGGCATGTAGGCAGTGTAACCGCTGTTCATCAAGGGTAACAGACCGGATCCCCATAGAAGGCAAACGCAAGTTAGATGGGTCAATGAGATTAAGAAGTTCGCATGTATAACGTTGCAGCAGGACGCACACGGTCAGCTTCATTGACGGATCATGGAAGAGGATTCCGTCCCGCAATGGACATAGTCAGGCAGATGATGATGACGATGAGTTGCTGTATTTATCATGAAGATACGTTTCCTTTCAGATACCAATTGACGCAAGTAACATTACTTTACTCTCAGTGCGAGGAGTTGGAAGCCTACATCGTTTATTTTTCAGTTGATCCTAGAAGCATAGCCTCACACGTTACATTCACGATTATATTTCTCTTCCTAATTCAGATAGAAATAACGATAAAGGAATTGGTCGCTTGGAAGAGTTTGTCAAATATCCTAGAAACGTCAATTACGCCACATTTACGACCAGAGAGAGCAGGCACATCTCGCCAAAACACAGAGACCACGACAAAGAACGACGCGCTTCAGGTCTCGCACCATCAGACGTCGTTGATCGACGTGCCCAGCACACGGAATATGTTTACGGATGTTAAGAGCAGCGTGGAGTATTGGCTTCAATCCGTTCCAACTTCTTCATTCTTAGCACTCCTGTCTCCTCTAAGCGAACGCTCAAAATCCAACGAATACTTCCCCTCTCCTCTGGTGCTGCTCCCGCGAAGACTCTTCAAGTGGGTGCTATAAGAAGTTAGGACAAAAGTGAACACAAAAGATAACTTATCAATTCATTCGAAAATACAAGCTTGTATGCTTTTGGCTCGTGTCGAGTACTAAGTAATATAGCACGTTGAGAGATGCTAAAAAAAACAGTTATACAGCACCGTACAAGGTTGAATTCTAATGAAAAAGCCTTGCAGCTCGTGTGAGACACTTGAAGTCGGTATTTTAGAGTGTTCCTTATTCTAAGCGTTAAGAATTTTGCTAAGCAATCGGCATTGATAATCAAGAAACAGAGATTGATTTCATTCGGTTCGCGACATTTGATGATTGCCTGATTCCGATAAAGTGCGCTGCTCGACGTGACCAGTCTCATTAAGCCCTGCTAACGTTGACGTACAAAATCTATCTGGTCCCACATTTATGGACATTTCGCCATGTATATAACTTTTGAAAATGCTGCTTAAATAACGCAGATCGTCTCCGTTCTGCATTATTTACGTTCCTATTTTTTTGCACTCACTCACTTCATATTCACACCCACTTACACTGAAAGGCACTGACTCACCTTCATACTCACTCCTATTCACATTCATGAGTACTAACGTTCATACTCACTTCTACTCGCACTCTCTCCTACTCAACCTCTCTGTCCTTCCTCATTTTCTCCTCCTCCTCTCCTACTCACTCACATAATCACTCCTACTCACACTCCCCACGTTCAGATGTGTATGAGTGAGTGTTAGTGAGTGTATTCATAAGTGACTATGCCGAGATGCGAACCACTGCCACCACCTCGTCTACCATTTGAACAGGTTGGCATCCATCTTTCGGGCCCACCTCAACGCTCGTCTAACAATCGATGGGTGATAGTATGCGTTGACCACCTGACTCATTGCACAGAAAATGCGGCCATACCACCCTCGACTGAGGCACATGCGTGGCCATGTTCTTGCATGGATTGATCATTACGCTGGCATTGGTCTTCCAGAGTCATCATTTGGGATCGTAGTCGTCAGTTCATCGCGAATGCCGTCGATGAACTGGTTCGTCTGTGACCTTGGCAGTTCCGCCATTCTTCCCCTTATAACCCTCAGACGAATGGGCTGGTAGAACATACGAACAGAACTCTGACTAACAAGTTGGCCATGTACGTATCATCTGATCACAAGGACTGGGATGACGTTCTCCCTTTCATTAGCTACGCGTATAGCACTGTGAACCATGAGACAACCAAATACAGTCATTTTTATCGTCTTTACGCACGTCCACCATTAGGCTGCATCTACACTATTCTACCATTCGAGTTCCATTGCGACTACTTCGTTTCTAAAACGCTATGTCTAGCTGAAAAAGCCCTGCGTATTGCTCGTCTTCCTAATGGGGCATCGAAACACCGATCGAAGGAACAGTATGACAGCTACCATCAGTCGGTTGCATACTGCAAAGGAGACTTTGTGCTGTTGCGGATGCCGCAACGTAAACGGGCCTATGCGAGAAGTTTCCCCTCCAATACACAGGCCCATTCGTCGTTGATGATCGATTGAGCAATCTGACATACGTGGCAGCACGCCTGACATCTGCTGGCTGTCGGTCAAACAGGACCCAGCAGGTACATGTCACCGTCATAAGCGGTTTCACCATAGACATTCTGAGTGATTCATACTCGCCCAGCGGGTTTCGTCTGGGAGCTGGGGAATGCAATGTATATGAGCTGAGAAAAGAGAACAGAAGGAAGACGCGAACTGGTGCAGCCTACTGACGCCATCATTGTCCAATTATCAACAACACCCTCTTAATAGACATTGTTCAACCTCAACAACAACAATACTACTACTACTACTACTACTACTACTACTACTACTACTACTACTACTACTACTATACTACTACTACTACTACTACTACTAATAATAATAATAATAATAATGATAATAATAATAAGAACAACAATGGTCGATCCCTTAATTATAGAAGTCGGTATAACAACTAAGTGAGACTAATTTTCACAGAAGTAGTTGGTTGTTTAATAATTTAAGAGCTCGCAGAATAATTATTGATGCTTGGCAGCTGTATCACCGTTCAACGTGGATGTAACGGCACTGACGCCTGGTGGGGCGTTCACATACCGGTTACGAACGTCCATGATCATGAGTAAACATTTGTGGTTGTCGAACAGTTAACATGCAATTTCACGCAGTATACTGTGAGTGCTGTGCAAGGATTTCATCAATAGATAGATAATAAGCAGTGGCACTCAATATTCAGTCGTTTAAACCAACGTTCTTTGAGCAGTGAAACTACTAGGTGTACGCTCCCCAGTAATAGCATTACGGTGAGGTATACTGAAAATTCATAAGGCTATTATAATTAGGTCAGTAAATGTAATGAAAAATTAAAAATACAAAAGACAAGCGTTGCGATTACCTACATTACGGAAAGGGAAACTGGGGCATATGTAATTAGAGGTAACGTGAACACATTCGATGCAAGAAGTATTAACAGAAGGCTAAGAAGCATAACAAGGGGCATTTTATAGCTTCGAAATTTACACAATGTCTTGCTGTCAGTGCGGCACCCATAATGTCATGACTACATGTGTTGGTTTCAAGCATTTGGTGGATGAAATAACACCTACAACTTAAACAAGATTCGATGGTCAGTTCATACAGTTTATTACTTATGAAACTTGATTTTACAATGGTTAAAAAGAAATGCTTTGAGATACTATTACTTTGGGAGGTTAGACACCTGCGGAAATTGCTCGTAAAGCTCTCTTTGTTACAAGCGAATACTATATGCTAAAAAGCCTACATTACAGAAAAGTCCACTGACCACTCGATGAGAAGTACGTTTGCCTGATGCATTCAGAAAAAAAACAACAACGCGTGGAGGACAAAATAGTGGCAAAAAAATAGAAATAGCAGATTAATTTTGAGGATATGATATTGTGAGAGGAGTAGTAGGTTAGGAGCGGAGGGAGGGAGATTGATATGTGAGGTTTAACGTCCTAAAACCACCATATGATTATGAGAGACGCCGTAGTGGGGGGGCTCCGGAAATTTCGACCACCTGGAGTTCTTGGAGTTCTTTAACGTGCACCCAAGTCTGAGCACACGGGCCTACAACATTTCCGCCTCCATTGAAGATGCAGCCACTGCAGTTGAGATTCGATTTCGCGACCTGCGGGATAGCAGCCGAGTACCTTGGCCACTAGACCACCGCGGTGGGAACGTTCTGAGGTGTGCTCGTATTTTCTTTTTTTTTCATCACCAGACGATGTATCTCTATCAACGCCTGATGCCTCTGGAATTCGTGGAGTTGCTCCGCCGATGTACGGGTTTGAGTACTCTACGGGAGTAGAACGGAAAATAAGGCACTGCTATTGGTGAAGCAACTTGGAATACATAAATGTCGTTAAGTATGATGGAGCACCATCGATTGGCCACGTTATTAACCGATGAGGCATTGCGCAAGCCGTTGTGGCATCAGCAACAGAGAAAGAGTAGTAAAGAGAGAGGGATAGAAAAATAATTGCAAATTGGATAGCCAGGCTAATGGAGTGGTCGGATACTCTTTACTCCGCACTGAGGCAGGAGGTAAAGGCACAAACAGGTGAATACGAAAGGGCAAAAATATAAAGAATTGGTCTTCACGCTGCTAGGCCTGAAGTAAATAGTCATTGTTTTTTTAGTGACAACAGTAAATACATGATTATTCCTTATTTTGGGGGGTGGAGCTCCTTACGCCACTGGTCGTTTTCTCCTCCGTATGAAGCATGTAGCCACCTCAAGTTTATGACTTGCTCAATAAACGGCATTGTGTGTAATGTCCTTGTGAAATAATATGACTAGATGGAATTAGTGGTTTTCACAGCATACCTACGGAGTGAATGACGAAGGGTGGGGCAAAGCGTCCGTCCGTTCATCTATGTGGCCAACCATCCATGCATTTGTCCGTTCACCCATTCGTGCAACCATCCATGCTTCTGTGCGTCCGTTCTTTTGTCCATCCGTCCATTCATTTATCTGCCTGTCCGTGTATGCTTCCGTCTATCCGTCCATCCGTGCTTCTGTCCATAAGTCCATCCATGCGTCTGCTCGTCCATACGTCTGTCTGTCCGTCCGTTTGTTCTTGATTCCGTCCGTCCATACGTGTGTCAGTCCGTCCGTGCTTACGTCCATCTGTCCATGCATCTGTGCTTTTGCCATCTGTCAATCCGAACGCACGGACAGATGAACACACGGACTGAGGCACGAACGCACGGATGGATGGATGGATGGATGGATGGATGGATGGATGGATGGATGGATGGATGGATGGACGGACGGACGGACGGACGGACGGACGGACGGACGGACGGACGGACGGACGGACAGACGGACGGACGGATGGATGGATGGATGGATGGATGGATGGATGGATGGACGCTGGTGCATGCGCTGAATTTAAAAGTACACCGTGAGGCGGTGCATGGTGGTTTGCTTCGAGGACAAATAAAAAAGTATGAAGGGCCAATTATGACAGATGAATAATATCCGAGAGGGAAACACGTTTATCGCATCTCCGAGGGAAAGCGCTCGGACGCAGACGTTAGGCGAGCAACCATACACTTCATGTGGCGTCGCGTCACGGTCGCTTCCTGAACTAATCCGCACTGATGGTTTACAGTGAGGAGCGTATGCTTACACTGGAATCGAAAAAAATAAAGGAGGAGTTGCCCAGAGCAACCCGTTTCAGAGAGAGCGGGTACGGCGGTGATTTCCGCTTTTCTCGACATAAAGTGTTTGTTCTCTTCTCTCTTCCTTCTTTCGAGCTAGAGTGTCCTTACTAACAGTCCTGTGACATAAGGGTCTTCATTTGCCCCGAATAAGTGCAATCAATTCGCCATCCGAAATAAGCAAATCAAGAATAGACAGGTGGCTGGTGTTGTTCCTTGTGATGAAGTAACCGTTAAGCTGATTTTCTGTAAGACAAAAAATCAGAGTGGCGAGTAACATCAAGTTTGCATTGTCAGGTAAACAATAAATAAAATTGATGTAGTTTTCGCAGGAAACATTTCTGAGAAATCAGTCGAAATAGCACGCGCAATACGGTACACTCGTCATGGTTCACGCTAATAATAAAGAAAAAGATAGAAAAAAAGAAAGTAGATAACTACAGTTCATTCCATCCATTTCTCCTGATTTCTTATTGCGTTTTAAGTCCTTTTTGATCAACATGTTTCCCGCGCCTCGCTACGAGGAAGGCACAACAATTACGGCGCACTCGATTTTCTGGGGCTGTCGGAACGATCTCTCTCCACGAAGCTGGGAGAAGATCCCGAAGCGATTCCCCCGTTCATATATATTATCGTTCTTTTTCTCATTTCCGCAAACATTGATTCCGGGTACAAGGTCCTTGTCACCATGTAGACACCCATCAGCCCGGCGATGTCCACTTCAGTGCAGGATCACTTGGAATGACCGAGTTACTCAGTGTAATAGAGTTTCGCGCAGTCGGGTAAGAGGTAATCACGATAAGAAAAAGGGGGGAGGGGAGTATGTTTGGGTTTTAAAAACGAAAACTCTCGTAAAATATTTCCAATAGGGTCACCAGAGCTGTAGTGGCATTCCGATTCTGTCGGAAAAACATAACATAGGCAGAAGGAGACCTAGTATTTGCATCAACTTTATTAAAAAATTAAAAAAACGAGCGCAATTGGAGAGGGATGCGGTGACCTCGAGGCCATGAGCTGCCCCTCGACCCAGCTCGAAACTGACCTAGTTTCGCAGAAATCCTCTCAACTGCCTCGCGTGCGACCCGGCATCGCAGACGATGCTAGAACCCCAGCCGGCGGCGGCTCCCCATCTTCTTTTAAGAGCGTGATGATGCTTTCCTTTTGTCGATGTGGTTTGCTTCTCCCGGACCTCGTTCAACCATTTACTCTCTCACAAAGTCGCTCTCTCGCATTCGGTTCACTTTCCCCATCACTAGTCCCCCCTCCCCCTACTGCGCATGCGCGGAAGAGGAGACAGGGAAGCGTGGGGAGTGGAGAAAACAGTTGTGTAGTTATACATGCTCGGTTTGGGAGAAACCTGTTCCGGTGAAATGCAGTTGCTGCTGCCCCTCCTGGCTCCTGCCGCCGTTGGCCTCAAAGACAGGCGATCAATACGGCGCTACAGGATGTGGCCGAGACCCGAACAAGTACGACGCGCCGCCGCCAGGGGTCGCGAATGTAAGATGCAGCCAGCGCTTGCGCCAGATACGAAATTATGGCGCGGGCTTGTGCCAGTCTATTCACTCGTCGCGTCTGTCATATGCCCCGTTCCTATAATTCTGACGTGGGAGTCTATATCGGGCTCCCTAACTGCGTCGACACGCTTCCACATACCTTGAGTTTACGCAATACATTTAATTACGTTAGCCAAATATTCAGAAACACAGTAATTAATGAAAGTGCTAGACATCTGTCATGCGCCATGAAAGTTTTCAACATAAAAAAAAATCACAGCATATCCACGGAGTGAATGATGATGAGTGGGGCGAAGCATCGTCATCCCGTCCGTGCTTCCGTCCAACCGCGCGACCATTCATGCGTCCATCCATGCGTCTGCCTATCTGTCCGTGTGTCCGTCTGTGAATCCATCCATCCATCCGTCTGTCCGTCCGTCCATTCGTACGTGCTTTCATCCGTACGTCCGTGCATCCATCCATCTGTCCGTCTGTCTTCTAGTCTGTCCGTTCGTCCGTGAGTTCATCTAGTGAACACCCCAAGTACCGCCATCTTACATCTCGCATCCTCTGTTGCACATTCCTGTTCCGCGCGTCTATCCATCCGTCCGTCCGTCTGATAGTCTGTCTGTCCGTCCAACCATGCGTCCATCCGTGCGTCCATCTAGTGAACACTAGAAGTACCGCCATCTCCCATCTCGTAACCCCTGTGGCACATACCCACTCTAGAGCGGGTATGTGCCACAGGTGGCTACGTACGACAACAACGGAGGAAGGACAGACCCACACCCTAAGGAGCTTCGCCCCTAAAACCATAGGTTGGCAAAAACCTTTACTAATTCAGTTCACTCACAAAGTACCTATTTAGAACAAGATATGCTGGGCTCACCATTTAAGATTCAGAGTTACTTAATCGTCCCAGACATATGAAAAGACGATACTGTAAAGATGGTGGATAACCGAAAGACAAATATCCTAATAGCTATCCGTATTTAGGAAGGAGTAATGCGATGAAAAAGAACAGAAAACAAAAGAATAAAGAAAGATGTACAAATGATGGAAGCAACATTGCCCACTACTGCGAATCACACTCAGGCTCAAACTGTTTGCTTTTCTCTACTTGACAGATTTAGCGGAAGTTACGTTGATAATTGCATAAAAACATAAAATCAACACGTGGATTTTTGTATGAGATGCTCGTTGGTGTGGTAGTGAATGAAAAAAAAATCATAGTGCGGTATTGCCTCCCAGATTTGGACTCAGTAATGATTCATACATAATATCGATCTCGTAAATAATCAGCTATCAGTGCCATTGGCATATAGGAAGCAGCTTATGTGAGCATGTGGGCCAAATTGCAAGAACTGTCATCTGCAACATTCAATTATCGGCGGTGCTTTCTTGGGGCATTTTCGAAAGGTATGTGCATAGCACGTGCGAGCACGCACGTGAACTCACGTTTCAGTGAAAGGCATAGGCTATTCAGTCGGGAGTTAAGCGTTTAATTTTAAGTATTTATCTTGAAAGTTTACAGACCGACTGTTCCTAAAAGACATACCGAGTGCTGCAAGTGCTATACAGGGTGTTCCACCTATAAAACACGAAGTGATAAAAAAACAATCATGACCTCAAGACTTCAAGCAAGGTTTCGCATCCATCCATTCATCAGCGCTACGCGTCCTCAATTAGCACAATAACGTTCTAGGTCATATAGAGCACGTCAAAATATTTGTTGCGATCTGCCGAGTTCAGCAATTAACAATACTTGCTTAATGAACTTCACACGAATTTTTTGCCTTGTAAGCAATTGCTTGTTTTATAATGAAATGTTGTAAGTCAGCGGTCGTGTGTCTCAAACCCATTTTCTGTCCTCGTGTTCGCTTTAAGTTTTTATGATGCCTTACCAACCTGATCGAGCATGCAATTCAAGGCGCACGAAGAAATTGAAGGAGCTTGCGAAAACTAGATGATAACAAGGAAAGGCAACGCGTCTATTGTAGCGCCTTCTGGCTTCATTGAGATGAGACTGAGGAACTTAGCTCTACGGTCCAGAGTCGCCATCTACCGCATGAAAACGAAACTGGTGCACCTGGCAATTCTTTTTCGCTTCGCCTTCCGGCTCCAAGGCAAGCCGTGTGGTGAACCAGCGCAATTTTGACGGCGACAAAGAGAAGGGCATGACACTCGCAACTATAAATTTATTTCAGTAATACTTCATATATATCTCCCCCCTTCCCCTGAGAGACACAGAAACGAAATAAAAGTCGATGCAAACTTATCTAATAGCCTAATTTGTGCTGTCTAGCTAATAATAGAATGTGTCCTTCTTGTCCTCTTTGTCACCGTAAAAAATCACTACTTAAGCATACGGTATATTGGTCAGTCGCCAACTAGCCCACCTCTTAACCTTCTCTAACGCATACACTATTGCTGACTACCGTCAAGGTTTCAGCAGTTCGCACTGGACAGTTATAGTGCGTCTCGCAGTAAAATTCACTGCCCATTATTTTTTTTTCTTTTTACAATAATCTAAACGAAGAATCGCACTCTACGACCTCACATTGGAAGCAGTCTCTTTCTACAAGGCTTGCATTTCACTGCGTGCCAGCCCAGTATTCTACCACTTAGCCTCGCTGGTGCTTTTTTTCATGGTATTTATTTTATTGCATGTTTAGAATTATAACATTCGAGTAGTTACACACTCACGCAGCGTTAATAATTGCACACCTACTGCACAAATCTTCAAGTGCTTGCACACATTTGTACTCAGCAAGACCCGAAAAAGAGGAAAAGTTCTTCAAAAGGTTGGTAAGGCTGAGCACCTCATCAAGATCGGGTGCCAATCAGGTTTGAAATCAAGTTCTTTGTAAATGTCTTTTAGCTGAAGAACCATATGTATGAAATGCATACTTGAAGCAGTCGTATTTGGGAATCCTTTGCTAACTGGCCTAAGGCAGGCTTGATGCCTGGAAAAGAATCGCGCTAATATGAGTAATGAAGCGTTTTAGAACAGCAAATGAATTACCAAGTGTCGCGTAATTCGAATTTCGCAACAAGTGGTTTGTCGAATGCTCCACCCTTTCACAAAAGCTTGATCTTGTTAACCAACGAACTGTGGCACATACTTATTGTGGGGGATAATGAAGATTACGAAACTTCCGGCATAATTCGTCATAGTCAGCCACAGCAACGAAAAAGTGCACTAAGTTCCGCGCAAGTATGCGGTGGGTACCACGCTTCTGCAAAGAATGTCATAGTGGCTTAGTGAATGCATGTCGACTACACAGTCATCAATGTCGTAATAGATATCCTGCAAGTGTGTTTGCGGCAGCTACTCAAATTGTGAAAAAAGAAAGAAAGGCTCAGACGTTGTCTCTTTTTAAATATTTGTTGACACGATGATGCCGCACAAGTAAGGCACCGGTAACACATTAGCTATTGAGTGAATTATGAACGGCTTAAAGCAGGAAAAAGGAGAAGTACACGAAAAATAAAACACACGTGCACACACATGTGTAAAAAGGCACCCAATCACGCTTATAAAACACCATCAACGCTTCTCGTTCTCATCTTTGGTTCCGCCATATTGGTGCTCGTTAAATGCAATCAAGCGTGTTGACACTGCTAGGCGACGACAGTTATGGAAGCCTGAGCATACGTTGGTACAGTTCTACTGCCATGCAAGAATATTTCGCTCAAGCGTCTTGTATATACCATGAACAGAAGCAGCAAAGAAGCAACGGCTGATTTCACGAAGAAGTGACTTTACTAAGACGTGGCACTTGTAAAACAAAACAAAACGAATGTTCGCCACGAGCTCCACCTCATAGCTGGACCTTGTTACGCTGGTCTTCGTGACGGACCTTCATGTTTGCACCATTCTTGTCACGATGCACCTTTCATATATCCACCGGCTTGACGATTCACTCCGCGTGGAAAGTAGCGCTCACGGTTCGTGCTTTTTCGCAGTTGGTTATCGCATGTCTCCTCGGCGATTCTCTTCAAAGCTTGTCACGGCTTTAATAGCGTTATTTTTCAACACTTTGAAGCCCGACTGACCACACTACATCAGCAAGCAACGCGTGCTTTCTGGTTGAGCGAAATGTTTGAACTTCTTCCCTGACTGACTTCTCAATGACTGGCCCTCCGTCGCGGCGTGCTCGAGTTTGCTTGAGCTCTACTCACGATTCATCTGAGCGTAGAGCACAGCTTAGGATAAGGAAAAAGAGTTGATCCTCCCCACAGATTCGTCTTCAGAATTGACAAGCGCTGTTTAGATTTCTCGAATCATCCCCTTAAGCAAGCGATAGGCTGTCTCGGCGGCATGTAGCCTGGAAAGGGTAAGACGAGCGCTTTCGTCACCTTTTGATCCTTGTTTTTCTGGTGCGCGGGAACTTTCAGCGCCACGTTTTCGTGTCATCATCTGAAATCGGCGACGCGCGCTTACTTGAGCACTCGTTTATGGCAAACATTATGCGTAAGTCAACTTTCATAAAGCACCGCGCCTTTCCTGCAGCTACCAGCGCATAATTAGTTGTTTTGAACCTAAGTGGAAATCGCAGCCGCGAATTGCGTACATTACCTCACAGCAAAGCTATGCAAAGCGTTGCCGTCTACTCGACCATAGAGTTTCCCACAATACTTACTAGAGGGAACTCAGGCGCTAGTGTCTATGGGAGCTGCAACGCACGGCGCTTCAGCGAGCATGGGAATGATGGGTAGTACACACATTTGTCTAATATTAGTACTTCTGGCCTGCTTTTGGCTCCGTGTGTGTTCGTGTGGCTTGAAGCTGTTTTCTCACGAAACAAAACTCAGCAAATGTTCAATGATTGCGATTGACCGCCCTATTTTTTTCAAATCACCTCTCAAAATTTGTTCACGAAGTTCAGAAAGATTGAATGTTTCTTTCAAAACAAAATCGAAACACAGCAATAAACGAAGCCGCAAGTACGATTCGCCGCCCGCAAGTACGAAGACTAGGAAAATGTGTGTACTACCCATCATTCCCATGGTCGCTGAACAATCGCAGCGCCAGAGTGCCCTCTAGTTAATTTTGAGAAACTCTATGTACTCGACCTCTCGCGTGCACTTTCATCGGCGCCCGCTAGGTGGCTATTAGTGGCGCTATTCTTGGCCGTGCACTAGGCTTTTACTTTACTATAAAATAGCGTGCCTCGACAGCCGAGTAGTTACGATACTCGTTTTCGTATCGTGACTGCGCTGGTTGAAATCTCTTCCCTCCAAGGTATTTTTTCGGCAGAATATATTTCTTCCTCCTTCATTCTACCTCATTCTCTCTTTACTGCACTTATTTCCTCGTTCGAGACAGTTATTGTCTCCCATGCCGGTCAAATCGGTGCACGTCTTCTGAGAGGAAAGCCGAAGAATCTTGAAGAAGAGGACGAAGAGAGGCTTGCTGATTCATCATAAAGATAACTTTGTATTGAAGTCACGCAAAAAACCTGAATCATATCACCTATGCCGTTAAAGAGGACACCAATTCACAAATCAAACTCACCTGTCTAGCCACATTGGACGTATAAATTTATTTCAGACACTTATATAAGGTTCATCTCAAAATATTAACCCGAACTGTAAGCGCACCGTACATAAGCCTGATATGTCAACAAATCTGATACCGGTGTTCCGGAACATTCACTATCATTACGAAAAAAAAACAATATACAGAGAGAGATTTCTTTACATAAGTTGTGAGATGCAGACGCTCCCGTCCTTGCGCATTCGTTATATAAATATGTCATCCACTTAACGGGAAATGTGAGACATGAAATATCATTCTGGTTTCCATATTACAATACTATAGGTTAAAGACATATGTGACCTTATCCAACATTAAGAGCATTCCTTGATATTTGAAGCCTTCTGTTCTCAGAAATGCATATGCGTGCTGAAGTTTAACCTTCAGCGGGAGACGAAGGTTTGCCGTAGCACCCACCTCTCTGGTAAGTAGCTGTACAGGGCAGATTTTGCGCCCACCTCCCAATTAAATCAATGAATTGCAATGTATTGATGATAATAAATAAATTCATGTTTTGTTCTATTGTTTGCGGGCATTCACACGTATACCTTGTTTCATCATGAACCAAAATCTAAGTATGGCCCTCTCACTTTTTTTTCAAATTAAAGCTTCATACGCACGGTTGTACTCTACTGAACTTCTACTGTTCTAAAAACATTCATGAAACTCAGGGAGGGTGCCCTTCTGAATATTTATATAATCTTTTTCGTTCTGTGAATTCGCAGTTGCGGATTATTTTCTCTACATTAAACCATCAACTCTGCCATAGCACACAAAATGACCTAGTCTTTGAAAAAAATGAAGCATATAGAATGACACAAGGGCAGAGAGGTGCACGGGAGCGGCGCTATGAGACGCAGAGGAATAACTCGACGACCTCGTGATACAGCAAGTAATGTGCTCATAAGGCAACACTATAATTTATGTCAGATAAATGAACTTACTTCGCATTACAGCGCCCTACACCACCTCACGGGATTGATTTCGTTAAGACGTACAAAACATGCCCGCCATAAGAATAAAGCCAATGCGTAAAAACAGGGCAGTCCTCCTTACGCGAACTACTACACTACTGGTCCATATCAGAAATGCCTGGCTGTGGTGTTGGGAAAAATTTTGCCGTGTCTGGGCCAAGAATATATACGCTTGAAAGCCTAGTAGAGCAGGTACGTTTCCTGCTGCTTCGTTGTAATCACACGCAAGCACGCGAACGGGGTTACGCGCACCGCGTCATTGTGTGGCGTGAGTGCTGACTATCACCGCCGCCTCGTGGTGGAGGTGGGACGATGTTGCTGGAGACCACTTGCGTGAGAGGCGCGCAATCCTCCCTTTATTTTGCAGTAGTCACGAGCCCAGTGCTTCTTACCTGTCTGGCCAATAACCCTGCGTCGTTCGTAATCTGCATTGTGTATGCTTGATTTTGCTCTGAGGTGTGCTAGTATATTCTTTTTTTTCATCACCAGATGAGGTATCTCTATCAATGCCTGATGCATCTGGAATTCGTGGAGTTGCCTGCCCCTCCGATGTAGGGGCTTGAGTACTCTACGGGAGTAGAACAAAAAATAAGGCACTGCTATTGGTGAAGCAACTTGGAATACATAAATGTCGTTAAGTATGATGGAGGACCATCGATTGGCCACGTTATTAACCGATGAGGCATTGGCAAGCCGTTGCGACATCAGCAACAGAGAAAGAGTAGTAAAGAGAGAGGGATAGAAAATAACTACAAATCGAACAGCCAGGCTAATAGAGTGGCTGGATGCTCTTTACTCCGCACTGAGGCAGGAGGTAAGGGCACAAACAGGTGAATACGAAAGGGCAAAAATATAAAGAATTGGTCTTCACGCTGCTAGGCCTGAAGTAAATATTCATTCTTTTTTGAGAGATAACGCTAAATACATGAGTATTCCTTATTTTTGGGGGTGGAGCTCCTTACGCCATTGGTCGTTTTCTCCTCCGTATGAAGCATGTAGCCACCTCAAGTTTATGACTTGCTCAATAGACGGCATTGTGTAATGTCCTTGTAAATAATATGACTAGATGGAATTAGTGATTTTCCCAGCATACCCACGGAGTGAATGATGAAGAGTGGGGCGAAGCGTCCGTCCGTTTATCTATGTGTCCAACCATCCATGCGTCCGTCCGTTCACCCATTCGTGCAACCATCCATGCTTCTGTGCGTACGTGCTTTTGTCCATCCGTCCATTCATTTATCTGCCAGTCCGTGTATGCTTCCGTCTATCCGTCCATCCGTGCTTCTGTCCATGAGTCCAACCGTGCGCCTGCTCGTACGTACGTCTGTCTGTCCGTCCGTTTGTTCTTGATTCCGTCCGTCCATACGTGCGTCAGTCCGTCCGTGCTTACGTCCATCTGTCCATGCATCTGTGCTTTTGCCATCTGTCCATCCGAACACGGACTGTGTGTCCATCCGTGTGTCCATCCGAACACGGACACACGGACTGAGGCACGAACGCACGGATGGATGGATGGATGGATGTACGGAGGCACCGATGGATTGATGGGCGCATGAACAGACGCACGTACGGACAGGCGAAGCGAGAATGAACGAACAGACGGAAGCACGAATGGACAGATAGACAGACGGGCGCATGGACAGACAGACAGACGCTTCACCCCACTCATCATCATTCACTCCGTGGATATGATGCGATTTTTCTTTCATTAGAGCGAATAATGAACAAGCGTTTTGGGCGCGGATGCCATAGAGTAATTGTGACGGTGAATTATGAAGTAATGAAGCACAGAAACATGGGCAAGTTCGCAGGGCATCACTGAATATATGAATAGCGCAACCTAGAAGTAGTTACAAGGTAACTACAGAAGAAATAAACGAGGACAGAATAGAGCGCTGACTTTCAACAATGATTTATTAGCGGAGTGGTGTACATATCTATACAAAAAATATAATGGGAATTCGTACAAGGGTGCAGTTAACAAAAACCGCGATACAATGTCCACAAAAATCTTGACACTTGTCGATTGAGCTGGTGAAATATGAGCCCGTGTGTGATATGCAACACTGTGACATAAATTATGAAATGACGACACGCGACTCAGGAGTTGCCTAATATGCGCGCATTTTGCGTTTGTTACATTCAAAGAGTTCAAGCGTGTTCTTTAATTCATAGAACAGTACGAACTATAAACTTGGTACACAGAAATCACTCCGTATTAAGCGGGCTAACAATTACGTTCTCATTTGATGGACAACTATCTTACTTTTTCTTTAAGCATAACAGGTGCAACTTTTAAGCATGGTTATCGCAGTTCCCGCTTATCGGTACAACGGGACTGGGGTGCACGCACCTCATCGAAGCACAACACGAATGGGTTATCGACGTTTCTCACAATGGATTCGAACCACGGAAACGAGGCCAAAAGATATTGGTATAAGGCTAAGGAACGGCAGTCGGAAACAGTATCTGAACACAGGTGGCACACTTTCGGGAAACACGCCAGTATCCGCCTCCCAGGTTAGATAAATGAAAGAACAGAGACGCTGTACAGGTCAAACAAACAAGGTGCTTCCAAAATAGCTTAAAAAGGAAGCCAACGGCACGACCCATCGAGTAGAACGAACGGTGACCGACGGTGTGGCCCGTTCGAGTGCATCGATCTGAACTAGAATACGGAGCATGGAGTCAACGACATTTTCGATATCATAATAGAAGGAAGACGATGGCAATGATCAAAGCTACTTTTGCCCTCACCAGGTTTGTTTTATTTACAAACTCGGAAAGGAAACCGATAGGTGTAACCTTGATTGATATGTGGCGTTTAATGTTCCAAAACCACCATATGATTATGAGAGACGCCGTAGTGGACGGCTCCGGAAATTTCGGCCACCTGGGGTTCTTTAACCTGCACCCAAATCTGAGCACACGGGCCTACAACATTTCCACCTCCATCAGTAATGCAGCCGCCGCAGCCGGGATACGAACCCACGACCTGCGGGGCAGCAGCCGAGTACCTCAGCCACTAGACCACACCGTGGCGGGGTGATAGGTGTAACCTTAAGAAACAAGAAGAGAGCAGAGTGGATCAGGGAACAAACGGCGGTTAAGGATATCATAGTTGAAATCAAGAAGTGGACATGGGCCGGGCACGTAGCGTCTTGGCAGGATAACCGCTGGTCATTAAGAGTAACTGACTGAATTCCCAGATGAGGCAAGCAGGTTAGAGGGAGACAGAAAGTTTCACAGCGACTTGATCATGCCAATAAGATAAGGCAAATAAGCTGCCACACTGTCGTATTTAAAATGTCTTTTTTTTTTCCAGGACGCTATCACGGTGGTATAGGTTGCCTTCTGAAGCAGCAGAGGTTACTTCACATGAAGTATTTTCAAGATTACTTCAGTGTATAGAGTAGTGTACTCGCGAGGATGTGTAGGAACGAAGTGGTACTGTGAAGCTGCTTTGTATTGTCTACTACTACGTGCCGCTACGTATATAGTTGACAATGAATAGCATTATTATTGTGTTGCAAAATTTTAAGTATCTTTATTCAGTGTTGAAAGTTTGCATTCTCCCCGCCCCCCCCCACTCTAATGCCCTTGCGCGCTGTGGGTACTATGATAAATAAATAAAGAAATAAATAAATAAATAAAGTTTGGTGGGCACTTGCGATTAGGAAGTTTGGGGTATAAAGTGGCAACAGCAAGCACAGGACGGAGTTGACTGGCGGAACATGGAAGAGGCCTTTGTAACGCAGTGGACGTAGTCAGGATGATGATGATGATGTTGTTGTTGTTGATGATGATGATGATGATGATGATGATGATTAAAGTCTAGGCATTTATGCCGTACGGCTTAGCGGAGAAAGTGTATAAGCATGAGGACATGGTTTAGATTCCCGGCTTCGCCGGTCGCGTTCTGGCGAGATCGAAAGGAATTAACACCATCGTAGAATTAAGATTAAGGAAAACTTTGTAGGAACACAGGCGGTAAAAATTAAGGTCGTGTCATCCACTACGGCTGGCTTCATACGATACCACGGACACATAATTAGCGAAGGCCATGGTCCAATGACAAAGAAATTCATACACCGCTGCTGCGTAGCGGATAAATAGTTCTCGGCTGCGGATCAGAAGCTCGCAGGTTCGATTCAGGCAGTGGTGGTGAAATTTAAATGAAGGCGAAGCGTTAGATGCTCGTGTACTGTAGCAGGTCAGCGCTCGTTTAAGAACACCAGATGGTCAAAATTTTCAGAGCTCTCCCCTGCGGCGTCCCTCGAACTCATATAGTGGTTTTGGTACATTAAATCCCCGATGTTATTAACATCAAATACTAATTCTTCACAATCAATACGCTTTGTAAATTTGAACTCTTTTTTTTGGTGTCGTCACATAGAAACCTGCGATATTGACAACAATAAATAATCTGAAGGCGTATCGTTGTTTAGCCAACTACGCGACAAGAGAGAGATAAATAAACTTCGCCTGTGTCTGTCGGTAGCCGGGTGGGTAAAGCGCCAAGCGCCTACCCTCACAGGTGGAGAGCTTGTAGAGTTCACCATACTTTTCTTTTGTCATATCTGCTTGTGAATTATAGCGATGCTTCTATGATATAAGTTATGCCCGTGTTGCCTTGGTGAACCTCAGCGGTGGACTATGTCCGCCTGTATAAACAATCAAAAGCCCTGCATTTGCTTCAGCCAAGATTCAAGTTCTGAGCCGAGACAAGATCGCTGAAGGCGACGAGCTCGAGACCCCTATTTGCGTCGGTAATTCAGAGCTGGAAAACGAAGACGTAGAGCAGAGAGTGCCGCATGATTGTTGTTCTCCGTTCGCCTTTCAGCACTGCATCAACCACGTAAATATTCCAGCTAGCACAACTTTCTATTTATTGTAGCGTCTGGTCTTACAGAAAGAAGTGTAGGAGAATGTAGGAGAACTTTATTTTTTTTTTCCCTGGTTTTGTTTGCTGCTGTTCGGTTACCCTTCATTTGTGTATCGCAGATTCGTTGTGCCATGTTGTAATTTTTTTTGTCGCGGTGCTTCCTTGTTTGATTATTTGATTCCTTGTGTGATTTGTCACGGTGCTTCCTTTTTTTAGATATTGTGTAAGCGTTGTCATTTACACGTTGTTCTCGAGTGTTGTACACATGTACTGAATGTGATTTATTTTTCACGTTTCAATTGTATTTTTTGTCTTCTAAACCCACTCCCCTCTATAATGCTGTATGCCCTGAGGGTACAATAAATAAATAAATAAAAATGTTCAGGTTGGAAATGCCAGCTATATTGAATGGTAGTTGGGTTTCATCGAATAGTCGCCGTTGCTTGTTCGTTCTTGACACTCGAGTTGAAATAAAACATGATGTAGGCGAGTTTACAGTAGTGATGTTCAGGTGACACTAAAGAGCAAACGATTTTTCGCGTATTAGTAAAGTGAATTTGTACAATCCTGATGACACCCCTCTCACCGCGACACGATGCTCAGTAAGCGATAAAATAAACGAAAGGAAAATGCTGGTGGGGCCAATACTATGAGATTCCCGAACCAAAACCCATGGCGTAAGATATGTTTTTCAAAGGCTGTACTGGTTCCTGCGTAGCTTGTAACCGATAAGAATGAAGAGCGTTGCAATCTGTGGCTGCCATATGATGTTATATATTCGGAGCACTTCTGGTAATACTGTCTAATACTCAATGCGGAGCAAGTCTATGCTGTTGGCGGATTGAGAGAGAGAGAGAGAGAAAATAACATTTATTTATACATCCGGCGTGTAGGAAGTCCCCGGCCTCGTCGGGCGCGGATGTTCCCTATCTTAAGATTACGGCTATTACAGTCCGATATTCTCAGAGCCTACACCTCGAGGATGTTGTGCTCCAACTAGGCGACAGTTACTCGGGTGCCTCCGCGGCCATTAGACGGGTCGTCGGCTCTTTTTCTCCGTTGCTTCGCCAGAGCTTCCCCAAGCCGCTGGTTGGCCCTTTGGCGGATTGAGAGTGCTCCCTGTTTGTTCCATTGGCAGATCTGGAGCAGCTCCGTCATCAGATCCGCTCCACAGAACAACCTTTTCATCTCCGAATAAATCAGCGGATTTGACCGGTAGTCGGAAGCGCCCCGCGCCTTGAAACGGTGCCCACATTCGTTGGGCCAACGGACGCCGGTCGCGTCGGTTGCGCCTCGCGTGGGAAGTCGTGTTTTGCTAGCGTAGCGTCGCTGTGCCCAGCGTGCCCACTCGTGCAAGAAGAGAGACGCGTGTTATCGTGTTCCATTCTGACCCTGCCACTTCCTTCAGAGGGAGCGCTTGTGTTCCATCGGTAGGTTCCCGTCAGTTGTCCTCCGCGAGAGTTATAGTGAACTAGAATACGATCATATTCTAGTTCACTATTGCCAGAGAGGAGTGCTCCGGCTCAGAGTTCGTCGGCCACTCCACATCTGCCAATGGTGACACCGATAGACTTAGCATATACGGAGATTCAAAAAGTTTCATCGAGCCAGTGCCACAAAAGTACCGATAATGCATTTCGAAATATTTTACGTAACACACTGAGATTTTGGCACGAACTTTAAAATAATGAAGTTATGATAGTGAAGCATACGACATTAGAGTTCGTAGAGTTCAGTTTGTCAATATAAACCAAGTCAGTGTTCATTAGTGTCCCTTCAAGACAGTGAATGGACGTTTGTTGTAAATAGAAAATTTTGATCACCATGAACGGAGACTGGAACCTTCGTCTTTTTGTTCATTGCCTTCTTCTTTTCCTCTTCTGCTTTGCCAGCAGATGTCCACAGATTTGTGTGGCGAGGTGTGAAATAACGTAATGGGCGAGAGAACCAGTATAGAGAGAGACTCAAATAGAAATAGTAAGATACACAGAGAGAGAACTTCTGGGATAAATATCTCTTTGCCGAGGCATGACTCGAACTCACTTATCTACGATATGAAGGTGAACGTCCTAACCACTCTGCTATACATGCACACTGGCAAAGCAGATGATGGCCTTGTACGGTAGAGTACAACAAGGTGATCGGAAATGAAAATGAGGGTGAGGAGGAAAGGTGTGGGAGGAAATGAGAATGGAAGATTGATTACAGAAATGGGAAGAGAAAGAGAGAAACAAAAAGGTGAAGAAACACTAAAATAGCGAGTGAGACACAAAGGGCACAGAGAGAGAGACAAAGAAACAAAATCATAGAAAGAAAGAGGAAAAAGAGAAGAAGGGGCAGAAAGAAAGCAAGACAAAAATACCGAAAAAATTGACAAGAAAGGAAAGAACATACACGTTGATACAAAAAAAAAAGTCTTTTCACAGTGACGAATATGCTAGGTCTATGGTCAAAGGCAGGTCTTCAGAAAGGAGCGCTTGTCGCCTTCAGAAGTATCTTGAAGAATTAAATATTTTAAAGAAATATTGACCTACTGCATACGATGTCACCTTCTCTTTTATGCTATAAAAATTTATAATATGGAAAAAAGAGTGATATTTTGTGTAATAATTTGTCTCAGTGTGAAATGAACTTGTGCCTAGAACTTGTGTACATATAAACTTACTTGGCGTATCTGAACTGCCATGTGATGTAAACTGACATTGTGTGTGGAATTTGTATACATATGAACCCATTAGCCGTATCTGAACTGTCATGTGATGTTCGGTATTCGAGTACAATCACGTAGTACGCTCTACTGTCTTGCATTTTGTGCCTTATTGTTTTTATTACGACATATTTCGTCGGCCAAGTGAGGAAGAGTACCTAGTGCCACCATAATGGCACCAACCTCTCTTATTTTATTATTTCAAGAAAAAAAAAGAGAAATTGTCGCCGTTTACACTACAATACAGCTAGTATAGTTTGCCGTGTGGCGTAGAAAAACTACCGCATCAACGAACCGACATGTGCTGTCTTCGCTAGCTTGTTTCTATTCTTCCTTTTGTGATTCACAGCCAGAATGCGTTTGCTGAATTATCCCCCGTTTTTCTACCAACTACGTTGCAACACTCAGCATTGGAGGACTTCACGCAAGCTGCACTTTTTTTTTGTTACGGCGAGAATTTGAAAGACAATTTGTCGTGCATCCGGCCGCTCTTTGGTTCTTTTTTTATGCTGATGGTGTCTCCTGCGTAATTTATTGTAAGTTGCTGTTTAGCGGGTTATTGGAGAAATTAATCATCCTGCCACAGCTGGGCAACACCTCCGGACGCTTTATGCAACAAAAAACAAGCCCAGAAAAAAATCTTCGTGTCTATTGAGTGTTTTCTTGTCAAACGCAATTTAACAGCAAGTCAGATAATATGTTGCTACCAATGGTTCACTTTATCAACTGACCAGAGCTATATATGGCCCCGCCGTGGTGGTCTAGTGGCTGAGGTATTCGGCTGCTGACCCGCAGGTCGCGGGATCAAATCCTGGCTGCTGCGGCTGCATTTCCGATGGAGGCGGAAATGTTGTAGGCCCATGTGCTCACATTTGAGTACACGTTAAAGAACCCCAGGAGGTCAAAATTTCCGGAGCCCTCCACTACGGCGTCTCTCATAATCATATGGTGGTTTTGGGACGTTCAATCCCACATATAAATCTATCAAATCAGAGCTATATATGCCTTTCAGTCAAGCTGCGTATGACAAGATGTTGCTACGAGCGCTGCAGCAGTCATGTTTCTCTCCCATCAACTGCAGATAAGGTGTTTGATGGCAATCCGAAGTTCGTGCTTTTCCTCTGCCTAAGCGTTGCAATAACGCGAGGAAAGTCGAGAATCAGTTACCCGTTGCCACTTAAATTCTTCAACTGCATGCAATGTCCAGCCACTGTAAGCCGGCTTATATAAGAAGCGATTCCAAGACAAAGCGAGCGTCTCGGAATGCATGCCTGTCCTGCATAATCAAATAACAGCGTTATTTGTGTGGTATAATGCCGTTATTATGTATGTATTATGCACTGAACGATAACTTAGGGTGCGGGAGCCTACTCGCACACTCCCGTATGTGTGCTAACCATAAATCAACACTACTGTATTACATAATTGTATTAAATACTTTGCTCGTGGACGCTACCTAACGTAAACAATTATGAGTAGGTGTTATAAGGTCGCGCGCTGTTCAATAGCTTCTTCATAGATATGAAATGCCTAAGCTGTTAGAACAGAGCGGGGAGCACGTCCGCCTTAGTGTTCGGCTGCTGACACGAAGGTTGTCTGTTCCACCCCGGCGCTCAGCGGTCCCATATCGATTGCGGCGTAATGTAAGGAGACGTGTACCTCGTAGTAAGACGGTAAGTTGGGCCAGTTGGTTAGGATCCATCGTGAACTTACTTACAGCGCAACACCAGAAAACATACAGGACAGGGAAGGAGTAAAACAGAAAGAAAAGACGGCGCTGTTTTCTTTCTGTTTTACTCCTTCCCTGTCCTGTATGTTTTCAGGTGTTGCGCTGTAGGTAAGTTCACGACGTGTACCTTGTAATGTCAGTGCACGATAAATAACATAAGATGGTCGAAATATCCAGAGCTCCCTCCACCTTACGATGTGCCTTATAAATTTGTTGTTGTTGTTGTTGTTGTTGTTGTTGTTGCAAAAAATAATAAGCAAGATGTGTAAAGAAATACTTTGGTTGCTGTAACTACAGAGTTTCTTAAATATACATTAGAGGGAACTCTGGCGCTAGTGTCTATGGGAGCTCAACGCACGGCACTTCAGCGAGCATGGGAATGATGGGTAGTACGCGGATTTGTCTAATCTTCGTACTTCTGGTTCCGTGTGTTCGTGCAGCTTGGAGCTGTTTTCTGACGAAACAAAAATCAGCAAATGTACAGCGGTTGCGCTTCTCAATGTTATTCTTCTAGGCTTACCATTTCAAATTGGGCCACGAAGTTCAAAAGGGTTCGTTCTTTCTTCGGAAACAAAACCGAAACATCAATAAATGAAGCCACAAGTGCGATTCACTGCCCGCAAGTACTTAGACTAGGCAAATCCGTGTACTACTCATCATTCCCATGGCTGCTGAATGATCGCAGCGCGACAGTCCCCTTTAGTTAATTTTAGCAAACTCTATGGCTCGTATTCACAATCTTCGTCTTGAAACTTGAAATCAAGGGATACGTGAGGACTGTCTTGCTTTGAGACTTTTGCGACCCCAAAAGTCCCAAGGATTCCTTAAGGTGGAGTTTCGAGTCGAGGAGCGTTTGTGAATACGGGCCTGTGATTGTAACTACGACAGTCGAGCTCAAGCAATGGAACTCGTGGAAGCTGATGCGAGAAATTCTTTTCGCTAGATTCATTGAAATAGGGCGCATTGCACCAATCAGACACACCTGAGAAATGCAATCACACGTATAAAGTCCACAACGAAAGGCGCAGCGAAGAACAGACGCCGAGTTTTAAACAATGCCAAAAAAATTCGGATACATCATTCAAAGTTCAAAAAGTAACAGTTTCGCTCCAAGGGCGAAGCAATCAACGCGATAGCAACAAATAGGCATATCATGTGAAGAACGGCAAGCAGATATAAATGTGCAGCGTGCTGTTCAAGCACAAAAGCCGCACGAAATGCACGCACAGTTATATACATGACGAGCAAGCACCAACAAGTGTCGCAATTGTTGCTTCACTGTGGTTGAACAATAGACTTATTTTGCAAGTGCGGCCTCTACAGCTAGCGAAGTGACCTCTGTGCGCTCTTTAACCTAAACGCATTCTTTCCCGTGGAAGCACACTACGTACAAACTGCGCCTTAAAGGGCCACTCACCACCCCACGTTCTAAGGCGAGGGGTGATTTTCTCCTCTCCTTCATAACCACAATGCATCCTACTCGCCTCGTAATTGTTAAATGCACGTAAACAATATCAGCACTAAGCGGTAGAGCATACCAGGATTTCGCGCTTCTCGGCTGCACGCTGTTATCGCCGCTGGCGCAGTTGTAAACACAAAAACGAAGTTTGATTGGTTGATTGTGCACAATGTTCACGCGAGACAAACAAGAACGGATGGGCGGCTGCATGACAAAGCAGTGCGGGAGACAAGCCGCATGTGATATTTTGCGTACATCAACGAATTGAGAGCATGTACGCTGTATACGTCACTGTAACTACTGTCAATGTTACAGTATATATAGTGCGCCAAGAAGGACGAGAAATATCAGGAACGAATATTGCGCTCTTTTTTTATGGGCACTAACAGCGCACAAAGTCACGGGACGAAGAGAAGAGTTTGTGTTGCTTGTCTTTGTCCCGTGAGTTTGTGCGCTGTTACTGCCCGTAATGTATCACCAATTAGCCCAACTGTCAGTCCTGCTCTTTTTTTGTACTTTGGGAGCTTGGTAAGTGGCCTTTTAACAGCGCTGCATGGGAACGAGCGGCGTGCCAAGCGCGCCCTTTGCACCCTTCACGCCATCACACTGGTAATGGATAAGGTGCACGCTGATATTCTCCTGAGATCAGTGTACCGAAAGTGGCTATAATAATATGGGGGGCTTTTACGTCCGCAAACCACAATATGATTATGAGAGAAGCCTTATTGAAGGGCTGTGATCGATATGTGGGGTTTAACGTCCCAAAACCACCATATGATTATGAGAGACGCCGTAGTGGAGGACTCCGGAAGTTTCGAACGCATGGGGCTCTTTAACGTGCACCCAAATCTGAACTTTCAGCGGGAGGGTTCTTGGCGGCGCACTGCAAGGGGTGTGGATGCTCCCCTGATCTGTATAGCTGCACCGTTATCAGCAGGTCTCGCAATCAGCTGACACGTGAGATCAAAGAAGCCGAGGCAATAGAAAAAATGGGAAACTTGTGTGTGAGCTCACCTTCGATTGCTTTGACAGATAAGGAAATGACGTTTCTTGGGATGACACCACGTGCAAGATGAGTCGTGTTTCTACGCATGTATAAGATGGGTGTCAAGGGCATGAAATAAACAGTTGGAAGTTTAGCGCCTACCTGTCTTGACGTCTCTGTATTCTTTCATCTTTCCTTTTCATGTGTGCCGCGCTAATAGAAGCTAAGTTCATGGATCACCAACTCGCCCGAGCCACAACACTTTTGAGCACACGGGCCTACAACATTTCCGCCTCCATCGGAAATGCAGCCGCCGCAACTGGGATTTCCTCACGCAACCTGCGGGTCAGTAGCCGAGTACTTCAGCCACTAGAGCACCGCGGCGGGGCATATTGAAGGGCTCCGGAAATCTCGACCATCTGCATGGTGTTCTTTAAGGTGCACTGAAATCGTACAGTACACGGGCCTCTACCGTTTCACCTTGATCGAAATGCGACTGCCACGGCAGTGGTCGAACCCGCGACCTTTCGGTAAGCAGCCGAGCACCCTATAGCCACTGCTTCTCGGCGGCGGACTAGCACTAGCGGTAAATAGTGTATACAAGTAGCCCGTCATTAGTAAAGTATAATATAAATAGCTTGCTCGCAGGCTGCGTCGGGAATGTTGCTGCGAACGCTCAACTAAACCTGCTTTATGGTATACACAGATATGCTCGTTCACTTGATCATAGAACTTCCCGCCCAGTCCTATCTTGCAATAATTGCAGTATACAATTCTCTGTAATAAATGTTTTATTCTAGGAAAGTTAATAGGGGGTAATCGAGCACTGAAGTCGTTACACTAGCATTAGGAAAGTAGTCAGTGCCTCAAATATGCCTCAAATATGTTGTTTCGAACGTTATTGAGACATTGTTTACAATATGAATTAGAAGGCGACTTCACATTTTGAAGCTCACAAAGCTAGCGATTACGCTCATACGAACAATGGTGTTGCATTTACGTTGCAACGTATATGAAGCGAGCCGTTTTGCAATCGCTAAACCAGAACGATGTCGTGGCGAATAATATATATAGCAAATATCATTCGTATAAACAGACTGACTGCACATAGATGTTTCATAGGCGTAGAGGGGGAGGGGAGGGGAGGAGGGGGAGGTCGTTCGAATCCTCGCTAAGGTTTTCTAATTTAACATGTGTATATTGCCACGCGCATTTCTAATCTACAATTACGTTTCATTCGGTTTTCGGCCCCAAAGCCTGCCTGGAATGTTCAGCGCAAACTGCGCCTCATTGTTCTAGAAGGTTCGCGATTAGAGTAGATCGTTTTCTTAAGATTACGCCCACTTCACGGACACCTACGCGGCTGCCAGCGATAACGCTAGAATGTTTGACGCCACGCGTATAAATACCGACGCGTTTCACCGCTTGTCAGTTTGTCACCGGCCGACGCTACGTTCGCCGCTATCTGTGCGAGTCTGCCACTGTAATCCGACTTTTCATTTACCGGGCACAGGTTCGTCCAAATAAACAGTTTGATCTGAACATACAGTCTCCACGTCTTCGGCCACGTCACGACCACCCCGTGACAATATGCACACGCACTTATGCTAACAGACACACACACGAACACTCACACCAAGTTTGGTAGAACACCCCTCTCCAATTATTGCTGGTCTAATTGGTACATACTTAAAGACATAATTTAGCCGCATATTAAAAAACACACAAAACGGAACAATAAAAGGGAGGGCTAGTCTTCATGTTCCTTTCTTTTGTTGTGTTCTAATTCGTGACTAAATTTTTTCTTCGAGTAGCCCTCCACCCTCCCATAAAAACTATTTTTGGCTACACTATATTGATGCTTGAAGCAGCTCTTTTTACCACCGAGTTTTATCTCTCAATATTTACGATTTATGTGTGGAGTTTAACGTCCACAAACCACCATATGATTATGAGAGACGCCGTAGTGGAGGACTCCGGAAATTTCAACCACCTCGGGTTCTTTAACGTGCACCCAAATCTGAGCACATGGGCCCACAGCGTTTTCGCTTCCATTGAAAATGCAGCCGCTGCAGCCGGGATTTCATCGCACTACCTCCGGTTCAGCAGCCGAGTACCTTAGTCACTCGAACACCGTGGTGGGGCACAAAGGAATCGATCAAAGCTACAACCTAATGGGAAAGTCGAGGCACGTAACAACGAAAACAAGTTACAAAATGCTTCGCAAAGGTGGGACAAGAGAGCCCGAAAATGTCCGTGATGTCATGTGTATCGAGCAGGAATCGCGCGACGCTTTGAGGAGGTGGGGCTCGTCTGGTCGGCGCCCTTGCGGGAGATCGTTCCAGGTTTCGGACGTGTTTCGACCCCTTTCCCTTTAACCGCCGTGGTCCTTAGTGAAAGCCAAAAAAAAAATAGTGTCTATATAGGCGTATTCTCGCGTTCACTTGCAAAGCTCCGGCTGGGCGATTGCGTACGCAAGACGACTTGTGCGGCCCAATAAATAATAAAAAAGATGCAATAATAAGAAGACGTCATAATAAGGACGCAAGACGACAATGCTTGCACGCCACGCTGTCTGGTGATCTCGATGATGTGTCGTGCGAGCAGAGGAAGGAAGATTCAGATAGATACATTTAACTCGCTTGACTTCCGAAATCGAAGGCGTTAGGTTACAAAAGCTCCTTACACCACAATTACATTTCATGACAACTAAGAAACAATATAGCCAAATTAGGCATAAAAGCAGTATTTACATTTATAACTTTATTGTAGTAACTGTGATATATACGTGAAAAAATCGAAATGAACAAAAATTTAAAGAAGCCAAGCGTGGTGTCGCGCATAGAGTTTGTACTATTTGATGCGTATTGGAATACTTATGAAACAAATGGGAACAAATAAAAGATATATAGAAGACTTTGCATCGATTTTCAATGTTTTGCAATATCCTAATATCTACAATACAGTGTGAAGACTGCAAATAATGACCACTATGCATTGTTTGGCCGCATCGTCTATTGGTTCACACACGTGTTGCATGAAATAAAACAAAAAAAAAACAAACATTTAAATTGCCTTTCTTTCACTTGTACGTCAGAATTGTCTTCAATATTAACAAATAAATGCCAGTCAGTATGCTTGACGTATGACTATGGTGAGAACATACGACAATTATATTCACGCACAACCAACTTCTGCCCCGCCGCGGTGGTCTAGTGGCTAAGGTACTCGGCTGCTGACCCGCAGGTCGCGGGTTCGAATCCCGGCTGCGGCGGCTGCATTTTCGATGGAGGCGTAAATGTTGTAGGCCCGTGTGCTCAGATTTGGGTGCACGTTAAAGAACCCCAGGTGGTCGAAATTTCCGGAGCCCTCCACTACGGCGTCTCTCATAATCATATGGTGGTTTTGGGACGTTAAACCATACATATCAATCAATCAACCAAATTCTTTAACAACGCACAAACATAAAATAATGATTCATTTGGTTTTGTTTAGATAAGTAGTCCTAAAAAACAAGATAACTGTCGAGGCGTTGCATCCGAAAACAACGATATGATTATAGAGACGCCGCAGTGGTGGACCCCAGAAATTTCGACCACCTGAGGATCTTTCACCAGCACCAGATTATGAGTACGCCGGCGTGTATCGTTTTTGTCTATATCGAAATGTAGTCCTCAAAAACACCAATGTATTGACGAAAATTAGGAAGAGCAATCGGCCTCTGGTCCCTCGCATTAATTGAAACCAACCTATATTTATGACCACTGACCAATGAAAACAACTAGTACGAAAGTAAAAGCCCCTCATTTCGAAGATATTGAGAGTTTTGTTTCATAAAAATATGTGAGGTTTTTTGGCAGCCTTGACTAATTTAAACCTTTATACTAATGTACATATAAATTGACGTAGTCCGTTATGATATTACCAGAACGGCTCTAGATTTACGTAGTTTTTTCGTCAACTTTAACTATGGACAGCTGAACAAATTAGGTACTATAGATGACTGAACAACAAGCGTTACTATCCATGAAAGTTGTCGGCCGAAGGCCGGCCGCAATAAGTGAATATCAGTTGTGAAGATATGCAGCCTCTCGTTCTTGCCATTTTACTTTGTAATGGACAGATCGCGGAACAAAAATAACGGCGTTCCGTGCGCGAAGTACCTTGTATTAGGCTAAAACGCTAACACGCTTATAAGTGAAACATGGATGTCAAATGTATCACTGATTTCCACCCAATTGTAATGTTGTACCCAAGAGAAAGAAACACGCAATATTATACCTAATGACGCACGCTGTTGTTGCTGTATCAGGCAGTGTGACTCGTAATGACGAGAAGTATACTGCAATTTCGCAAATATAATACAACAGCAACCAAAACAACAGAAAAGATCTTGTGAGTGAAGTTTGTACGACGCGCCATCAATTTGCCAGTAGTTCAATAGTTCTTTTTTACATCTGGTTCTGAAGCATCATTAAACATAAAGCGATTAGTTATCTTGTGAAAGAAAGAAAGCAAGGAGGAAAGATGAAAGGCGAGGATGATAACCAGTGTGACATAACGTCCATGTTGAGAGATTTGAAATTTTTTTCTGCACTTTGGGGCTGTGACATGAGCATCATAGCCTGCGACATGTACACAGATTGTGTTCAGTATATCACTGTTCACAGTCTGTGTCACACTAAGCGGAAATCTTTAGGTGCATCTCGGCCAGCGCTGCATTCTCGCACCGGCAGCAACTCGCGCTTGTCTTGTTGCTCGAGGAGCGCGGAATTGCACCACATCGTCGGCGACGGTGGTGTGCGCTGGTCACATTATCGGGAAGTCTGTACTTTATTCCATCGTTGCTGCGGGAACTATTGGTCGATATTCTGTACAAAACGTTGTGTGATGCCAACCTCTCAGCCTTCATTGGCGATAATGGGGTTCTAGAAATAGAGTGTGACAGCATAGGTTGTTTGCTCCCTCCAAATGTCGTGGGGCTAAGTGCGTTCATGTATATGTTTTCCTTTGTGCTCGAACCGCATTACGCTTCGACGGGGAGTACCATAATGAGCATGCACGTGCGTGGAGTTTATTTCACGCAAAATAAAAAACACGCTATTTAAGTCTTTTCATTTCTCATATGTGAAGCAGTGCTTTCAGCAGTTGCTTTCGGTATGAAATTTAACCAACTCGTCCATCTTTTCATATCGTATTTGTCACTTGCTGTCCTCTACATTTGATCAAAAATTTGGTCAGCAAGCATCGAAAGCCAAGCAGCGCTTCAGAAATCGCTAAGCTGCAATGCGCAGTTCAACTCACCACTATGCGGAACTGGACGGCCAGATCCTTGCCGCTGCGAGTCATCTTGAGGCCGTTGCAGATGACGACGAGAAGAGAACAACGGCGGTTGCAGCAGCAGCAACAACAACAACGATAAGTGACACTAGTCGCCGGTAGTTCTGGCCAACGAAACGTCCGGCTGGAGCTGTGGCCAGGTGAAGGCAACGGTGTTACAGCGTAGCAGTCAGGGAGGGTTCAAGTATTTAGCAGGTGCGCGCACGGAGCGCTTTGGCGTGTTCCGCACGCCCGACGATGACTGGCTGGAGCCGAGCGGGCGCTTGTCTGGGCGGCAGGGTGGACACGTGGTTCGGGCCGCCACACACGCGGCGTCCGACGCCGGCTCCGCCGTTGCCGGCTCCAAGACGACCCTATTGATTTGACACAGCGGGCGCGACGACGGGAACCGGAAGCCAAGGGCGTCCCCCTCTTCCCGGGAACACTCTTTGTATACGAAGCAAGCCCGTGGCACATCATCGACTGTTCCGTTCTTGGCTGTCGTATATGACGCACACGAACGGCGGCGTACCCTTTGCGTCCGTCTGGGTCATCCGTCTCTGCGAGAGTGTTTGGGGTCAGTGGCACGAAGAGCGTACGCAGCTTGGGTAATCTTTTTGTATATAGTGTGAAGAATGTATAGGGTTTCTATTGATATTACGGTCTATTAGCGGTGCCAGTTTACTGTACAGTATACGAAAATTCTATTCGGTATAGTGGTCGGCTCGTAGGTTTTCAGTCTGAAAACCTACATGAGCCGCCTTGATGACCTCGTCACGTCACCCTGCACACCTCAGGTGGCTAAGACGTTTAAAAAGCTTCGTGCCGACCGCGATAGTACGCAATTTTCCTACTTACCGAAATGTAAGCTGGCACTGCTAACACACACCAATGACTGGCATAAGTTAAATCGTACGACAAACTTCTTAATTTGAACTCAAGAGTCCTCGCTGGAAAGAAAAAAAAATGCTTGTTTCCATTCAGGACAGCACTTGTTGCGAATAGTGACACGACTCAACGCAGGGTGTACGCTAAAACGAATATAGGCCAAGAAATGGGAGTATTGTTCAGAAAACGCAAAACAAGGAAGCAGTATTCAACTGCTTGAATATTGGCTTACCTCTAACAGTGGTTAGAGCAGCGGATCCGAAAAACAAGGCAGGAAGAAAGCAAAATAATGGACGTCGCTGTGCTCAAAACTGAATTCTATATCGGTGTGCACGGCCAAATATAAAGCTATCCAAGCAAGGACGCCAACAGGTACACAGCATTGATTAGTGCTTCGGGTAGTTTCTATGAGATGATACTAGTTGCAGAAGAGATATGACACTCTTTTTTCAGAGTTGATGTTGCACTGATGCACGTGCTTTCTTCTTTATCAATTTCAATGGCTTCATCGATTTCACCGCTTAATTTTGTTGCTTCTTCTTTCTTTAATGCAGACTTGTTAAACATAATGCTGGCATGCACACCCTTCCCATGAGGCCCCAGGGGACGAGAAGGTGCTTCTGTACTCAGTGGGGCAGCATGTTTTCTTGTCCACTGATTGAGCCGTGCCAGCATGGGGTCGTATATTGTATTTTCTTGTGATGCGCACAAATATATATTGACCAAAAATCGTAAAGTGCCTATAAAATGCCGATTGATACCATTCGATTAGAATGAGTGAACTTGCCTGTACATTGTTACCTCTCCTTCCGTGAACATTACCATATGCAGGCTAAACAGGCAATTCATCCCCTAGATTAAGCATAGTTTGAACGACAGGGTGCTGCTGCACTGAGATCTTCGCTTTGCGTGTTAATTTGGCACACGATCTTCGACTCACGCTTCGATGCATTCGGAAATTTAGCAGTTCTGGATACCTCATTTACTTTTTTTTTCATTACACTGTTATGTGATGTCTTGTTTACCTCTTCCTTACTTTCCAGCTAATATGTTGTGCCCAAGTGCTACAAGTCCCTGAACGTGATCACGCTTACGTCTCCTATAGACGAAGTACTGGTACAGGTCACACGATGCACAGAAATTTAATAGTTACGTCACTTCACCGCGAAAACAAAGGACTAAAATGAAAGTATAGGTAGCGCATATTTGTGCATGTTACTTATTAAACATTATGTGAGAGCTTTGCTTAACGTTGCCTACATGCCACGCTTACGCCATACTTTTTCGCTATTAACGCGATAGCATTTAAGGCCTCGTTTAGCGAAAATTTCGGTGTCGGCGTTGGCGTCATTTGTTGTGAGAGAAAAATCCGCGTTGTCTGTGCGGGAAATTCTGACATTGATGTATAAGGGAAGAAAAATAAAATAATATCTTCTTTCTGTGGGAATCTAGCCCACCAATTGTGCGGGGCATACAGGTGTATACTACCATAGTGCCTCGCCATTGCTTGAAACAGTATTAAAAAGAAATGGCAGCATATCCACGGAGTGAATGATGGAAAGTGGGGCGAAGCATCCGTCCGTCCATTCGTTCTTGCTTCCGTCCATCCATGCGTGCGTCTGTGTGGCCGCCCGTGCGTCCATTCGCCTGTCCGTGCGTGCGTCCGTACGTGCGTCCGCACGTCCATCAGTGCGTCCTTCCCTGCGTTCGTCCATGCATTCGCACCTGCGTCCGTCCATGCGTTCATCCGTCGGTGCAGCCATCCGTGAGTGTCTATGCATCTGTCTGTGTGTCCGTTCGTCCACCTATTCAACACTCCAAGTACCACCACCTCGCATCTTTTCATCATATATTCCCCATATAGAAGCACCGCCATCCAGCGGGCATTCCGAGGACTAAACGAAAGGTGGCACGCGCACACTTTCTTACGGCTTGCGCTTCGGGTCTACTTCCCAACTTAAACCACCTCGAGTTCATGCTATATACTAGTTCACTGTATTCATGGCACTGCGGCCCAATGCTCGCTAAGTCTTTCTAAAACCAAGAAGGATGTGCCCAGCGAGTATAACGTAGCAACCTTTTCCCTTCAGATAGTGCTCAATGTACGCGCTAATGGCTGCTGAGGGGGAATAAGAGACAGGAAAATTCGGCTTTTAGTTAACGAGCACGATGCGAATTTTTTATTGTTCAACAACCCACAGAAGAAATCTCTCAGCGGCACCGCTTTGGAAGTCGAAATGTAAGACTGGTTACAAACTACAACCACTACTGCGACTAGGAGGGGCGAACGGGTGCCGCTATAAGGAGCTTCAACCCTTAAAAAAAACTATAGGAATGCCGTGTACTATAAGCAGTGTCTTAACGTACGTCATATAGCTTGGCAGGCGCGTAGTATTACACCAGGCGTCAAAACAACGATTGGGCAAAGGCTGATTGGTTTAAAGATCTACCAATTACACAGCGTGCAGGCATATGTAAGGTAAAACAGCACGAAAATAACACCCAGCGAACAGTTTAAAGACGCGATAACCACTGTTTCGTCTTTTTCCTGTCTGCCGTGACCACCTTGCTCTGAAGTGGGAGTCAGACAGGCAGTAGTGGTTGAGAGTCATTTTGTGAACGGTATGCCACAGCGAAAACAATTTCGGTGGAGGGGGAAGTCTCGGCCCCGTGGTGTTCTACCCACTGGCTACGCCACTGCTACCAACTGTAAACATGTGATGGAGATCTTTACACATAGGTTTTAACTAGAGGTGACAATGTGTGCACATTATTAAGAGATTGTGATTGATTCAACGCTGCTCAGAGGGCGCACTGAGCGTCCTCGATTGACTTGATTGATATGTGAGGTTTAACCTTGCAAAACCACCACATGAGAGACTCCGTAGTGGAGGGCTCCGGAAATTTCGACCACCTGGGCTTCTTTAACGTGCACCCAAATCGGAGCACACGGGCCTACAACATTTTCACTTCCATCAAAAATACAGCCGCCGCAGCCGGAGTTCGATCCCACGATCTGCACGTCAGCAGCGGAGTACCTTAGCCACATGATTACCGCGGCGGGGCCTTCCACAATTAGATCAGGACAGACTGTTGTATTGGCGTGTTCAATTAAAGCGGCGTTTGTGCACGAGATACTATTGTCACGATGAGTCACAAGTACTGGGGGATTTATTGAACGACCGGGTAGCTAGCTCTAGGACGATGCGTCAGTCGTGGCTGGCTCTCGAGCAGAGAAGAAAGCACGCGATCATCTTTTTCCTCCAGATTGAGAGCCGCTCTTGCTGTCGACCCACTACGTGCTGGTGGCATTATCCTCCCTTCCGAAAAGTAAAAAAAAACAAGTCCCAAAAAGAGGAAAGAAAAGTACATAGCATCACCACGATGCTACTACATAGGCACGTGAAAAAGTAATTGGAAATTCAGATAATGTGAAAGTAAAAATTGAAGAGCGTGCCAATATAAGAAACGTCAATGAACGAGAAAGCAAGTTCGCACAAATAAACAAAAAACACAAAGAATGCTGTACGGTAAAGGAAAAGTTACGAGCAACGCGCAATAAATGGTTTCATGCGCAACACATGAACGACGTCCGGCCTCAGCCGTGTCCTGCTCCGTGCATGGGGTGTTGAGTCCGGAACCACTTCGTAGTTCACGTCACTGACGCGGCGTAACACTTTATATGGGCCAAAGTACCGGCTCAGCAACTTTTCGCTAAGGCCACGGCGGCGGACGGGCGTCCACACCCAAACTTGATCTCCGGGGCTGTAAAACACTTCTCTGTGGCGGGTATTATAACGTCGTGCGTCTGCCTGCTGTTGCTGGCCGATGTGCAGTCGCGCGAGCTGCCGGGCTTCCTCAGCACGCTCTGCGAATTCTTCGGCGTCAGTTGCCAACTCGTTTTCGTCTTGACACGGTAGCATAGAGTCTAGCATGGTCTGCACTTCGCGGCCGTAGAGAAGCCGAAATGGCGTGAATCGCGTGGTCTCTTGCACGGCGGTATTATACGCGAAGGTCACGTAAGGTAAGATCCGGTCCCATGTTTTGTGCTGTACGTCGATGTACATTGAGATCATGTCTGCGAGGGTCTTATTCAGTCGCTCGGTAAGTCCGTTGGTTTGCGGGTGGTACGCAGTTGTTCTTCGGTGTCTGGTGTTGCTCAGTTTGAAAACTTCGTCCGTAAGCTGCGCCGTGAATGCCATCCCTCTGTCCGTTATTACACTGGAAGGAGCACCGTGTCGTAACACGATGTGGCGCATGAAAAATTGTGCTACCTCAGAAGCCGTGGCTCGTGGGATCGCCTGGGTTTCAGCGTAGCGTGTCAAATAGTCGGTCGCGACGATCACCCATTTGTTGCTGTCCGCAGACAGGGGAAATGGCCCGAGAATGTCCATGCCGACTTGGTCGAATGGCGTGCAAGGTGCTTCAATGGGCTGAAGCAAACCAGCTGGCTTAACAGATGGTTGTTTTCGGCGCTGACATTCCCGACAGCTCTTCACGTACTTCTTGACGCTTGCCGAAAGTCCTGGCCAATAGTACCTCTCACTCACTCTGGCAAGTGTTCGTGAGTAGCCCAGATGACCGGATGTGGGTTCGTCATGGCAAGCGAAGAGGACGTCGTCTCGCATGTCTCGAGGAACCACCAGGAGGTAGGCACGGTTGTTCGAACGAGTGTTCTTCTTGTACAGCACACCATCTCGAAGGCAGAACGACGGCAACGAGCGGAATAAATTACGTGGTATGATTGTGTCATGGCCCTCTAAATGATCGATGATCGAACGAATCTCTGCGTCATCCCGCTGCCGTTTACTCAAGTCTGATGAGCTAATGGCGCCCAGGAAGCCTTCGTCTTCCTCTGCTTCCTGACTGACGGCATGAAGGGGCGCGCGTGACAGTGTGTCAGCGTCTTCATGCTTACGGCCGGACTTATGGACGATGGTGACGTCAAATTCCTGCAGCCGCAAGCTCCACCGTGCTAGCCGTCCTGAAGGGTCGCGCAGGCTTGCCAACCAGCAGAGGGCGTGGTGGTCCGTCACTATCTTGAAGGGACGACCATAAAGGTACGGGCGGAACTTGGTGATTGCCCACACGACTGCGAGGCACTCTTTCTCCGTAGTGGAATAATTCGCCTCAGCACGCGATAGAGAGCGGCTGGCGTAGGCTATCACTCTTTCGATGTCTTCTTGACGCTGAACGAGCACTGCACCGAGCCCAATGTTACTAGCGTCGGTATGGACCTCCGTGTCAGCATCATCGTCGAAATGAGCGAGAACGGGCGCTGATTGCATGCGCTGTCGCAGCTCATCAAAAGCTGCTTGTTGCTCGTTTTCCCAGACAAACGGTGTGTCGTCCCTTGTGAGACAAGTCAGAGGTTCTGCTATCTGTGAAAAACCATGAATGAATCGGCGATAGTAGGCGCACAAACCAAGGAAGCGCCGGACGGCTTTCTTATCGACAGGAGCTGGTAATTCGGCAACAGCGGCAAGCTTGTCCGGATCGGGACGGATTCCTTCGGCGCTAACTACATGTCCAAGAAACTTTAGTTCTTTATAGCCGAAGTGGCACTTCTGTGGCTTTAGTGTGAGGTCCGCCGATCGGATAGCCTCCAGCACGCTGCGCAGGCGCTGAAGGTGCTGCTCGAACGTGGCAGAGAAGACCACCACATCGTCAAGGTAGACAAGACAAGTCTGCCACTTCAGCCCTGTGAGGACAGTGTCCATCATTCGCTGGAAAGTCGCCGGCGCTGAACACAAGCCGAAAGGGAGTACTCGAAATTGGTATAGGCCGTCTGGAGTCACGAAGGCTGTCTTTTCGCGGTCTCGCTGATCTACCTCGATTTGCCAGTACCCGCTTTTGAGATCGAGAGAAGTGAAATAATGGGCACGACGAAGTCTATCTAGGGAATCGTCGATACGCGGTAGCGGGTACACATCCTTTTTGGTCACGTTGTTAAGCTTTCGGTAATCGACGCAGAAGCGTAGCGACCCGTCCTTCTTTTTGACAAGCACGACTGGAGATGACCACGGGCTGTTGGATGGTTCGATAACGCCATCGTCAAGCATCTCGCGAACTTGCGTACGTATCGCTTCACGTTCTTTAGCCGACACGCGGTAGGGGTGCTGGTGTATTGGGCGTGCGTCTTCGTACGTGATGATCCTGTGTTGAGTGATGGACGTCTGGCGGATCTTCGAGCAACTTGCGAAGCAAGACCTGTACTCGAACAAGAGCGCTCGCAGCGCAGTCTGGTTATTGGTGGACAGATCAGGATTGATGTCAATGTTGCTCATTGATGTATCTGCGTTATCCACTACTTCTGACGTGAGACAGTTGGTTACGTTTGCTACTTCGTGGGCAAACGCTATCGAAGTGCCACGGAAAAGGTGTCGATGCTCGTTGCTAAAGTTGGTAACGAGCAATTCAGATCGGCCGTCACGAACGTGTATTACACTTCTCGCTACACATATGCCTTGCTGCAGGAGGTGTTCTAAATTTGTCTCGGCCACCACATCGCCATCGCTCAAACCACAGCATGTTACGTCGACTAGAACACTGGCTCGGGGAGGAAGCGTCACGCTCTGTTCAGAAATACGGAGTACGTCGACACGCATTTCGTCATCCTGCACGTTGATTGCTCGCTGGGCTGAGAACGTGACGCGGCGCTCTTGCAGATCAATGATAGCTCCATTTTCCTGTAGAAAATCAACTCCCAGAATGACGTCACGGGAGCATTCCCGTAGAACAAGGCAGCTTGCTACGAATGTGTACCCTTGAATCTGTACTCTAGTTGTGCAGGCACCCAGTGGAGTAACGACATGGCCACCAGCTGTCCGAATCTGCGAGTTATGCCATGGTGTGATTACTTTCTTCAGCTGCGTTGTCAGTTTCCCGCTCAGTATGGAATAGTCTGCGCCGGTGTCCACTAACGCATTAACTACACAACCATCAATTGTTACTGCAATGTCGAGTGAAAGCCGGCTATCCTTTGCAGCAGCAGGTGATGTCGGACCAGTTTCTGTACAGTTCTGCGTCAATAGGAGGTCTTCAGCGCTTCGACGTTCAGCGACCCCGCCCCCAGAGGTCGCTTCGGCTAGTTTTCCCGGCGGGGGCTGGGAGATCGCGCGGTAGAATACCGCTGGGGCGTTGATGAAAATCGCCTCGGTGATGGCGAGCGCGACTGGCGCCCGGCAGACGGTGGTGCATGCTGCTGGGAGAGGTAGTTTTGGATGTCGCGTGGTCTCTGACCGTAACGGGGTGGCGGCGAGTACGCAGAGAAGCCGCGAAGCCCAAGACGGCGATATGGGCACTGGCGGTACGAGTGATCAGCTTCTCCGCAGTGAAAGCACAGAGGCCGGCGATCAGGTGTGCGCCAAACATCAGACTTTCGAGGAGACGTGCGCCGATCGTCGATGTACTGAACTGGTTGCACTGAACGATGGGCGACAGAAGCACCAGGGACAAAGGGCAGGGGCGGTGGCGTGTACGTGCCTCCGTAGTACGGTATGTGCTGCGCTGACTGTACTGAAACAGCAGGAACAGGATGGACGAATAATGGCGGCGTTGCAGCAGGGCGTTTCAAGGCTTCCGCGTAGGTTGTTTCACGGCGGTATTCAGCAGGAGCTGGCACAGCTGTATCATGAGGCAAGGTGTCCCGGAGGGCCTGGTGCATCTCATCCTTGATCACAGTTGCAATAGAGTTGACTGTAGGATGAGGTGTTACACCAGCCTTTTGTAACTCTTCACGTACTATATCACGGATGAGTTCACGTAGACAGTCGTTGTTGGTTCTAGTGGCGGTGAAAATGTCGGCAGTAGACATGCCACTGACTTGCCTGTCGTATTGGCTGGATCGCTGCTGCAGCATTTTTTCCATTGTCACGGCCTCCGACAAGAACTCCGCGACTGTCTTCGGAGGACTTCGCACGAGGCCGGCAAAAAGCTGGTCCTTGACACCGCGCATCAAGTGACGCAACTTCTTGTCCTCAGTCATTCTTGAATCGGCCCGTCGGAAGAGGCGCGTCATGTCTTCGACGTACGCGGTCACAGTTTCGTTTGGCGACTGGACGCGGGCAAGAATAGCTCGTTCAGCTCTTTCTTGGCGGTCAGTGCTGGCATATGTCTGCAGAAGTCTACGAGAGAATTCGGGCCACGTCGTCAGCTGCTCCTCCCGATTTTGATACCACGTGCGAGCCCCGTCTTCGAGATAGAAGTAGACACGACCCAGTTTCGCCGCGTCGTCCCACTGATTCAAGTTGGCTACGCGCTCGAAGTCCGCCAACCAGTCCTCAACGTCTTCGCGCTCCGTACCATGGAACGTCGGCGGTGCCCGTGGGCTTTCCAACGTATAGCGGTTCGGCGACGTGCTTCCCATGCCGGTTGCCAAGGTTTGTACCGAAGTGCTGGTCATGTTTGTTGACGTGGTGGGAGCAGTATCGTTGACTTCCGGAGGCAATCCCCTGATTCGGCGGCTGGTCCGATGCACGGGAGTGTTGACTGGCACTGGACTCGTATTACGGCTTCCTGGGGGGGTCTGCAGCATCCGTGAGGCTACCCAGCACCTTCCACCAGTTTGTCACGATGAGTCACAAGTACTGGGGGATTTATTGAACGACCGGGTAGCTAGCTCTAGGACGATGCGTCAGTCGTGGCTGGCTCTCGAGCAGAGAAGAAAGCACGCGATCATCTTTTTCCTCCAGATTGAGAGCCGCTCTTGCTGTCGACCCACTACGTGCTGGTGGCACTATAATAGAAAGGAATCAATGTATAGATTGCTTTCTATTATGGCGTTGTAGCTAACGAGAGTAACTACACAGTAGTACATAACTCGTCGCCTCTAAATTCGGCTCGCTCGCAATCAGTCATATTGTATGTGACATATTGTATGTAGAATTTAAGCCGTGACCATTTAAGCTCGAGTATTGCCATGATAAATATAGCTTCATTGTGCAGATTTCATTTGTTTAGAAATCATTTTTAGGAAGGGCATTCCTCAAGAACTAAAGCTCCCAGACAGTGAACCATGCATTTATTGCAGGGGCCATAAAAGAAAAAGCAATTCGAGATAGGTTTTTCCACGTAACTATACTGTGTTACGTGCGCAGATTATGGGGTTCAGTGTTGCTGGATGAAGATATGATCAGGTTAGTGGTGAAATTCAAATGACATGCAAAATATAGCCCATTTTATCCTTACTATTTGAACAAACCAGCAGCTATATTTGAATAAAATACCCACTATAAAGCTTGAATCAGTTTGTGATGGAGGAGTGACACCTCGTTTCACTAAATGTTTCATGTTTATTTTTTAGAGTCATATAATAGACAACGATTTTATCTATGGAGGTATGAAAAGTAAGTAAAAAAAACCATTCACAGGTGTCAATTTTTGTATCATGGATTTCGTGTACTAATCTGTTTTGCGCACTTTTTCCTAGCTAGCCAAGCAAAGGATCAGAAGTGCGAAGTCACTAGGAATTTACTCGTTCAAAGTAGCGTTGTCATCTATCTATCTATCTATCTATCTATCTATCTATCTATCTATCTATCTATCTATCTATCTATCTATCTATCTATCTATCTATCTATCTATCTATCTATCTATCTATCTATCTATCTATCTATCTATCTATCTATCTATCTATCTATCTATCTATCTATCTATCTATCTATCTATCTATCTATCTATCTATCTATCTATCTATCTATCTATCTATCTATCTATCTATCTATCTATTATACATAAAAGTTTGAAATTTTCCCCACTGGAGTCCCTCATAGCGCATAGACGTTGCTCTCGAACCCTTACATGTAGCCGCTTGCGTTTGGGTGCGGTCGTGATCGCTTCCATATATTGATGTAGATCAGAATTGTCCTGGGAGGTTAAAAAGTTTTGAGAAAATAACTGTCTGGTCATAAGATGAATGACATGAAACTTCTGTCACGTAAATAGTGATACGGTTTTCTCCAGACACGTGTGGTACGTACCCATATTCCATAGACTGTGGTATGTGGGTATGCGCTACAAGTCATGGATAGTTTACATTTACTCAGGTATGGCGCGAATAGACACTGATAAGTTAAAAGCTGTAGCTTTAGGGAAAATCCACATCGGCAGTGTACACGCCACGAGTACACAGAATTAGTCAGGAATCAAGCACCAATCATTGCCAAGCATACTGCGAGGCAGTCAGGAATTACGCAATCAAATAACTTCATGATATTTGCATTGGTGGCTTGCTGAAACTTACGAATACAAATGCAATATTTATTAGACTGCTATAAAATCGGAGACAACATAGAACATCAATTAACGTTAAGCCAACATGTCACCGATACACAGATCTGCATGTATAATAAGTATTTCTTAAACATAAAATAAGGTAGCCGGCACTGCCGCTACTCTTTAGATTACACCGGCAAAATGCCTGCATACCGTCTTCTTCCGATCCTCATTCAAAAAAATTGGCAGATCCCACGTACAGTGTGAATCAATGATTTGACAAGCATGAATGAGAAATGTTGATTTGTCACTTTAAAATCAGCACAACGTGACCAGGTGGAAGGAAATGATGCCGTACACGACTTCCGTGTCATGATTATCACGTTTGAATGTGTCGTTTACCTTCGTCATCTATTCACGTCACGTCATACAAACTTTATTATATGTGGAGCTAGCGAAACGGCCGCGAGCATGCTTTGAGTGTGATCTGTTGTGCTGTTCTTGCATGACACGCGTGTCAGGATATTCATGTTTGCACCAGTCATGTATTTTATCATCCATTGACGTCACGTGAAACTAAATTTGGTATATGCGGAGATATCAAAACGGCCGCGAACGCCTCATGAAGGGCCCAATATACTCGAATCTAGCAATGATGCGCGCGCACGCTAGGCAAAGCGATGCTACGTTAGCAAAGCGCGAGCACTCTATTGTCTGACGCCAGGCTTTGCCAGCGTCCGTCGGCGACATGCCACATTTTGCACCTATGCCATAGAGTATCAATGCTCGATGCTGATGCGTTACCCAGACAACACTGCGTTTCCTTCTTTTCGTGACGCAGGGACGCCGGACACGCTGAAATGCGCATGCGTCAAAGCAACGCAACGCGGCGCGCGCCTGCGAGTATATGGTAGGACATTCTATCTATCTATCTAATCTATCTATCTATCTATCTATCTATCTATCTATCTATCCGCCTACGACTTTTATCTCTCCTGGCCGTTTCGATAATGGTATCAATGCAAAACTTGGTATGGCATAACATGACTTTATGAAGAACATATTTGACTAGTAATAACAATAAAATCATGATGTTGCAAAATTGGTGTGGTATGGCATGATTACATGGCGAACATAACTGACAGACCCTAACAAGAAAATCATGACATGCGTGTCATGCAACAACATGACTACATGCCACGCTCATGATGCGCTCGGGCCGTTTCGCTAGCGTCACATATACCAATTTTGGTATTACAGTACGTGAATGGATGACGAAGGTATGTCACTGCTGCAAGCATGATAATCATGAGATGCCTGTTATGTAACAACATGACTTACATGCCACACTCATGATGCGCTCGCGGCCGTTTCGCTAGCTTCACCTTCACTTATACCAAATTTGGTATTACGGGACGTGAATGGATGACGAAGGTATGATACTAGTGCAAACATGATGCGTGTCATGTGAAAACATAGCTACATCCCACAGTCAAGGCGCCAATAGATTTCGACGTGACACAGTTAAGGCGCCAATACATTTCGCCGGCGTTCATTTCGTCGCGTCACGCCGGCGTTGCCACGCCAGGTGCCGGTACTACCAGGCGCGCGCCGCGCTGCGTTATTTTGACGCATGCGTGTTTCAGCATGTACGGCGTCCCTCCGTCACGAAAAGAGGGAGATGCAATGTTGTCGGGGTAACGGATCGGTGCGAATTGCAGCATGTCGCATTTCGCGCTGGTTGCCTTCGAACCGCGCCGACGGACGCTGGTCGTGCCTGGCGTTATACTATAGAGTGCTCGCGTTTGCTAACGTAGCGTCGCTGTGCCCACCGTGCGCGCGCGTCAACGCTACATTGAAGTATATTGGGCCCTTTATGACGCGCTTGCGGCCGTTTTGATAGCTCCACATGTACGAAATTTGGTAGGTGCCTTAATGGATGACGAAATGTACGACTGGTGCAAACATGATAATCCTGACAGCGTGTCATGAAAGAACATGACAACATACCACGCTCATGATGTGCTCGCGGCCGTTTCGCTAGCTCCACATATAATATATCTTGTATCATGTGACGTGAATAGATGACGAAGGTAAACGACACATTTAAACACGATAATCATGACACGGGAGTCGTGTAAAGCATCATTTACCTTCACCTCGTAACGCTGTGCTGATTTTAAACTGACATATCAACATCTCTCATTCGTGCTTCGCATATCATCGATTCTCACTGTACGTGGGATCTGCCTTTTTTTTTCTGCTCTGAGCGGAGCAATCACATTCCAATGGCGGATTGGGAGCGTAAATTGTGTGTTCCAATGGCTGATTGAGAGCAACCGCAGATCCCGGATTGCTCCGCCGAAAACGTCGGATTCGACCAGAAGTACAAGTGACGTATTCTGATAGCCCGTCTTTCATCTAATCGCTGATGGATGTCCGGAAAACGCTTTGAACTCCCTCGCACCCTCTCATGCTCCCGCGATAAATTTCCGCTCACGAACAGCTCCCGTCGAAACACGCCCGTTCCAATTGCAGATTTGGCGAGAGCAATCCCCCTCGAATTTGCACGCTCCATTCACAATCCAGCCCAGCGCTCGCGATCTGCCATCTCAATTCAACATATAATAGAATTTCTGACTACCTCGCAGTATGCTTGGGAATGATTGCTGCTTGATTCATCATCATCATCATCATCATCATCATCATCATCATCATAATAATAATCATCATCATCATCATCATCATCATCAGCCTGGCTACGTCCACTGCAAGACAAAGGCCTCTCCCATGCTCCGCCAGTTAACCCGGTCCTGTGCTTGCTGCCGCCAATTTATACCCGCAAACTTCTTAATTTCACCTGCCCACCTAACCTTCTGTCTCCCCCTAACCCGCTTTCCTTCTCTAGGAATCCAGTTGGTTACTCTTAATGACCAGCGGTTATCCTGTCTACGCGCTACATGCCCGGCCCATGTCCATTTCCTCTTCTTTATTTCAACTATGATATCCTTAATCCCCGTTTGTCCCATAATCCACTCCGCTCTCTTCTTGTCTCTCAAGGTTACACCTACCATTTTTCTTTCCATTGCTCGCTGCGTCGTCCTCAATTTAAGCTGAACCCTCTTTGTGAGTCTCCAGGTTTCTGCTCCGTAGCTAAGTACCGGCAAGATACAGCTGTTATATACCTTCCTCTTAAGAGATAATGGCAATCTACCTGTCATAATTTGAGAGTGCTTGCCGAATGTGCTCCACCCCATTCTTATTCTTCTAGTTACTTCAATCTCGTGGTTAGGTTCTGCGGTTATTACCTGTCCTAAGTAGACATAGTCTTTTACAACTTCAAGTGCACTATTACCTATCTCGAAGCGCTGTTCCTTTCCGAGGTTGTTGTACATTACTTTCGTTTTCTGCAGATTAATTTTAAGACTCACCTTTCTGCTCTCTTTGTGTAACTCCGTAATCATGAGTTGCAATTCGTCCCCTGAGTTACTCAGCAATGCAATGTCATCGGCGAAGCGCAGGTTACTAAGGTATCCTCCATTTACTCTTATCCCTAACTGTTCCCATTCTAAGCTTCTGAAAACCTCCTGTAAGCACGCGGTAAATAGCATTGGGGAGATTGTGTCCCCCTGCCTTACACCCTTCTTGATTGGTATTCTGTTGCTTTCTTTATGAAGCACTATGGTAGCAGTTGATCCCCTGTAGATTTCTTCCAGAATGTTTATATATACTTCATCTACGCCCTGATTCCGCAGTGCCTGCATGATGGCTGATATTTCTACTGAATCAAACGCCTTCTCGTAATCTATGAAGGCTATGTATAGTGGTTGGTTATACTCTGAGCATTTCTCTATTACCTGATTGATAGTATGAATGTGGTCAATTGTTGAGTAGCCTGTTCGAAATCCTGCTTGTTCCTTTGGTTGATTGAATTCTAATGTTTTCTTTACTCTGTTAGCAATTACCTTTGTAAATAGCTTGTACACTACAGAGAGTAAGCTGATCGGCCTGTAATTCTTCAAGTCCTTGTCATCTCCTTTCTTATGTATTAAGATGATGTTAGCGTTCTTCCAAGACTCTGGTACCCTTCCCGTCAGGAGACACCTCGTAAACAGGGTGGCTAGTTTTTCTAACACAATCTGTCCTCCATCTTTCAGCAGATCTGATGTTACCTGATCCTCACCAGCAGCTTTGCCTCTTTGCATGCTCTCCAAAGCTTTTCTGACTTCTTCTATCATTACTGGTGGGGTGTCATCTGGGTTACGGCTAGTTCTTATCGTATTAAGGTCGTGGTTGTCTCGGCTACTGTACAGATTTCTGTAAAACTCCTCCGCTATTTTGACTATCCTATCCATATTGGTAGTTATTTTGCCTTCTTTGTCCCTTAGTGCATACATCCGACTTTTGCCTATCCCAAGTTTCCTCTTCACTGCTTTGAAGCTTCCTCCGTTTTTCAGAGCGTGTTCAATTCTCTCCATGTTATACCTTCTTACATCGCATACTTTACGTCTATTAATCAACTTCGAAAGCTCTGCCAGTTCTAATTCGTCTGTTGTACTTGACACTTTCATGATTTGACGCTTCTTAATTAGGTTCTTCGTTTCCTGGGAAAGCTTGCCAGTGTCCTGTCTAACTACCCTGCCTCCAACTTCCACTACACACTCCGTAATGATACTCGTCAGATTATCATTTATTGTATCTACGCTAAGGTTGGTTTCCTCACTAAGGGCCGAGTACCTGTTCTGCAGCGACACTCTGAATTCCTGTACTTTCCCTCTCAGTGCTAGCTCATTGATTGGCTTCTTGCGTATCAGTTTCTGTCGTTCCTTCTTCAAATCTAGGCGAATTCGAGACCGTACCATTCTATGGTCACTGCATCGTACCTTGCCAACCACTTCCACATCCTGCATGATTCCTGGGTGTGCAGTCATTATAAAGTCTATTTCGTTCTTATTTTCGCCATTAGGGCTCCTCCATGTCCACTTGCGGTTTTCTCGTTTTCGGTAGAATGTATTCAAAATCCGTAAATTATTGCGTTCTGCGAACTCTACTAGTATCTCTCCTCTGGAGTTTCTAGTGCCGATGCCATAATCTCCTACTTCCTGGTCTCCAGCCTGCTTCTTCCCTACCTTTGCATTAAAGTCGCCCATCACTATAGTATACTGTGTTTTTACCTTACTCATTGCCGATTCTACGTCTTCATAGAAGCTTTCAACTGAAGCGTCATCATGGCTGAATGTAGGCGCGTAAGCCTGTACTACCTTCATCTTGTATCTTTTATTTAGTTTAATTACAATACCTACAACCCTTTCATTGATGCTATAATATTCCTCTATGTTGCCAGCTATGTTTCTGTGAATTAGGAACCCCACTCCCAGTTCTCTTCTGTCTGCCAAGCCCCGATAGCAAAGGACGTGCCCATTCTGTAGCACCGTATAGGCCTCATATGTCCTCCTAACCTCACTGAGCCCTATTATATCCCATTTAACACCCTCTAGCTCCTCGATTAGTACAGCAAGACTTCCCTCACTAGATAAGGTTCTAGCGTTAAACGTTACCAAGTTCAGGTTCCAATGGCGGCCTGTAGTCCAGAGATTCTTAGCACCCTCTGCTGCGTTGCAGATCTGACCGCCGCCGTAGTCTGTTGCTTCGCAGCTGCTGAGGACTGAGGGCCGTGAGTAATTTGGCGTATCCATGTGGGAGGTAGTGGCCAGATACTGCACCAGGGTGGCCAATCCTTCTCTGGTGAGGGAGTGCGTTCCCGGTGGTGGTTACCGGTGAGGCCGCACCTCAGGCCTCTTAATGCAGTTCCAGCAACTCGCGGTTTTTTTTTTTCCGGTTGGGAACTGCGCGGCACCGGGCACGTGGTCCGACTGTTGTTGTTTTCACAGATTCACACTGTTTTCTCCTGCTTGATTGCTGACTTTAATTCTGTGTACTCGTGGCGTGTACACTGCCGATGTGGATTTTTCCTAAAGCTACAGCTCTTAACTTATCAGTGTCTATTCTCGCCATTCCTGAGTAGATGTAAACTATCCATGACTTGTAGCGCATACCCACATACCACGGTTTATGGTATATGGGTACGTACCACACGTGTTTGGAGAAAACCGTATCACTATTTACGTGACAGAAGTTTCATGTCATTCATCTTATGACCAGACAGTTAGTTTCTCAAAACTTTTTAACCTCCCAGGACAATTTTGATCTACATCAAATTATGGAAGCGTTCACGACAGCACCCAAACGCAAGCGGCTACATGTAAGGGTTCGAGAGCAACGTTTATGCGCTATGAGGGACTACAGTGGGGAAAATTTCAAACTTTTATGTATAATAGATAGATAGATAGATAGATAGATAGATAGATAGAAAGATAGATAGATAGATAGATAGATAGATAGATAGATAGATAGATAGATAGATAGATAGATAGATAGATGACAACGCTACTTTGAACGAGTAAAATCCTAGAGACTTCGCACTTCTGATCCCTTGCATGGCTAGCTAGAATAAACTGCGCAAAACAGACCAGGACACGAAATCATGATACGAAAATTGACACCTGTGAATGGTTTTTCTACTTACCTTTCATACCTCCATAGAGAACATCGTTGTCTATTATATGACTCCACAAAATAAACACGAAACATTTAGTGAAACGAGGTGTCACTCCTCCATCACAAACTGATTCAAGCTTTATAGTGGGTATTTTATTCAAATATAGCTGCTGTTTTGTTCAAATAGTAAGGATAAAATGGGCTATATTTTGCATGTCATTTGAATTTCACCACTAACCTGATCATATCTTCATCCAGCAACACTGAACCCCATAATCTGCGCACGTAACACAGTATAGTTACGTGGAAAAACCTATCTCGAATTGCTTTTTCTTTTATGGCCCCTGCAATAAATGCATGGTTCACTGTCTGGGAGCTTTAGTTCTTGAGGAATGCCCTTCCTAAAGATGATTTCTAAACAAATGAAATCTGCACAATGAAGCTATATTTATCATGGCAATACTCGAGCTTAAATGGTCACGGCTTAAATTCTACATACAATATGTCACATACAATATGACTGATTGCGAGCGAGCCGAATTTAGAGGCGACGAGTTATGTACTACTGTGTAGTTACTCTCGTTAGCTACAACGCCATAATAGAAAGCAATCTATACATTGATTCCTTTCTATTATAGTATCTCGTGCACAAACGCCGCTTTAATCGAACACGCCAATACAACAGTCTGTCCTGATCTAATTGTGGAAGGCCCCGCCGCGGTAATCATGTGGCTAAGGTACTCCGCTGCTGACCTGCAGATCGTGGGATTGAACTCCGGCTGCGGCGGCTGCATTTTAGGGGCGAAGCTCCTTATAGCGGCACCCGTTCGTCCCTCGTAGTCGTAGTGTGCAACTAGTCTTACCCTTTGACCTCCAAGGTGGTGCCGGTGGGAGATTTCTCCTGTGCGTTGTTGAACATTAACAAAAATTCGCAGCATGCGCGTTAACTAAAAGCCGAATACTGTCTCTCATTCCCCATTAGCGGCCATTGGCATGTTTCAGTAAGAAACGTTAGTAGAAGTGTTAAAAGGCGACTTCTGCTGTCTCTCATTCCCAGTAGCAGCCATTGTTTACCTCCAAGGTAGTGCTTTGTGAGATTTCTGTTGTGCGTGATTAAACAATAAAAAATATTTCTTCAAAACGCCATTGATTGATGAAATAAACCAACGAAAGACGCCAGATGTTTTCTAAAAGCAAAACAAAAAAGACGTTAGATGTTTCTAAAGCAAAAGAAAAAGAAGACGCCAGCTGGTTAACGAAAGACGCCAGGTGTTTTCTAAAGCAATGGTTTTATAATCAAAACCAGGTCGATACAGGTTTGTAGTTGCCAATGCTCGTTGCCGTCGGTGTGTGCTCGTATGGATAAGGATGCCGAAAGGCGGGCGCGCAGGGCAGCGGCGGCGCGCACTCACAGGACCCTGAAGTGAGAGCACGCGAGGCAGAAGTGCGCCGGGAAGCTGTGCGACATGGCCGCCAAGATCCTGCTGTACGGGAATTAAGAAGCCACATCAGCAAGGCATCGTCGGCAAGATCCCGCCGTACGGGAACAAGAAGCTGCAGCGGCACGTCAGCATCGGCAAGATCCTTCCGTACGGGAACGAGAGGCCACATCAGCAAGGCAGCGTCGGCAAGATCCTGCTGTACGGGAACAAGAAGCCACATCAACAAGGCAGCAACCGCAAGATCCCGCCGTACGTGAACAAGAAGCTACAGCGGCACGTCAGCGTCGGCAAGATCCTTCCGTACGGGAACGAGAGACCCGAGGCAGCACGTCAACGTCGCGAAGCAGATCTTGAAAACGTTCGACAATGGGAAGCGGCGAGGAGGTGCGCATATCACCAGGCGAAGTAACGGAAGAAAATTTCATGGTATTACTTCCAGGAGTTTCGCCCAATCTCATCGTCATTCACCTCGTGGATCTGCCGTGAATTTTTCGATGGAAGTGAAAATGCTGGAGGCCCGTGTGCTCAGCTTTGGGTGCACGTTAAATAACACTATATGGCTGAAATGTTCGGAGTCCTCCACTACGGCGTCTCTCATATTCATATGGTGGTTTTGGAACGTTAAACCTTACATATCAATCTAATTTAGGAATCGATGCCAGTGAACCTGGAGCCGCGTTGCTTGCTTATTAGACCAAGTTGCAAGGTGCAAATTATTAGACCAAGTTACAAGGTGCCATATTTGTCGCATACAGAATTCTTTCCGATTTGCGTATCCTTAGAGTTATCTCAATTTTGAATGCAAGACTTACTTTATTGCAAACAATGTACAAAAAACCATGACAATGTCTTGCAAAGCTTAACCAACTTTAAAACAAACACAGTAGCATACAACACCCGTGACCCAGAGAAATGGGAAGCGGCACGATGTTGCACAGACTGTGGGAAGCAATAGCACTTTGACTTGGGCCTGTCGGTACATACTCGGATGGGCTTCAGCGCGATTTACCCGTAGACCAAGGAGACCCACAGAACACAGACGAGCGCTGACTTACATACAACTAAGTTACTCTGCAGTTGAAGAAGCCTTTTTTAAGCGCCAAAACCTGCCTGTGTAATCTATGCACAGAAGAGTAAGATAAAAGACGATAAGAAGGAAACCCAACATCTATAATAAAAAAAATATGAAGAAAATGCTTACAGTGGAATGAAATATCAAAAATAAAGCACACCTACATCACACAAGGCAAACTAATCTTCGAAACCAAGATGGTACGACGATTTATACTACAAAAACAACACCTTCAATATAAAAGCCGAGCGAGCGCAGGGCGCAAAAAGTTTAAGTCGTTTTTAGTAAGTGATTTTCATTATAAGAGACAGTGTCGGAGTACGGCAGCACACGTATGCGTGTTTCGCGCTCAAACGATTTGGTCGTGGTTTGACTAATATTTTTCATGACCGTCGACATGCGCGTGCTTCAGAGACCATCGCATGCTAGTGACAGCCAATATCAATGAACCTTATTCTTTGTTGTTCAAAGCTCAAAGCATCCGAGTGATGGCGCGACGTACGCCACGGGGGAGCAGTGCTTGCGGTGCCCCGTTGATGACCTGAAGTTCACGGGTTCGATTCCGGCTATGGTGGTTACATTTCAAAAGAGAAGCTCCGTGTACTGTGTGATGTCAATGCACGTGAAAGATCACCAAATGGTCGAAATTTCCGGAGACCAGAACTTTTGGTGTCTCTCGATTTCATATCGTGGTTTTGCGACGTAAAACCCTGGGTTTTACGTCTATTATTAGTAGTAGCACGACTTCCTCAAGGCGGTACTTTAGACATATGTCAGGGATTGACTGCTTGTGGCGAATTTCATTGAGGGAACGAGAGAAGGGACATCTCGCGCAAGGGGCGAATTAGGCCACTCATGTGGAGGGGGCGGGGGGGTTGCCTAAGGATACACTGGAGAGAGGGCGTGGTCACGACTTTTTGTTTTTACTAACGGAAAAACTCCTTCATAGCATAGGTACTTTTACTGTGTGTTCACAGTGGTTTCACTCATTTTTTCTAATTGGTGAGGAAAGGTGCACTTCATGACAACTAGAGTGAAAGGGGGGGGGGGGGCTGACACATACATCGGGGCATGGGGGCGATCATCCCAAACACCCCCCTTCTGGATCCGCCATTTCTTTGCGTAGACAGCAAAAGTGGGGGCGAGGAACGAGAGCAAGACCACTTGATCTGCCACTGGATTGTGACACGCTTCCGTGAATCAGATGAGGGATGACGGATGGGATAAACCTAACGTGAGATCAAAATATTCGAAGCCCCGGTATTTTTTGCGGGACAGCAGAAAAATGCGAGTGAAATCTGTCCGTCACACGTTTGTTGTTATACTAATTCACAGTTACCCAGTAGATTAGTGGAACAGCGCATCCAGCAAACGTAGCCTCGCACACTTCGTAGACATCATCGTCGCTGTACCCCTACAAACGGTGCCAGTAAGGCCAATAGCAGAGGTGTCCCGCGACACATAGATGTTAGCATTGGCAGCGCGTTTGCCGTTTGAAGTGAAATTAAAGCAAATACGGAGAATGCCACCTTTCAAGTCACGCCACCCTCGTCGTACAGCGTCGACTGGGCTTTTCAGGCGTGACCACCACAAACTGCCCATGATTGCTCACGGCGGCTCATAAGCGTTCTCGCTCAACCACTGCATGATCATGAGTCACTGCCCTTCTCCTGTTCGTCTACAAAAACACACCGATTTTAAATGAAGCACTTTCAGCGTGCTCTTGAGTGCTCTGTTGAGCCACTGTAATTCATCATTAATGAAGCTAGAATGAATGAATGAATGAATGAATGAATGAATGAATAAAACGACGTTCCTTTCACATTGTAATGTGCTAAAGGCACAGCGCTGAAAAAAAGGTGGATGTACTTCGTTGTAAAGTAGGATGTACTTGGCTCGTAATTCCGATGGGAGGAAATCACCGTTTGTCCACACACACACACACACACACACACACACAAACACACACACACAAATACATATATATATATATATATATATATATATATATATATATATATATATATATATATATATATTATAATGTAAATGCATGGTCAAAAGTGGTATCAGCGTCTGTACAGAAGCAGCAAGAGCTGGCCGGGTGTACGGGCAGCGTCGCAGCAGAAACCAGGCAGTCTTAGCTCGTGCCTCGCGCCAACGCGTCGATGTCGCTGTAGTAGTGGGCATTCCTCTTCACTACACTTCGTTTCCCGTCGGAAATGAGCCATCCTGGCGACTCACGGTGAACAGAGTACGAGCGGATCGTAATAAGGTTTCAACCGCTGTACGTGAACGGTTTCACGACCCCGAAAGCGCTGGTCTGTGGATGGCGTAACGGGTTCGACGATGTAGTTAACAGGTGAAGTCTGCGAGACAATGCTGTAGGGTCCCTGGTGTTTTGAAACAAGCTTCGAGGAAAGGCCTGTAGGCACAGCGGGAACCCAAAGCCACACAAGAGTGTCCGGAATCAAGAGTGTCCTCTCAAGAGTGTCCTCAGTTGCAAAAAAGTTGGAATCAAGAGTGTCCTCAGCTGCAACCGACCGAAGCGATGCGGGCAAAAACTTCACTCGAAAACCCTTGTCGAAGAAGTATATGAGGTTGTAATATGCCATCACATTACTGATGCAGAGGATTACACATAGCGACAGTTCCTGAGGAGTCATCCCACAAGATTAACACGTCCACCTAAGGTGCTTCTATCCGTAATAATATGTGGGGTTTAAAGTCCTAAAACCACAATATGAATATGAGAGGCGCCGTAGTGTAAGGCTCTAGAAACGTCGACCACCTGAGGTTTTTCAACGTGCGCCTGATTACAACCACACGGGCTTAAACGATTTCTCCTCCATCGAAAATACAGCTGCCGCGGTCACCATTCGATCCCGCGACCTTCGGGTCATCAGTCGAGTGCCATAACCACTAGACCACCCTGGCGGGGATGTCATTGGTGATTCCATCCTCCATAGTGCCACATCCTAAACAAGTCAGCGACATAGGAAAATGCTTTTGCTGCCTTCATAAGGCCGTGTATGCTCATACAGCCATCTTCAACAGCTTGCCTCGCATACAGCGTACCGAGCGTACCTCGCTTCGAATACTTCAGTCCTGACTCCCTTCGACATCAGTGCATCTTCGTAGTGGAACACAGCCGGTGACTTTCTTGCAACATCGCGTCCACCTCGCCATCGACATCGACATCGACCATCTGATATGCCGTTGCCCTCGATTTGCCTTTGAGAGACAGAAGTTTTCGGACGCATTGCGACAATTAGGCGATCACCCACTCTCTATGCAGATGCTACTTAAACACCGTCCTCGCTATTCGTCGGCTCAAAAAGCAGTCAAAGCCATATTGCGCTTTTTGAGGAGTACAGACCTATGTGAACACCTTTAGTTTTGTGTAGTGTCACCGCTACATACGCGTCAGCCCATTGACTGACAATCCTTTTTTCTCTCTCTTTCCTCTCTCTCTCTCATCTTTATGCCCCCCTTCCCATTCCCCCAGCGTAGGGTAGCAAACTAGGCATGTGCCTGGTTAACCTTCTGTCACAGAACGAGCGCTCAAAATGGGCGCGCCGCCAACGTCTTGCGATAACGCGCGGGAGAGACGCCGCAAGGTCAACGAAAAAAAAGAAAAGAGAAAACAAGCATCCAAGCGGAAGCGTGGCTTCGCCGACGAACCTCCTCACCCCACATCGGCGGCCGAGCAAGCACTCGAAATTTCTAGAAGGAAAGGGGCGTGTTATGCCGGGTTGAGTCATCTGTCGGGGACGGCCCTCGAATGGTCTCGACCTTCTCCCCAGCCTTCGCTGCGTATCGCGCCGACGAAATCGCGAGAACCTTTTGGAATCTCGCGCGGAAGGTATTTAATCGAGCAGCCGAGACGAGAAAGCAGGCGAAGACGGAAGTTAGCGCCAGAGCGCGTAGGGATTCCGCCGTGTAGTCGGCGAAGGTTTTGTCCGTAGAGACAAAGCAGGAGAAGAAGATGATTTCCACCTGAGGGGTGACTACTCGAGCTACAGGCAAGAGGGTGTGTTTACCGCTATCGAGCGAAGACGCGTGGCAACAGCTGCGTGTGTGAAGCCGACGTGTTTCCGGCGAAGAAGTTTGAAGCTTGGAGAGTGGCCAATTGAAGACGCGAGGTTTCATGGAAGAGAAACTTCGGTGAGGTTTCCTGGAAGAGAAACTTCAGGGGGCAGTGGAACGACAACAACGCTGGACTTTGAGTGAGTGATTCTCGGAAGAGTATCATTCAGACTTTTGTTCCAAGGACTTTGGACTGAATAGGTTTTCTATCTCTTTAGTCTTTAAGTGTCTTGGTTGTTCAATGCATGCAACTGCATTGTAGTGTGTATTGTTGTTTGTGTCCGCTGTTTTGAGAGTGGCTGATTGTACTGTGTAGTACGTTGTTTGATTGGTGACATATTGTACTCAACTATTGTGGAGTGTGCATACTTGTATATTGTTTTCGATCTGCCATTATTTAGAATATAATTTTGTTTGTTTATCAACTCTCGGCTCTGACTTGTTCTTTGGGCCACAGCCGGCGTCCGCTGGCGCGCCAAAAAAGAACCACTTCTAAATTGTCCACGCTTTCGTGGTGCGGTTCGGGGGGCCGATACTTCGGCCCTTGGAATTAGCCCGGCGATCGCTTCCCTAATTAACGGGACCTGTGACACCTTCCTGCCTTCTCTCTTGTCATCCTTGTTTGTGCGCCCACCTTGCGTCTGTAGCGAAAAGCAGAGCAAAAAAAGTGGAGGACCCTTAAGCTTCACCTATGAGAGTTGAACGCGATAGATATTTCTCGCCCCTAGTACAACCCTTACATTTCATTTCATTTATTTCATTTCATTTATTTCGCCCTTAAAGGCCCAAAGGCATTACATAAGGGGGGACAAGTAACAAGATAGGGTACAATGTTCAACAAAAAATGAATAAAAGCAAATAAGTTCACACAGGAGACAGGAATCAGAAATCACATGAACGAACTAGAACAAGATAAAAAAGAATACACAATGCTTTACATATGTTAAACAATTGCAGAGCAAAACTTAGTACAATTCTAAAACGATTGGCGATAAACACCAAGTAGTTGAGATTATGAGGAGAAAGGCTTGAAAAAATGTTCGTTCAGTTTTGCGTGGAACGTTTATCTGTCGGCGCATGAAGCGGAGTCATCCGGTAAGGCATTCCAGAGGGCTATTGCATTAGGAAAAAATGAGGTGATAAATGCTGTCGTCCGGCCATTTGAGCGTGCAATGGGCCTGCTGTGATTTATGCGCGATGAAGTTCTGTGAGCAGATTGGAGCAACAGATGTCTTGACCGTGGATGATAGGAGAAGCGGTGTAGAAGGCATAGATGGGTGATCAAGCGGCGGGATTCAAGAGTTGGAAGAAAAAGAGAGTGTTTTAGCTCGGTAACGCTGGTTTTGTGTGAGTATTGCGAAGGTATGAAGCGAGCTGCGCGATTCTGGATGGACTCTAATTTAGTTGTTAGGTAGGCTTGTGAAGGATGCCAGATTGCTGAAGCATATTCAAGTTTAGGCCGTACGAAGGTGATGAAAGCTAGTTTTTTTACGTCGGGGGATGCGCACTTCAGGTTGCGTTGAAGGTAACCGAGTGTACGGGATGCTGTAGAGCAGATGGAATCGATGTGGGTGGTCGAGGATAGCGATGAAGTCAAGTGGACGCCAAGATATTTGTAGCATGATACGGAAGCTATGGGCACGGCGTTAATAGAATATATGTTGGCAAGTACGGCACGCTTACGGGTAAATGATAATGATTTGCACTTATCTATGTTTAGGAGCATGAGCCATTTATTGCACCATGAAGCAATTGAGTCGAGGTCGCGTTGTAGCTTATTAGCATCGGCAGGGCTATTGATGATGGTGTAGATGACGCAATCGTCAGCGAAAAGTCGGATATTAAATTTAATGTTAGCCGGCAAGTCATTAATGTAGATGAGGAACAGAAGGGGCAATAAACCGGCACCTTGCGGCACGCCGGATGTTACCTTAGCAAATGCTGATTGACAGTTATTAGCTGACGTGAACTTCATGCGTTCCGTCAAAAAGTGCTTAATCCAGCTTAATAAATTCAGAGGAATACCAAGAGAAGTTAGCTTGCAAATCAGGTGATTGTGAGGTACGCGGTCGAAGGCTTTTGCAAAATCCAGAAAAATGGCGTCTGTCTTAAGGTTATTTTCCATGGAATTAAGTAAGTCGTGCGTAAATCGACGTAGCAGCAGCGGCAGCAAGCCGTGAACATCGTCTCAAAAACTGCTCTTTTTGCAGTGTCGTCTACGTCCGGACCCGCCGTGAACGGAGTGCACGAAGTGTTTCGCCGGACCGTTTACTGCGAATTTCACGTGATCTGCCCTTGGGACGAGGATTCACCCGCAAGTCGTCTCTGCACATGCGCATCTAGCCAGCTCGGCACAAGAAAAGCGGAGCACGGCGATCCGCCCACCACGTAGCAGCAGCGGCAGCAAGCCGTGAACATCGTCTCAAAAACTGCTCTTTTTGCAGTGTCGTCTACGTCCGGACCCGCCGTGAACGGAGTGCACGAAGTGTTTCGCCGGACCGTTTACTGCGAATTTCACGTGATCTGCCCTTGGGACGAGGATTCACCCGCAAGTCGTCTCTGCACATGCGCATCTAGCCAGCTCGGCACAAGAAAAGCGGAGCACGGCGATCCGCCCACCACGTAGCAGCAGCGGCAGCAAGCCGTGAACATCGTCTCAAAAACTGCTCTTTTTGCAGGTTAGTGTTACTGTGTTTCAATAATATTCAGTTGCAATAGTATTTCTACTGCTGCTGCTGTCGCTGCTGCTGCTGTTGGTTTTGCTTGTGTACCGCTGGGCACCGTATTGTGGTTGCATAGCTACACTTGAAACAATGTCTCTTTCTTGTAACACATGTAATCTGCTCATCTCTCCTGACGAGCCCTTTGTGGAATGTTGTAAGTGCGAGAACGGTTATCACTTTGGAAAATGCGCTGGCCTAACAGAAAAGTCGTTCAAGGCAAAGAACGAGGCCGCAAAGAAATCATGGCAGTGTCCGTCGTGTAGAAGTGCTAGTGGTGGCAACATGTGCAGTAAAGACAGTAATGATTCTGAAACAGAAATTAAGCTTGCCCTCATGTCAATTAACCAGAAGTTAGAACGGCTGATGCCCCTGACAAAAAAAGTTGAAAGCATTGAAGAGTCTCTTACCTTCATATCTACAAAGTTCGATGAATTTGAGCAAAAGTTCTGCCATCAAGAAGCCGATATAAAAGACATAAAAAAAAAGGTGTCTGAGCTTGAAAAAAAAGATGACCTAAATCAAGTAACCTGTGCCCAACTAGAAAAAGAGATGCATGAACTTGAATTTAGAAGCAGGCAGCTAAACTTGGAACTGCATGGCATTAGAGAAGTAGCAAATGAGAATCTTATGGTCACATTAAATGACGTAGCTGACAAACTTCAAGTGCCTCACTTAATGGAATCGGATGTTGCGAATGTTCATCGAATTCCTGCAAAACATGGCAAGGTGCCAGGCATCATTGTCCGCTTTACAAAGCAAGCGATAAGGGACCAGTGGATCAGGAATAAAAAGAACCTTAAGGATAGCCACCCACCAATTTTCGTGCAAGAAAATCTGACACGCCGCAATAGAGAACTGCTCCAAGCAACGAAAGAATGCGCCAAAGATAAAGGCTACAAGTTTGTTTGGTATCTCAACGGAAAAGTTCTCATTCGAAAAAGCGAGGGAGTGAATGCTGTGCATGTGAAGGGAAAGAGCGACTTAGAGCACCTATAGTGCTTCCCGTTGAATGCTTTGTTTTCTTTTGAAATGTAATCACGATGGAGCACATAAGTTATTTTCTTCCGAGTGATCTTAATAAAATTACTTCATGTACTAAGCCAACATCGTTTAAAGCCATTCACTTAAATGTACGCTCTGTAAAAAACAAGACCATGTGTTTGGAGGAATTTTTCGGTGAATTTTCATTTACTTTTTCTTTGGTCATGCTCACTGAAACTTGGAGCACCAATGATTCTGACACCTTTACGATGACTCACTATAAAACTTATTCTCTGAACCGCTCCAGCCTGCGAGGAGGTGGAGTTGCTTTGCTGGTGTCTAACAATATAGAATGCGATAAGCTGGACTCGTACTCTCTGATTACTGATGATTTTGAAATCATATCAGTCTGTACTGGTCAGTTCGTGTTTTCGGTGTGCTATCGTCCCCCTAAGGGAAATGCGCTCAAGTTTTTCCAGTTTTACGATAATTTCCTTTCATTTATAACGGACAGTAAATACACATTAATAGCTGGTGGGGATTTTAATATTGATTTGTTGAAGGATAATTATTTTGCTATGAATTTTAACACAACTCTGGCTTCGAACGGATTCGTTAACCTTATAAAAATGCCAACAAGGGTTACACCAGAAGGTGCGTCTCTTCTTGATCTGCTTATTACGAACTCATCTCAACCAATAGCTGCAACAGGTGTAATAACATGCGCAATCAGTGACCACCTTCCGGTGTTCTTAAGTATAAACAAGATTCCAGCGGTAAAGTACTGGCAAGAAAAAGCTGCATATCAGCGTATAACAAACCAAACCCTGAGTTTATTTTACAACTCAATAACACAAGTTCAGTGGGATGGTACCGGCCTTTCAAATGATGCAAATGAGGCCTACGATAAGTTTCTCTACGTATTCAAGCAGCTTTATCATTCCTGCTTCCCACTAAAAGTGCGCGGATTAAAACGCAAAACGCGCAAACCTTGGGTAACTATTGAATTACGCGAAGAAATTAAAACGAAAGATAAGCTGTTCAAAGTATTCTTAAATACGCGTTCAGCTGATGACCTCAAGGTATTTAAGAAATACAGGAATAGGCTAACAAAAAAATTGCGTAAGGCACGAGCGGAATACTACTCTACTTTACTTGAAGTTAAAAACGGTCGCCATGACTTGCTGTGGTCAAGATTAAATCTCTTACTTAGACGGGAGCAACCACAGGCTTCCCCACGTATGTTAAAGCTAAATGATAAAGATATATCTGGAGTAGAACTGGCGGAAGCTTTCAACAACTTTTTTACAACTCTCGCCCATAACAGTCCGTCCGATGATTCTAATAAATACATTAATTCTTTTAATAATGATACAATATTCCTGAGCCCTGTTACAACAGAAGAAGTTATAGCAGTGTTACAAAACCTTAAAAACAGTCATAGCTGTGACATAGATGGCATTCAAGTGAGACCTGTGAAACATGTTGCCGCCGTCATTGCGCCTACTCTTGCAGACATATTTAACCTATGTTTAGATACCGGTACATTTCCTAAAAAAATGCAAGTTGCTAAAGTAACGGTTCTATATAAGAAAGGAGATCGCAATGATTTAGGTAATTATAGACCAGTATCCATACTTCCAATATTTTCGAAAGTTTTTGAGAAAGTGTTATATACTAGGTTGTATGATTTTATTAATAAACATAGCCTACTATCACCAAATCAATTTGGGTTTTGTAAAAATAAATCTGCTGAACTAGCACTACTCGAACAAAAGGAATATATATTAACACAGTTTGAAAAGAAAGCCTTCGTTATTGGTATCTTCGTAGATTTCTCGAAGGCGTTTGATCTTGTCAATCACACTATACTCCTGCAAAACTTAGAATGTTATGGTATTCGTGGACAGGCGCAATTGCTCCTGAAATCATATCTATCGCATAGAAAACAGGCTGTTTGCATAGACAACATAAAATCTGAACTAAAGTCTGTTACCTGTGGCGTTCCACAGGGCAGTATATTAGGACCATTGCTTTTTAATATGTATCTTAACGACATTTGCAATATCAACACCACTGCTAAATTTATCATCTATGCTGATGATACTAGCATCTTTTTTACTGGAAATAATCTTGATATCCTTGTTCGGGATTGCAATGATACCATGAGTGAGCTACAAAAATGGTCAGAATCCAAGTGCATGCGTATCAATGAGAAGAAAACACAAGCTGTCGTATTCCGCCCTAAAAATAAACCAGTTCCTTTTTCCTTCGGCATTAAACTGAACTCACGATGTATAGATGTGGTTGAACAGTTTAAGTGCCTCGGAGTGGTTTTTTCCTCCTCTATGTCTTGGGAACAGCATGTGGACCACATTTCAACGAAACTGGCTCAAATAACTGGGATCGTAGGCAGGCTCAAATACGTTCTCCCAAAACCAATAAAACTACTATTGTACAATTCCCTTTTTTACTCCTATTTAAACTATTGCCACTTAGTCTGGGGCACGACTACTCCTGGCTGTCTCCAGCGTATCTACATTCTGCAAAAGAGATTCCTTCGTCATGTTCATAATGTACCCTGGCACTCGCCCAGTGCGGATCTCTTTTTGCAAAGTAATGTAATAAAGATCGAGAACTTGTACAAATTCCGTTTGAGTGTCAGGTTTCAACTCGAAACTCTAAAAAATATAAACCATCTACGATACCTTGCTGATTTGCATGCACGAAAAATGACATTTATGACAAGGCATGGAGAGTCTTGGGTTGTGCCGACACCCAGAATAAACTTGGGTCGACAACGCCTGCAATTTACTCTTCCTTCCCTTCTAAATTCATATTTACATAGTGGTTTTGATCTCTTCAGTTCGTCAAAGAATACTTTGCGTGCTATGTACGTTAATATGTAAACTTAGTTTTTTTTTGTATTTGTCGATTATTGTTTATTTGCCATTACACTATGTTAATACTGTTGTTTAATGAACATTGCTGTGAAGCTGCTGCTAAGCAAAAGGGTGTCGCGGCTTTGTCAAGCTGTCTCTGACAGCTTTTTCTGCGCCTCCACTGTCTGTACCCCTACAAGGCAGAAAAAATAAAGAATTAAATTCGGTGAGCTGGGTCTCACAGGAAAAGTGTTTGCGAAAGCCGTGTTGAAGTGGATGGAAGAAATTAATTGATTCAAGGTGGCTCATGAGACTAGATGCTACAATGTGCTCAAATAGCTTAGAACAAATGCATGTTAAAGAAATTGGACGGTAATTAGCTGGGATTGACCGGTTGCCTGACTTAAAGATCGGTATAATCTGGGCTTTTTTCACTCGTCTGGAACGGTGCCCAGCTCAAAGGATTGCAAAAATATTAGAGAAAGCAATAGGCTAGAATAATGGACAGTGTTTTTCAAAAGCTTGGTGGTGATACAGTCACAGCCAGCCGATGAAGAAGATTTAAGATTACGAATTAAGTTAGAAATTTCATCAGGATTTTTGTCTAATGGGGAGAGTTCTCGAGCGGAACTGAAGGTAGAGGGCGAGACGGCAATACTATTGGCGGAGTTAAATGTTGATGCAAAGTAGTCATTAAGGACTGTCACAGAACGAGCACTCAAAATGGGCGCGCCGCCAACTTCTTGCGATAACGCGCGGGAGAGACGCGGCAAGGTCAACGAAAAAAAGAGAAGAGAAAACAAGCATCCAAGGCTCCCCGGGCGCGCGACGCTCTCCCCTCGGAAGCGTGGCTTCGCCGATGAACCTCCCCACCCCACAACGGAGGCCGAGGAAGCACTGGAAATTTCTAGAAGGAAAGAGGCGTGTTATGCCGGGTTGAGTCATCTGTCGGGGATGGCCCTCGTACAGTCTCGCGCCTTCCCCTAGCCTGCGCTGCGCATCGCGCCGACGAAATGATGAGAACTTTCTGGAATCTCGCGTGGAGGGTATTTAATCGAGCAGCCAAGATGAGAGATCAGGAGAAGACGGAAGTTAGCGCCAGAGCGCGTAGGGATTCCGCCGTGTAGTCGGCGAAGGTTTTGTCCGTAGGGACAAAGCAGGAAAAGACGGAAGTTAGCGCCAGAGCGCGTAGGGATTCCGCCGTGTAGTCGGCGAAGGTTTTGTCCGTAGAGACAAAGCAGGAGAAGAAGATGATTTCCACCTGAGGGGTGACGACTCGAGCTACAGGCAAGAGTGTGTGTTTACCGCTATCGAGCGAAGACGCGTGGCAACAGCTGCGTGTGTGAAGCCGACGTGTTTCCGGCGAAGAAGTTTGAAGCTTGGAGAGTGGCCAATTGAAGACGCGAGGTTTCATAGAAGAGAAACTTCGGCGAGGTTTCCTGGAAGAGAAACTTCAAGGGCCGCGGAACGACAACAACGCTGGGCTTTGAGTGAGTGATTCTCGGAAGAGTATCATCCAGACTTTCGTTCCAAGAACTTTGGACTGAATAGGCTTTCTATCTCTTTAGTCTTTAAGTGTCTTGGTTGTTCAATGCATGCGACTGCATTGTAGTGCGTGTTGTTGTCTGTGTCCGTTGTTTCGAGTGTGGCAGATTGTACTGTGTAGTACTTTGTTTGATTGGTGACATATTGTATGCAACTATTGTGGTGTGTGCATATTTGTGTATTGTTTTTTATCTGCCATTATTGAGAATATAATTTTGTTTTGGTTATCAACTCTCGGCTCTGACTTGTTCTTTGGGCCACAGCTGGCGTCCGCTGGCGCGCCAAAAAGGACTACTTCTAAATTGTCCACGCTTTCGTGGTGCGGTTCGGGGGGCCGATACTTCGGCCCTTGAAATTAGCCCGGCGATTGCCTCCCTAATTAACGGGACCTGTGTGACAATTAATCTGGCGTCCGCGACAGGACCTTTTGGTGCACAGTGTGTCCAAAGTAGTGAGAAAGAGCCTCGAGTTGTTGATAGTGCTATCAGAACGATTTTGTGTGTTGTTCAGTGTTCTCGTTAACGAGTGCAGGGGAGTGTTCCGATAGACTGATTTAGGCAGATACTTTTTACACGCGGCAAGACTTTATTTGCGAGACACCATGGATCTCGAAAAGTTAGTTGCTCTTGGTGAGAAGATGGGTCTTTCTGGCGCCGAACTACGGAAGTGGGTCACCCAGAAGGAAAAAGAAGAAAATAGAGGGCCAAGGAACAAAAGGCAGCTGGGCTGGAAAAAAAATTGCCCGCAGCTTCCCTCGGGGGAACACTGAGGAGGATGCGGAGCATATAATTGGTTAACGGGGTGTTAAAGTGCGACTTACTTGGGTCGATGGCTAAATTGGTTAACGTGGTTGTGAAATGGGGTGTTAAATTGCGACTTACTTGGGTCGATGGCTAAATGGGTTAACGTGGTTGTAGGAGGGGGTGTTAAATGAGTGAACACGTACACACGTATGCGAAAGGACGGCGCTGGTCGAAGGGACGTCGATCATTGTGTTTGTGGATTCGTTGGAATTCATTTCACCGCGACCTTGGACGTCGACGCGCCGTACAAAACAACCGACGAGCGGCAACTGAGCGAGCGAGCACCGACCTTGAGTATATATACAGCGCGACGGCGCATGCACTGTCAGCTGTTGAATGTTCTCGAAAGAGAAGCGCGCGCGCGGCACAGATGGCGACGGCGCGACGGCGCATGCGCTGTCAGCTGTCGAATGTTCTCGAAGGAGAAGCGCGCGCGGCACGGATGGTGGGCGACGGCGCGACGGCGCATGCGCGCGCGTCAGCTGTCGAATGTTTGAGAAGCGGTGCGGACGGCGCGGACGGCGCGGACGGCGCACTACAAGGCGCGAGTATAAGATGCTTCCGCATCTAAAAGAAAGGCTGGCTGTCGAAAGAGCCAAAGCGGAAAAAGAAGCTGAGTTGGAACGAGAGAGTTTGGCAGCTGAGAGAGCCATGGAAGAAAAGGCAGCTGAGTTGGAACGAGAGAGGTTGGCAGCTGAAAGGGCGAGAGAAGAAAGAGAGGCAAAGGAGCGACAGCTGAGAGAAGAAAAAGAGCAGCAATTGAAGTTGGAGCTGGAGAGAGAAAGACTGGCAGCTGAGAGGGCGAACGAAGAAAGAGAGGAAAGGGAGCGGCAGTGACAGCACTAGATAGAACTCGAGCGGCTCCGTTTGCAACAGCGAAGTGAAACTCCGGTCCAAGCTAGAGTTGAAAGCAGCGAACGGGAAGATCATGGCTTCCGCTTGAACCCAAGCAAGCTGCTCGTAGCGTTTGATGAAAGGAAGGACGACCTTAACGCGTACCTTCACCGATTTGAGACGATTGCGAGGAGCCAGAATTGGCCGCAACATCAATGGGCAACTGCTTTGAGTACCTGCTTGAGTAGTGAAGCGCTCAGTGTGTACGGCAGGCTGACGCCGACCGATGCAGCCAACTACGCAAAGGTGAAAGCTGCTTTGCTGAAGCGATTTAGATTTACTGTGGAAGGATTCCGGGACAGATTTCAGACAGGAAAGCCAGCTGATGGTGAGACGGCTACGCAGTATGCCGCCCGACTTTGCCATTATTTCGACAGATGGATTGAACTTTCAGGGACAGCGCAGGAGTACGAGGAGCTTAGAGAGCTCCTAATTAGAGAAAAATTTCTTTCTAGTTGCCACCCAAGCCTGTCGCTGTACTTGAAAGAGAGGAAGTCGGAATCACTTGAAGGAATGCTTGAATCGGCTGATCAATTCTTGGAAGCGCAAGGTGGAACTAATTTGGCAAAGGTCAAGAAAGAGTGTCCCGAAGATTCAAAAAATTCGGCACCCGAACAATAGAAACGTGCACCGGAGAGCATTTCCGCGATGTTTTCTGTGTAACCGAGTGGGTCATCGCGCGAAAAACTGTCGAACGATCTTTACGAGCCCTACGGTAGTAAAATGTTTTAAGTGTGGTCAGACTGGGCACAAAGCAGACGCTTGTCGTAACGGAGTGAGGCAAACTCACCAGGTATCCTGTGTGCTGGCAGCACCGAAACCCGATGATAATGCCGTCACCGATGGATTCTTAGAGTTGAAAAATGGGGAGAAAATTCCTATTGTGGGTGCTGTAATGACAAAACAGCCAACCGGTGTCACGAAGGGAATGCCAACGCTGCCTGGAAAAGTTGCGGGCAAAAAGATTACGGTGTTAAGAGATACCGGCAGCTCCACGGTTATCGTGCGGAGAAATTTGGTGCGGGAAAGTGAGTTGACGGGCAGAACGAAACCGGTTTGCCTAATTGACCGTACGGTTCGGATGCTTCCCGAAGCAGAAATTGAGGTTGAAACCCCGTACTTCAGCGGGAAGGTTACTGCTCTATGCATGACGACCCCCCTGTACGACCTCGTCACCGGAAACATCGACGGGGCGCGAGGGCCGAATGATCCAGAACGATTGGGAGAAGACCCGAAGATGGAACCCTCGCCAACCCAGCGACCGCAAGATACAGTGGAGGAGCATCCCGTGACTGAGCTCACTCGAGCCCAAGGTGAAGCCATGGCGCAAGAGACAGCGAATGGGAAGATGATCAAGTTGAATGAGTTCACATGCTGGGCAGCTGGACTTGCGTCGGCACGACCTCATCCGACCGACAGTGTAAAGATGACAGAGTCGGCCAGCCAAGCCCAATGTCGTGACGTGAACAAGCGGGTGAATAACCGGACAGGATCGGTTGAGCGTCATGACCCGTTAGCAGTGTCGCAAGTGACAACGATGGCTGAGACGCCGCCTCAGATATCGTCGTTGGAAAGGGCTCGCCGAAAAAGAACGTGGAAACACAAGAAGAGATCGAGCGAGCACCGCAAGAAAGGGCGCAAGCGCCGTTTGAAATGCACAGGATATGTGTCGAGGACGAATCAGAATGTGTTTGGCAGTGCTGAGTGCCATATGTTGTGTTAATGTTGTGTTATCCTGTGTCACAAGTGTCGAAGTGTCTGTGCTGTGATGTGATGTATAGTGTTGTATAATTGTTGTAAAGACAGATCTTTGTACGTTTGTATTGTTTGGAATGTGTGATGAAGCGTTGTACTCATGTACCTGCGGTTATATTTCATGTGTGTGAGATTGAATTACAATATACAATTGTATCGAGTGATCTATTGTGAATGTGACGTGTCATGAGCGACGGACTATGTTACAGTCTTTCAGAGTGTGTGGTGACTGTTCGCGCTCGTTTGTGCGGGTTTGAATATTATGAGATAATATTCTTAAAGTGGGGGGCAGTGTCACAGAACGAGCGCTTAAAACGGGCGCGCCGCCAACGTCTAGTGATAACGCGCGGGAGAGACGCCGCAAGGTCAACGAAAAAAAAAGAAAAGAGAAAACAAGCATCCAAGGCTCCTCGGGCGCGCGACGCTCTCCCCTCGGAAGCATGGCTTCGCCGATGAACCTCCTCACCCCACAACGGCGGCCGAGCAAGCACTGGAAATTTCTAGAAGGAAAGGGGCGTTATATGCCGGGTTGAGTCATCTGTCGGGGACGGCCCTCGTACTGTCTCGCGCCTTCCCCCAGCCTCCGCTGCGCATCGCGCCGACGAAATGATGAGATCTTTCTGGAATCTCGCACGGAGGGTATTTAATTGAGCAGCCGAGATGAGAGATCAGAAGACGGAAGTTAGCGCCAGAGCGCGTAGGGATTCCGCCGTGTAGTCGGCGAAGGTTTTGTCCGTAGGGACAAAGCAGGAGAAGACGGAAGTTAGCGCTAGAGCTCGTAGGGATTCCGCCGTGTAGTCGGCGAAGGTTTTGTCCGTAGAGACAAGCAGGAGAAGAAGATGATTCCACCTGAGGGGTGACTACTCGAGCTACAGGCAAGAGGGTGTGTTACCGCTATCGAGCGAAGACGCGTGGCAACAGCTGCGTGTGTGAAGCCGACGTGTTTCCGGCGAAGAAGTTTGAAGCTTGGAGAGTGGCCAATTGAAGACGCGAGGTTTCATGGAAGAGAAACTTCGGTGAGGTTTCCTGGAAGAGAAACTTCAGGGGGCAGTGGAACGACAACAACGCTGGACTTTGAGTGAGGGATTCTCGGAAGAGTGTCATTCAGACTTTTGTTCCAAGGACTTTGGACTGAATAGGTTTTCTATCTCTTAGTCTTTAAGTGTCTTAATTGTTCAATGCATGCGACTGCATTGTAGTGGGTGTTGTTGTCTGTGTCCGTTGTTTCGAGTGTGGCTGATTGTACTGTGTAGTACGTTGTTTGATTGGTGACATATTTTATGCAACTATTGTGGTGTGTGCATATTTGTGTATTGTTTTTTGATCTGCCATTATTGAGAACATAATTTGTTTTGGTTATCAACTCTCGGCTCTGACTTGTTCTTTGGGCCACAGCTGGCGTCCGCTGGCGCGCCAAAAAGGACCACTTCTAAATTGTCCACGCTTTCGTGGTGCGGTTCGGGGGGCCGATACTTCGGCCCTTGGAATTAGCCCGGCGATCGCCTCCCTAATTAACGGGACCTGTGTGACAAGGACGGATGCACAATCCTCACTGTTTATCGGTTGCCCTCCTGAATCAACAAGTTCGATTTGGTTGCTACTTGACTTTGGTGAAAGCAAACGCCAAAACTTATTAGGATTCGATTTTAGGATAGAGAGCAGATCCACTGAGAAGTATTTAGCTTTTCCTTCAGCTACCTCTTTCATGTACTGATCGGCGCACAGGCGATATTTTTCCCAGGCGTCGGTATTGTTGCGTAGTTTCGCTGAACGGTATAGGCGTTTTTTTTTCTGTTGAGTAAGGATTTAGGCGTTTAGTGAACCACTGATTGAGCGAGTCGGTTTTGATAAGAATAGTAGGGATAAATTTATTTCAAGACTTATGAGCTTGTTTCTGAACAGTTCCCAGTTAGCATTGAACGGTACGATTTTGGTAGGAATGCCGGAAGGTTTCGTGGAATTCTGCTATTCCCATATTTACGGCGTCGTAGTTTCTTCTTTTGTAATCTGTGATCGTTTTAGTTTCGGGTGACTTCTTTATGAGAGGCAAGGATAAGCAAATGTGCAAAACGCTATGATCACTGATACCAGGTACACCGTTACACTATTTACATCATCAGGGTTCGTGGTTAGTAAAAGATTTAGTGGGCTGTTCCCTCTAGTGGGGCATGATATGACTTGGTGCAAGGTTAAAGTCCAGAGTAGGTGGGATGAACTGATTAGCTTCGTTTGTTGGGGAGGCGTTTGGAGTGCAGAGGAGGGGCCAGCTAATTGAAGGTAGTTAAAGTCCGCCGAACAAAAGATAGAGGTATCGGGAAGTTTTTCTTTGACTTTAGTTAAGGCGCGCTCGAGTAATGAACAGAAAGAATTCGGACTGTCGGGAGGCCTGTAGCAGATACCAAATACAGCCGTAACTGTGCGGTTTCGCACACAGATCCATGTTAGTTCGAGGGTGTCGTCGTGGAATAAAAATGTGGAACACAAGGTATTGCGGACAGCAATGAGAACACCACCCCCTCTCCGGTCCAGCCGGTCACGACGATATATGCTGAAGTTCAGATTAGATGGGAGTATTTCATTGTCACTATTGTCAGATGTAGCCACGTTTCTGTTAAGAGTACGATGTCTGCATCAACGTCTTTGATTAGGCTAAGGAGGTGGTCACGTTTCGGGATTAGGCTGGGACAATTCGTGAAAGCGCTGTTAAAAAAGATGGTATGTTAAGGGCCGATAGCGTGGCAAGGTCGTGGACGGCTTCACATGATGTCAATCAGTGATAATTCTTGCATTTGTAGATGATTCAGTACGTGAAGGCTCAGCAGAGACATTTTGGGTGCATATTCTACAACGGTATAACTGACACAATCGTAATAGTAAACACGTTTACCCACAAGAAGTTTATCAAGTTTCAGTTTAAAAGCGCATTTGGCGGGACGTATGTACTTAAGAAGCTTGGAGCGGGCCAAGCGAGTGGCGGCAGCGAAATCTTCTCTAATCGCATAATTGGTGTTTTTCAGCTTGGGTCCACAAGATAGAATCCCGTCTTTAGCCTTGAAGCTGGAAAATTTAACAATAACAGGACGTTTTTTGCTGGCCGTAAAGGTGCCGATACGGTGAACTCTCTCGATGTTGCTTGAAAGCAGCGGCAAGGAAAGCTGCGTCGAACAAAACGCTTTAACTTTATCTTCCGATTGCTGCCATGTTTCCCTGGGGGTCGTCATCGAGACCAAAAAAAAAAGAAGATCATTCCGACGCATGCGATTTCTTACGTCGATGTCAGCAGCTCTAAGCGTGGCAGTTTCTTGCTTTAGCTGGCCTGTTTCAGCATTAATTAAAGGCGTGGGTGAAAAGGGGTTGTTTTGTTTCTAGTGCTGTAACGCGTTGGTCAAAAGATGTCAGAAGAATGGATTGTTGATTGCATACTTTTTAAGCTGGTTTAGTTCAGTGCGCATGGCTGCCTGTTCGTTCTCTAGTTGCCTAAAAGTGCTCAAGAAATATGGAAGGTCTACAGCATCTGGGGGTCCGGGGTTAAGTTCTATGTCGCCGGAAAGCAGTAATATCAATTCAGAAAGCAAAAGACAGGTGAGCATGTCGCAGCACAAATGAAAGTTGACAACGTGTTGAGCGTTGCCGGGGCACAACACCAACACGAGAAAACGATCGCTAGAACGATACTGTTTCGAACAGTCGAGGTAACTAACCTGAAAGGTTAACAGAGCGTTGAGCATCGTGTGGCATGCGGTGTTGTGCCCCGAGCAGATGGCGTCACTTGCAGGAATATATTGCGTTCTTTCGGGCCATGTGACCGATGATGTTGAAGCCGGTGGTTGTTGCCACGCAAAGCGGGATGCAGCCAAAACTGGATTTCCGGGCGGGTTTGGTGGGTTCCAGGGAAGTACGCAGCTCAAGTATTGAAGCTCAAGGACCGGTCCAGGTACCCGTGGTGGGTTGGGAAACACTGGGGCGTTGGCAGAGAGCCAGGACACCATCGCCTGAAAGGTTAACAGAGCGTTGAGCATCGTGTGGCATGCGGTGTTGTTCCCCCATGTGGTGGCATGCGGTGTTGTGCCCCCATGGCATGTGGTGTTGTGAGTTCAACAGTGTCCGCGCACTGCGATATGTGCCGTAATGGGTCGAACGCTTTAACCCAGGAGCAATAATGGGAGGCCAGCTTTAAACCACCAACTCTGAACGTTTGTAATTGGTGGGCCTCGAAAACACCTCCTCGTTTCGCTATTCGCATCTTTCGACGCCTGACGCGATTTTACGCTTCTGCCACGCAATATTAAATGTGCAGAATCACCGTGACTTTGCGGTATATGTCACGTGCTTCCCACCACAGACCCAGAAGACCCGGGCTCGAATCTCACTCAGAGCAAAGTTTTTATTATTTATTTTATTTGCAGTTTTTTTTAATTTTTCGGTCACGGGTGATTTTTCGCTCACATCTAACAACGCCGTCATAAACGCCAACGGCGCATTTTCTGCGAAACAAGATCTTGAACGCTATCTCGTTAGTAATGCTGCTGCATTACAAAACACCAACTATGTCATTCCCATGCTCAAGTACTCAGTCTGCTCATGCCACCACTGCCTTTTTTGTCGTCGCTGCCTCGGCAAACCAGCACGCGACAGTGGCAGGGCTGCCCCGCAGCTCCCCCTGCAGTCTTGTTCAGACCAGTGGAGCTTCTTCTACTCTGTTCGAGATGGCTTCGTCAAAGATGGAGGTTGAAGTATAATGACGGTACCATTTACAGAGGATGCAGATACACAAAGTTGCTTGAACTGCGTGCGACAATAGTATGTCTCATGAATATTTGACACAAATGAAACATCGCACTTGAGTCCTCTGAAAGTTGCCTTCTTCTTTGGAACTTGTGTTTTAAGCTCCAGGCGTGCCTTCGTATAGCCTCCGGTACTGCTTGACTATATCTCATTGCGTGCCTCATCAGATTGCTCGTCCACCCACGATCTTCTCGCACCGTGAACCCATGCGCTTACCCGAGGCTGCAAAATAAGATGGCGTTATTCCAAAAACGTATAGGTGATGCAAGCTTGACCACACGGTTTCATGCCCGGTTTCTCGTTGTGACCACGTGGTTTCATCATTCGGGTCACGGCCAAACATCCACACAGCTGCCTCGATCAACTAACGCTTACACACCGTGATTTTCTTAGTTGAATAAAACGAAAATGAAGAAGTCACAAAAGTCACAAGAAGAATTCCTTAGTCGGAACAAAGGATTCTGGGTCATTGGCCAAATGCATCCTCAACCCAGAAGTCTTTGAATGCTTTGCTACGCTTTTTGCGGACAACTGGCCTCAGAGACGGACTTTAGTGTCTTACACCCTTTGATGTTGCCTTTCCTCTGTCGCTATTTTTTGTATTTTCTCTCTCTCTCTCTCTCTGTTTGCAACAATTATTTTCTATCATCTTTTATTCCTCGCACCCTTTTTCCCAGCAAAGGGTAGCCAGCCAGTCTAAGAACTGGCTAACCTCCCTGCCCTTCTGGTTCACCTTTCCTGCTCCTCCTCCTATCTGCAACTAGAATCCAACCTATACATAACGAGCGTCTCACAGAAGTCCCACGAAGTACTTGTTGTGTTGAGACGGGCGCTGACAAGTCGTGGTGCGTTGAGGAAAACACTGGTGGTGTCGATGTAGCGAAGGCTCGGGGTGTGGTGCAGTATGGTCATTCTGGCGCTCGCGTCTGTCCGGCTTGCAGAGCTGCAGACTGATTCGACAATCGTCTGCTCGGACCGGCGTTGTCTACGTTTCCAGGCCCTCGAACTTGCCCATTGGTTTGAGTCCAAAACCCAACGGCAAGCGTGCACACTCTTCGCTTATCCCGTAGAACGATTTCCCTTTACAGCGTTTGTTTTCTCTCCAATCTCTAAGGAACTTTTTTTATTTCGGTTCGAAAAGGTCTTCGGGCACGACATTAACTTTTCATCAACGACACACATCACAAATCCCTGAGTTCGTGAGCACAATTCATCAAAGGAACTGAAGAACTGCAACGGCGGACGTTGCAGTTCTTCATAATGCTATAATGAAGCATTATTTGTTAAAGTACCTACCGCAGTTTATTTCTTCAACACTATGACGAGCGATGTATGATGAATCAATTTTTTATCACTAACAATAGCACGTCTTTCAAAGCTTCAAGATTGACGTCGCAATCGCATAGTGCATCGATGGATGCTATAATAGCCAGTGGTATTTCAGGTGCAAAACCACGACATGATCGTAAGAGTCGCCGTAGCGGCAGCTCCGCATTTTCACACATGGTGTCAGTGGCGTAGGCAGAAATTTCATTCGGGAGTAGGGGGGCGGGGGGGGGCGGGGGGGGGGCGGAGAACATATCCTTGATCCGACACGGGGTCTAGGCAGGTATATGTGGTCGAGTATGTGTCGTTTCGTGCGATGTATTCCATGGTTGAAAAAAATTTGCGATGAGGGGGAGGGGAGGATGGCACGCGCCCGGTTTGCCACCCCCTTGCTACGCCACCACATATTGTCCTCTACAATGGAGCTGAACCACATTGTAAAAATAATGCCTGAAATTGGGTTCGCGCTTCTTTCTTTATAAATATTTCCTGTAGCGCCAATACGCGATCTTTAGAAATACATGGGCGTCTTTCTTTTCTTTCTTTTGATGATTGTATAATGACCGACAAAAAGCATTAAACAATTCATCCTGATGTCAAACGTCACTATCACTGACACTTTGTCAATGATAGCTAACCCACAAGTGCCTGTGGGATCCCAACTGATACCACTGCTCATACTAACGCGTAGTCGCAAACATTTAAAAAGCACGCCTTAAAACCATACGTAAAGCGCATCTTACCAAAAGGTCCGTCAACAACCTTTTTTATTTTCTAAATTAACAATACAGCAAATTATAATTACGTTTACGCCTTTTAAAAATTTTTTACGTTATTTTTTGTTGCATACAAGCTCCGAAAACGTAAAAACCCATTTGAACAAAACCCTACTTTAAGGGGCCCTGAAACGCTTTTTTCAAGTAACTACGGAATGAATCCACTGGAAAAGCTTATTGCCTCATGAATTCAATGCCGCAAAAATTTTAGGAATCCATGCAGTGTGAGAGGAGTTATAAATGTCTCGCATGCTGCAATTGCATTCTTCTCTCGTCCCGACGAAAGCGCTGGAAGCTAAGCACGGAAGAATGGCGGGGCCACAGAAAAACATCCCACGCGCCTCGTGGCCTTCAGCCCTTTTTTTTTCTTCGAATGCGCTGCTTTGTCGCTGTGATCGCGCGTGCACGCGTGGACAAGTTGCGGCCTCCCGCGGTGATCTCTGTAACGAGCGAGCGCGCCATGTTCAAATGAGCAAATGTCTGATAGATGGGAAATTCACGTGTCATTTTTGGGGCATATTCCGCCATTCGCCGAGAGAAGAGAAAGCGATTTTTAGCTCACTTTGACAATTTATTGTGAAGCCCAGGCTGCGTGCTGTGCTAAAATATTTAGCTCGCGTGTTCTCGGGAGCCTCTACTACCAATCGGCAGCGTTTTCCGACCATGCTCAAAAAATGTTGCAGGGCCCGTTCAAGTGGCGCCATCACCGCACTTCCGACGACGGCTGCTTCCAGAGTGACGCGGACAATCCGGCAGGCAAGGGTAATCTAGGAGGTCGTGGTTGAGCATACAATAGTTTGCTTGCTTAGGTTGATAGAATGTACTCTGGAAGTTCTCCATTAATACCGACCACAAATCTTGTGTCAGTTTGTTTTAAATATGGGTTAAGGAGCGGGTAAATTAATTTCTGGATTATTTTTTTGTTATAAATATGCCCCAGACATCGAAGAATACCAAGCTTAAAGGACATTTTTCTTGATTAAATCTTCGATAACTGTGAAATTACTTTGTTGACTTGGTGAGAAGCAAATGCATTGATGAAGTTTACTAATGAAGTTCTCAACACGAATTCAAATGTAATAGTAATGTAACAGAATACAAATACTATAAATAAAACCGAGGAAAGAGCGTATAAAAGTGAATAGCCATAATCATAGGCTGATTTACTTTTAAATGCGAAGCATTTCTTAGTGAACTTCGGCTACATTGAGCGTATCTATCTATCTATCTATCTATCTATCTATCTATCTATCTATCTATCTATCTATCTATCTATCTATCTATCTATCTATCTATCTATCTATCTATCTATCTATCTATCTATCTATCTATCTATCTATCTATCTATCTATCTATCTATCTATCTATCTATCTATCTATCTATCTATCTATCTATCTATCTATCTATCTATCTATCTATCTATCTATCTATCTATCTATCTATCTATCTATCTATCTATCTATCTATCTATGACATTTAGTTCTCCTGGCCGTTTAATAATAGTATCAACACCAAACTTGGTATAGCATAACATGGCTGCACGAAGAACATATTTGACTAGTCACAACATCAAAATCATGACATGTATGTCATTAACGTCAAGATTTGCATTTCATGGTCCTGTAGTTCTTGGGGCGGTTTCGTTCGCATGGCATGTTGCGAAACTGGTATGGTATGGCATGATTGCATGGCGAACACAAGCGATAGACCCTAACATGAAAATCATGCCATGCATGTCATGTAACATTATGACTACATGCCACACTCATGATGCACTCGTGCTGTTTCGCTAGCGTCACATATACCGAATTAATTATTACAGTACGTGAATGAATGACGAAGGTATATGACTGCTGCAAACATGATAATCATGAGATGCGTATCATGTAACAACATGACTACATGCTACGTTCATGATGCGCTCGCGGCCGTTTCACTAGCTTCACATATGCCAAATTTGGTATTACGTGACGCCAATGAATGATGAAGGTATTTGACTGGTTCAAACATGATAATCATGAGATGCGTGTCATGGGAGGACATGACTACATACCACAGTCAAGGGGCCAATATATTTCGAGGTGAGCCCCACCGCGGTGGTCTAGTAGCTAAGGTACTCGGCTGCTGACCCGCAGGGCGCGGGTTCAAATCCCGGCTGCGGCGGCTGCATTTCCGATGGAGGCGGAAATGTTGTAGGCCTGTGTACTCAGATTTGGGTGGACGTTAAAGAACCCCAGGTGGTCGAAATTTCCGGAGCCCTCCACTACGGCGTCTCTCATAATCATCAGTGGTTTTGGGACGTTAAACCCCTCATATCAATCAATCAATGTTTCGATGTGACGCGGTGCGCGTGCTCGCCGGCGTTCGTTTCGTCGCGTCACGCCAGTGTTGCCACGCCATACGCCAGTCCTGCCATATACTCGCAGGTGCATTCCGCACTGTGTTGCTTTGACGCATGCGCGTTTCAGCGCGTCTGACGTGCCTCTGTCACGAAAAGTGGGAGACGCAGTGTTGTCTTGGTAACGCATCGGTGCGAAATGTAGCATGTCGCATTTCGTGCCGGTAGCCGTCGGGCCGCACCGATGGGACGCTGGTCGCGCCGGTCGCGCCGGTCGCGCCTAGCGTCAGACTATAGAGTGCTCGCGTTTTGTTAATGTAGCATCGCTGTGCCCAGCGTGCACGAGCGTCAACACTACATTGAAGTATATTGGGCCCTTCATGATGCACTCGCGGCCATTTCGCTAGCTCATAAATCAACTCTGGTGTGACGTGACGTTAATAGATGACGAAAGTATATGACTGGTGCAAAAATAATCATCCTGACACACGTGTCATGTTAGAACATGACAAGATACCACGCTCATAGCGTGCTCACGGTCGTTTCGCTAGCTCCATATACTAAATTTGGTATTACGTGACGTGAATACATGATGAAAGTAAACGGCACATCCAAACGTGATAATCATGACACGTAAGTCACATACAGCATAATTTACCTCCACCTCGTAACATTGTGCTGATTTTAGAGTGACAATTCAACCTTCCTCATTCGTGTTTCGCATATCATCGATTCCGACTGTACGTGGGATCTGCCAATTTTTAAGTATTCGTGCCTACTGCTGAATATTCTCTTTACTGTCTGCTGCTTATTAGCAGGTGCGTGACAAAATCTTATACGTGTACTTGCTACTATTAAAGGCTACAAAAACATAGTATTCTAAGCTCAGGGCTTTGTAATATTAACGCTCGACAAATTCGTGCTTTATGTAACTTCGTGCTTTATGCATCATGTAACATATGCTTGCATTGCGGATACATTTAGAGCAGGGACAAGTGTATAAACAAGTCGTGTTCCCCACATAATGCTCGAGACTCATTAAAAGGCACTTACGTACGACAAGAGTGAGACGGTATGAACAAACGAGAGGCACGTGCCGAGTATTGCCGCATGAAAGATTTAGCGATAACGCGGACTTGATGTCCGGACGGCATCGTTTTTCTCTTTCGTTTAATTATTAAGGTGAGCAGCCAGTGACACCTAAAACAAAAAAGCGGGCATGCATTTAGGACACTTCCGACTTCCGACTCTAGATGGCGCTACTAGTGCTGTGCCACTGCAACCACCCAACGGTTTTCAAGATGTTGCTATTTTGTCCCTGTCTCTATTCTTTCCTTATTTATTTCGCTTCCCCCCCCCACCCCCCACCCCTTGAGAAGCTGTTGAATTTTCTGTAGTGCACTCTGCCCACGGTGCAAACGCCAGCATTCGGTTGTGGAGGGGCAGGACACCAGAGATAACGCATAGGGCTCCCAACGGACCCCGGGCCGCGGCCAAACATAGCTGCTCTATTTTGGAGTTCGCGGCGGCGGTTTTCAGTGGTGCGAGAGGAGAGCAGCGAGGTGGGAGAAGCAGTGGCGGGCCTGTAGTCGAGACTGGGGTCTCAGCGCACGCGGCTGGTGTCTTCTCGCATGGAACGTGATAGGCTGGGAGCGAGAGTGAGGGGCGAATAGCGGTAAACGCGACGGTTGAACCCGTCTCTCCCACGGATAGGTCACCCAGCAGCGATTTTATGCCTTATTTTCTTGTTCGCGTCTCGCTTTTTTCTTGTGTCGTTTGTTTGCGTGCGTGTCGAGACTGTGCCTGGCTGGGTTCTGGCGGTTCTGCGCATAGAGTGCGCGCGTCCTGACCCACTGAGCGGGAAGAAGGCCACACAGATGCGCACGAGCTGTTTCTTTACCTGTTCAGTGAAGCTGACGTCGCTGAAAACACTTATCAGGAACTGGCGTGAGAGAGGATTTAGCGAGCGGTGCGATAGGAAAACGTTTGTAAAATTTGCGTTATTAGTTCCAGAGAAAGCAAATGAAGAAATCAAAAGCGTGGGGCACTGCGCAACATGTCACCGGCCTAATAAATAAAAGTTGATGTTTCGTAGTCAGCCGGCGCACACAGAAAAAAAAAGTGTACTGCTTCGTTCTCAATAAGAAAAAAAAAAGATTCGAAACTCAAAACCGTGGGTAGCTAACTATGTTCAGTGCCAAAAAGTTTGCGGTGAAACAATGCTTCGAACAAAGATACCTTTTTGTTGATATATAAGCACAAATAAAGCGCAATAGGCGTTGTTGAAACACATGTTCCTGCAGAAGTTGAAATGTGAGAACCTCACATTGTAATGAAACTCAAGCGCTTTGTCCAAATTAATGAAGATAGCAGTTTATGGGTGATCTCAGAAGCCTTTTTGACTTATATGTGCAAGTGTGCTTGACAACGTGACGTGTAGGTAGATGGCACTCATGATATGAAAAAAGTCACACAGTTGGTAAAATTGTACCCCGGAAAACAAAGTATTAGCGGTATTTGCTGGACGAAATTGGTAACTGATTAATTTTATTTTGCATAAACACAAGTTAGAACTTTTTGTGCCCCTCAATTTCCTATAAAACAACAAAAGAAATGTAAAAAAAGTACACGCACCAAGATGAAGAATGCCTCGTTATTGCTAAACCCCTCTCAAATCTGAAACAAGCAAGAACGAAATGAGTAGCGAAATTAACATAAAAAGAGAGATGCGGCGAACAAAGATGCTTCGAGGGTGGCATGCTGAGTTTATCGCCAACGTGTGCCTACGTCACATGCACGCACGGGGCAGCGTCAAAAATATGGAAAGGGTGATGCCGTTAGCATAACGCTGGAAAAGGCACACAAATACCGAAAACTTTCCGCTTAGTTTCATACCCAGTGTGGGACGGGGTGCCAAAAACCCCGCAAAAAAACTAACAAAACAAAATGAAGGAGCCGGATCAACAGAAAGCACGGCGGCGGGTGAGGCGGGTGGCATGCGCCAAGTAGAGAGGACACGCCCACCTCTCTCGGCGTTTAGCAAGTTGCGTCGAACGTCACTTCCGCCGGCGCGACTACGTCACATAAGGCGCCGTGCACTTGGATGGAGAAGATCTCGCCTCAACCCCTCTCCCTCGCGCAGGCCTCTCTCTCTCGGGGTGTTGCGTTTCTCGACTTCCGGCGAGAGCCGTGCAGATCTCCCAAGGGCTTAGCGGCTTGGATCTCCGTCTGCCTAGTCCCAGGGTTGCGCCGCATCCGAGGAGATCCGTCGCGTCGCACCTCCGAAGCTCCCCGTAACACCAGGTAAACCTTGTGCGCCCATCTTCTACGCCTACGGAGCCCGCGCATGCGTAGCTGTGCCAGTGGACTGCCCCTGTTACGAGCGACGTGGTTTATTGTTCTACTTTGGCGTTACCGGTAACCGACTCTAACGTGAGCATTACCGATCTCCACGGCGAAGGCCCGTTGAGCCTACACAATACGGCTTTTCACTCGATGGTGGCGTGCTAGTGCATTGTGTCTATTGGAATTTTTCGTCTTGCATTAAGATTACATGGCTATGTTTGCGGTCTACGGAGAGCCAGTCAGATAAAGGCACTTAAGCGTTAGACTTCGATCGTTTCTGAACAATGTTAGCGACAGTCATACAAGGTCAGTGGGCGGTATCAGAATGTCAATGTTTGTCCACCACCGAGGCTAAAAAACGTGTTTTGTTTCGTGACAAGCTACCAGATCAAACTAGTGGTAATGTCAACAGGATAGGTTGGACGGAAAAGAAATTCTGTAATATTAGCATGATACTGTCTTGTTTGGTTGGTACTTTAAAATTGCACTTACGCCGCCTTACCTTGTACGACGGCTCAATGCCACTCAGTTAACACGTGAACGAGTGTCATTCATTGGAATACTACAGAATGGTTTCCTTCTGAAGAAGAACGTGTCGGGATTGGTCAGATAGAGTCATTGGCCTTGAGCATATTAGAGCACGCTGTGTAATTCAGAGCGATTAAATCTGCCATGTAAGGTTGTTATTACTTTCAAAGAACATGTGATTGCAATTTTAATGTACATATATTTTTCGAAGGCTGGGCGTTCTGATTGGTATGTTTCCACAGGTTCACAGTGATTTCGCATATTATGACCAATTTACTTGCTTCATGCCGTTACGCTGATAACTGTGAATATCTGACTCTGTAATGCACACACGATGACTGTACACTGGTATTGTCAGAGCATTTGAGGGGTCAAATCTTTCCATAGTCACATACGTTTAAATCATCTCTTTGATCATTGTTGCTTGTAGAAGTGAGTCAGTTTTTTTACTTAAGTAGAGCACGGAACTCACGGTTATATATTGTTAATTCTTTCAGACTGTAGACGCACTCGAGCTGTCTGAGCGTTGTAACGTGTAGCGGGCGCCTTTTGATGAACAAAAATGTAATTTACCCTGGAGATTCAATGTAATTACTTGATCTCAAGGATCTGCGAGCAATACGCCGTTTAGTATGATCGACCGGTATCAAGGTAAAATGGCGTACAAGAAAATAACTGATCTGTTACTTTATGTTGAAGCAAGCGTAAAGAGGGTACCTAGACCATATGTGACTTCAATGTGGTCTGTCAACAGTGAGCAACGGCAAAGTTCATTCTATGAAAAAAAAGTTAATACTTCCATGCAGCTTTAAAGTTTTTTAACCAAGATTTGGTTTGTTTCAGTTACAACTAGATACGAAGCCATGTTTGTGAACAGTTACTAGCTAACTTTCTCACTTAGCTATGTCAATGTAAAGCTCGTGATGCTAAATAAAAATATACTTCTGCTTTATCCGACATCATCACTCTGCAGATGAGCGATAACCTTTCAATATAAATGTTTCTAACTGGCACTTATCAACACAATAGCTGCGGCCGTCCGTGTAGAGAGTGGCAACATGTACGAGTTGTCACAGTGACCGTTCATTGAGAGTCTAAGTTATGGATGGATTATATTCGCCAGGAATTGAAAGTGAAACATGGTGTGCCCTCGAACCCAGTTTACCATATGCTGAATCCTAAAGGTATCATGTTCAGCGTCCAAACACGTGGTAGCATTGGGACAAAAAAAAAAAACAACTTTACTAGGATTAAGAGTGACCTTGTAAAATTCGCGCTAACTTGCGTCGCGAACGTGCTTTGTCTGTCAAATCTATTAAAGAAAACACGTTACCCCGCATAACGTGTGTGCACACACGCGAACAACACTCCCATAACGTACCAGAAATCCTTCGCTTTATTATAAGAGTTTCTATTCTTGGAACTTATAGAATGTTGCGCATTGAGTTAAGAACCAAAAAAAACTTTTGAGGACTTGGTTACAACATCGGACGTGCGAACCAGAATATTGATAATAAAACCGTTAGGTTCTCTCCATTATATGCACTGGTAGCAGTTTCTGGACACTTTCCAAGCCAATGTAAAAAGAAAAAAAAAACCAAGTGAGGGGAAGGGTGAGGTCGTTTCGCCAAAATATACCCGTTGGCTGCCGACCCAAAGGACAGGACCAAAAGCTATGCGACATGAGCGCACTTCCGCAACGATTCCGGGTGACAGACGTGACGCAATAGTACGAGAGCACCGCGTCGGTCCCACTCGACGTCCGACGCTCATTCGAGGAGTGCCCGTACTCCGAGCCAAAGGCTTAGCCATTCCTGCCTTGCCCGAGGTCCGCCACCATATATAGTTGCCGCCACGGTGGTGAGCGCTCCGAGGAGCGGCTCGTCGGCCGTCCCGCCGCGGCCGTCGTATTTTTAGACCACGGAGCCAGGAGACGGCACGGTACGCAATCTCGCGCTCCGGTCGCAAACTCGCTCGCGGCACCGAACGTATGCTGAAAAACGTTTCGACACACGTAACAATGACTGATTATGAATAAAGGAGCACGCCAGAAGGGCAAGCGCGATGAATAAACCATTCCTAATTTGAAGAAAGTGTGGTTTTAGAATCGAGGACGCGGCGGCTTTGTCAGGAAAGGCACTCAGAGCTTCGATGAAGCAATTAGGTAAACGGTTCTTCCGCCGCTATACAGGTGATTGGGCGAGTAATCTGGTAGTGCGTTTTGGAAGAAGAGCTCGAAGCTGCCATTCTCATTCATGGGCCAATATTATGACACACATAGCCTATCAATGAATCACGATAACGCAGACAGCCAATCATCCAATAAGAATGACACACATACCGGCAGTAGACGTTAAATAACGAGACCTAACAGACAATAAGCCATGGTAATAAGTCAATGAAGCCTCTTTAACTTGTCAATAATGTGGTGTCAAACAAAGAAAACCAGCCCTTAAATTTTCACGTCATTCTTTCACAGCAGGTGGTGAGAGACAAGAAGCACTTGGAAGTAATAATCTTTCAGAATTCAACTGCAGTATTATGCAGTGGCCTACATATTTTTGTGTGCCTGTGAAACTCAGATTGCATTATTTTCACAAGAACATTGCGCACTCATCGTGAAAGAGGTTAAGGCTTACTCACACAGATGCAGAAGAAAAGAACTGGACGACACGTTTACCTTACCAGGCTTTTTTCTCTTGTGTTCATGCCTTGTTTCCTTCCATGATGAATGCATAACAAATCACTAAACTTTCTGTTGTTTTAGTTTTAATTGCGGAGAAAATTGGAAAAAAAAGGACTGCCTATGCGTAAACTTTTAGTTCAGATGAAACTTCCTCTAAACATGATACAGTGCAATGGAGCGTTCATATTGGTAAAAAGCGCTTGAGTCTTACTCCGAAGCTAAATGACACCATTTAAGTGTTTTCTGAAAGTAGAGTGGCTAGAAAAAAATAAAGGGAGAGAATGAATATCGTCTATGATAGATAGATAATCAGATAACAGATTACCTTGAAGGGGGCTTTATGTTCATAGTGCATCAGTTTGAAAAGTTTTGGTACGAAAGATTGAACTATCTTTTATAGTAGTTAGTGAAATGAATAAAAGATTTCAAAATGTTACCGACGTAGAACTGTTCGAGCGTAGCAAAAACAAGCAAGCTTCAAATAACTAAGCAGGTACACAATGGGCCAGTGCAATGAAGCAACATATTTTTTGCATATTGATGCAAAGCTCAGTTGGAGCACAGCAAAACCATGACAAAAGAAGCAAATATCTGCCTTGTGAATTAACAGTACCATCACGAAAATTGAGGGATGCCCGTGCCATTCGTTCGTGCAAATATGGTCTCAATACACTTTTTCTTCTAATTTCCTTAAAATTATTTTTTACTAAGAACAGGTGAGTACATTATAATACGTTGCGAACTTTTCTTTCGCAGAATTCCCCAAGTACAGTAAACAAACAAGGCTAGCAACATGGGAGACGTAAGGTGAGTGCGCGTTGAAGAAGTGTGCAACCTCCCTGATGTTTTATTTAACAGGCATATAGTTAACAGAGACGAATCAACATTCTAACTACTCAATGTACAGCCTAGGCAATTGCCCCTAGCCAAAGTCATAAATATAACTCAGTGCCGTTTCCATCCCTGCAGGTTTCAGAATCTCTTCCTTGACACATAACATTCCGGCAGAAAGAATACCAAGGGCCTTCAGTAAAGGAATCTGTTCTGTCAAGGAAAATTACGTTAAGGTTGCATCAGAAAGAAAATCAAGAGTGCCCGAAAATTCACAAGTCAAGTTTGCTAATTTACTATTGCTCACCACAACAACGCATGCAATGCTGCAGTTTTATGGCGACTGAACACGAAGCTTGTTAGTCATGAGTTCCCAACTTTTTATGTTCTCGGGCATGTTGTCTGTGTTTGATAGCCCGTTAAGGTGACACAGTAACGAACCAGGCTCTTAGCAAGCCCTTAATGTTTTCCACAAGTTCCCGATAAAGTGCGTAATATAGGCTAATTTGATTCTCTTCTTTCTTCCTTTGTGCTTGCATTTCATTTTACGTCATTCTCTGTACCCCAACAGTAAACGAAACGACTTTTTCAATTGAAGCCATAAAGAGAATCTTCATAATTATCAAGAAGTGCGGTCGTGCTAACAGGAGTATAGAGCTAAGTACTTAGAACGATCCTTTGACGGTAAAGCAGTTCCAACAACCAGACGTGAGGGTAAGAGAAGTGACGTAAGATCAGATGTTAGCAGATCTCCTTTAGAACAAACCTCTCTGGTGCTCGCCACGAAGAAAGCTCTGGAATTCACACTATAAGGTGAGAATAATAATTCTTTTAACTGTTTTAATAGTATTTGTGCCTGGTGTGCATAATTTAGACCACTTTAGTATAAATAGTTTGTAAAATATATCATCAAAACAATGGTATGGCCCACATGAGCACGTGTAAGAAAATCGTGTGAGAGTAGAAATGATTGACCGTACCAGGGGTCTATGCAGAAATATGGTGGTGTTCGAAATAGCAATAATGAAGGATTTTTCAAAGATGTCTTCAATTGTTTGAATAACAAAGGAATTTCTTTTCATCAGATGAATGGATAAGAAAGTATTATGGGTATTAGTTAAGAAGAGTTTTTTTTTCTTTTACAGGTTAAAATAGTATTTGAGACACCACAGAATAAAGGTAAGTGCATGCATAACTAATGGTCACCGTGAACGCTGACGTCACCAGTCACGTGAGTTCATTTCAATAGGTGTACTAGATTCCTCCTCACTCCTTTGTGAAGTAGCCGTGTGTGTAGAGTAGTGGTTATAGTGTGTCTTATATTATAGCACATTGCACACTTTTCCGTGCGTACACTTAAGGTTATAAAACGTTCAGAAGCCTTGGTCACAAGCCCCATCAAAAATTTAGGTTGCCGGCAATCGCAACTAGAAATGAGAACAACACGGTTAATTCCCAAAGTGTCTCCTTTAAATTAACCTTTCGGCGTCATAAATTGCTCACAATGCTGGAAAATGTAACTAGACTAATACGATAGGCCCGTTAATATGAATATCTCGCAGATGTTCTGACAGAGAGCGGACGAAGTAAATGCGCTGTAGGCGACGACGTCAGTTTATGAGCTGGTTTATATAGCATTTTTTTTCTGGTCGAAGCATATTTTGAAAGTCTTCAAAGCTTGAAAAGCATGCTCGTGGAAAATTTTTAAAGGCTGTGTGTGGCTGAAGAACAAATACATAAGAAATTTAGGTTTTTCTTCCTGCATAAGTATGCACATGAGAAAAAAGAAATTCTGTAGAGAAATCAGCGAAGCGAAATACAAAGACATTTATACGAATACGTATAAGAAATGCGTCATAGCTTATGTGATACAGACACACGCTGCCTCCTAAGCATTCTGTCAAAAGTCTGCGTACATGCTAGTCACCCCAATATAATGTTTATCCTTTTTTGGCGCTTATATTCGCCCACTGTTACAACGTAAAATTGATGTATCATATTATACAAGAAACTTGTATTCTTGTGTCGTTAACAAGAATCAATGGCTTTTTGAGCAAAATGTCTGAAGAGGAGTGTTTTAATGCTGTTAACGTGCATGCGCAGAGTAATATACTAGCATTCAAAACAAGAATAAATATGTACTGTTTAATATATTGGCATTTGATTGCAGTGGAACGTGAGACCTTCATCAGGTCTGGTAGCAGATCGTCTGTAACGCGCAGTAAGAAGCGTGTAGGCCAAGCTGGGAAAAAGGAGCAAACTAAAGTACAAATGAGGATGCTCCTTGATGCGAGAATTTTTTTAGTGGCTTGATTTTGTTTCGAGCAAGTTCTCTCCGCAAATTAAGGGCAAACGCCTTACGCTATGCCCCCCTCCTCGCCCCACTGAAGGACAGAGATGATAAGTAGACCATATACGAGTCATCTCCTTAATGCCACCAGAAATGGCGACCATAAACAGTGTATTCATTTCCTCTTGTTTTTATTTTCAATTATGCATCCCGTTTCACCTCTCATTACAATTCCCTCTTCGCCTTCTTTAAGCCCTCCCAGCAAACGTTCCTCTGTTTCTTCCCTGGCATACGTGTAATACCCACATAGTATTTTAGAAATGCCAGGAATTCCAAGTAGTGATCCTTTGTTGCTATGTGAATAACCTACCCCGGCCCTGGCGTTGTGTTTGCCGGCCGGCGAATCACACGTGGCTGTGCGGAGCGTAGCAGTAGTCGTAGTTTCAGCTCCGACACATGCCGCAGTGTTTGTATGTGACTAATATATTTGTGTTTCATGTGTTAGACCGACTGCCGATCGCAGGAGGAAGGACGCCGAGGACGCCCACAGGCGACTCAAGGAAGTACGTTTCCACTGGATGAACTTATTTTGCGGGATCAGAAATGCAAACATACTGTTCCATGAAATGTTAGCGACAGTTCGCGGAATCAAAACGCTGGATCACTGCCGCCAAAGATTCCTTAAGCGGTCGTATCATTCGAGCAACTGAAGTTTACGGTAATTAACAGTTAATGACAGTGAGAATGAAGCCTAAAATTTGTTTTTCGTACGTTCAGTATGTTTCATTGCAGCGACAGAAATTTCTCAAGCGTGGTATACACAGCTACCACAAGAGCAAATACAATCTCGTTGCTCCAAGAAAGGCTTCTGTCGGCCGCAACTTAACACACTGTATATACGACAAAGAAATTTTAGTCCTGACGATAAAGTTGTTGCCTTATCAGGATGTTAGACTGAAACTGTTATGCAACTCAATCGATAGAACTCGGGCTGTGTTATGTGCAAAAAGTGTGAATACCTAAGAGGCGACATTCTGAGAGCTGAGATTTCTCGAATGTTTATTAATAAAGTTCGAGAAAAATACATATCAGGCGTTACGTTAACAATACTGCCTAAAAAGTGTAACATAGCCGCACTTTGATTTGCCGAGATTGACTGCTGTAACTTTGACGAGAAGTGAAACTAATTGTACAAATTAGGGCGTCATGAAACTGTAGCATTATTCAGCAGATTGCGCATAATTACGGTGCTTCATATACGTGCCATTTTAGTCGAAATAATTTTAAACTGAAATAAATCAAGCGTCTGCCGATTTCTTATTATGCTCTCAGAGCCCCGTACTATTTAAGGTAGATCCATTTCGTAGACGTGTTAGTGTGTTGTGATACATGTTGTGGTCTGACGAATTCACTGAGAACAGAGGGACGAGGAAATCGATACGGTGCTTCGAGACTAGGCTGTGCATTTGCTGCTGCTCTTTGCTAACCACTTCGTCAGCCAAGGTGAAGTTCGCATGCTGCAATACAGCTTTTTTTTTTGAAGACGCATGTGCAATCTTCGCTTTCCTTTTCCGTTTGCTGCAAACCAAGGTAACGTCTTACATCACGTTTTTTTTCTGAAGTTTGTCTTACTAGAAGATTCTCTTCGTATTTTCAATGCTCTTTTTATTTGCTGCTTTTGCCGCTTAATACTTAATGCGCAGACCGTTAACGCGTTTGCACTTGCGGTTGCTTTCGCAAGCTGGTGTGGCTCGAATTACTGTTGGTTGGCAACCGCATAAAGTATTTGTGAAGTGGTGCTTGTTTTTAGACAATGGCCAGCTGATCAATCCTTCTTTGCTGGGTCTTATGAAAGTATTGCTAATCATGCTGATATAATTTATTGCTTTTGCTAGGAGAAATTGAGGAAGCCTCTGTAAAGTTTTTCGCTGTACTTAATAATGTCACTACATGTCGTATTTTACAGAAAAGAAAGAAGAAGAAAATATATAAGATCAACTGATGATTAGTGCGCGCGACGCTGTGTGCCATGCTCTGGAAGTGCTAACAACAAGCATAATATATATATATTTTTCTACGAACTGCAGCTTATTCTTCGTCGAATAACATCATGAAGTACAGCTATAGTGAAGCAGTGGGGCAGTAGAAGCGCTGAGTAACCCTCTTGATGAGCGCCTGCAAATTTACCCCTGGTATCTCTTTACAAGTATAGTGTGCTGTCGTGTCATGTACAGAATGAACGTAAGCGTACTTTCGCATTTGAATGTTGTACTTTGGCTACGCGGCCTAGCCGAACTTTAGTGAAGAAACGAGTTTCATATAGGAAAGAAGGGATGACAGGTGAGGTAAATGGTAAAATGTGTCGACAGCTTATCCAATGGGAGAGAAATATTTATTGAAATTTGCACGTTCATTTCAATAGACGTGTTACAACTTGTGGTATTAACACGACTGTTTATGCGCACAACGATGGGGTCGCAGGAGGAGAAGAGGAAGATGGAGGAGAAGGAAAGGAAAAAGGCCGAGGTGCGCAAGCGTCTTGAGGAGGCGGCGAAGGCAAAGAAGGCTGGCGGAAAGCGCGGCTTCATGACACCGGAACGCAAGAAGAAGCTGAGGGTAAGTGAAAAAAAAACTGCTGATAAAGGGCCTCCTGGTATATCGGTCTCCATAGTATGCAGTGAAGTAAATGAACCTTCATAATGGGAGGAGGTTTTCGGGGGGAGGAGTGGGGGCAAGAGAAGTGGTTCATTTCATATTCCTTTGTTCGCGGTGGTTGCGCTCCTGATTGAGCATAAATGGGTAGACTGTGCCTTGTAGTTTTACTCAAAGAATTGTGCTGCTCATTCTGCCTAAATGCGAATGAAATACCTGTGTGAACTACGACAAGTTCCGGAATGAGCGATGTAGCAGACCAGCGGCGTGACACACGAAAACACACACAGACTCGTCCAAGTGAGTTCGTCTGGCTGTGAGTAACATCCAACATGCGCGCAACACACACGAATATGTACACCAGACCAACGAGAATACACCTAAATACAAGTATTTGAAATTGCCCGGTGGCTTCACTACAGTTTTCCAGTTATTAAAATTGGAATGGTAACATCGTTCATTGAGTGAGGCCCCACACATAATGTGTCTGAGACACAGTCTCTGAAGGTAGTGTGAACGACCCAACTGAATGCTTTCTTCCACTTTACGTGCGCAGAATCTTCTAAGGAAAAAAGCCGCCGAGGAGCTGAAGAAGGAGCAGGAGCGCAAAGCCGAACAGCGCAGGAAGATCATCGCGGAGCGTGTTGGCCAGCCCAAGCCCCTGGACGGCGCCAACTGAAGGTCTGTAGTTACTTGATACCTTCTCTTAATGCATCCCATTAGACAAAAGCATACTAGTGCTCCTTTACGGTGAACACACTGAGTTGTTGTGCTGGTGTTGGTTACACCCGGAAACCTGCAGCGAATAGGGCTCGATATTCTTGGCCACGTTGTTTTCCAGAGGTTAAAAGTACAAGACGCACGCTTGCGTGTCATTGCGAGCCAGTCTTTAGATGATATGAACTTTACGTGTTGTGCCGATTCTTGTCATAAATGATCTATGTTACTGAATCAACATGCTGACCATAAATACAGCACTTGATTACTAATTTAGTTTAGAAAAGAAAATGCGAAATGGTTAGGTTGGAGTTAGCAACACTAGAAACATGAAAAGGGTTTGCAATAACATCATAATAAACGCGTCAAGCCATAGAGGCTTCTCTTTTTTTAAATGTTTGGTCCACATGCTTTCTGCTCGCAGAACCGTACACACCGGAGACATTGATGCTAGTGCGCATATTTGGAAGAAATAAAAGCGGTCAATCTGAACACGCAAATTAATTGGCATAGCGCAGCACTGATAACAACACATTCTTGAAGAGGCTTGGAATTGCTGATAACCCTGTGTCTCTTGCTCTCACGCATCTCAGCAACCCTTCAGGGAATCCTCAAGCAGTACCACGCCCGGATAGCGGCGCTAGAGGACGCCAAGTACGACCTGGAGTATGAAGTCAGGCAGAAGGACTTCGTGGTAGGCGCATCCATTCAAGTCGGCTCGATGCGTCGTCGGCGTCGCCGTGACGCCCACACAACAACAACACAACCAACGCTGCGCGGCCCCGTCGGACAACACGGCCTCCCCCTTGCCCCTCTCAAATTTACAGCTTCCCGTTAGATTGCGCTTTACGCAAAGGGCACGAAGGTATGGTGAGCAGAAGTACAAAGAAACTGGCTGCTTCGAAAACACAATACTGAATTACTCTTTAACATGACACATCTGCCATGTTATGTGGACTGCACTCGTATGCTTCCAGTTACGTACTAAGTCACTGGATGAAATTTATTTCAAAACACGGCCTCTTTGCATACGCTTGCTCACTGAGGTAAAGTACATGTCTATAGAGCATACTTTCGGAATATAAGGCGTAGGTAATAACAATGCCGCACTATAATTTAGATTGTGAATTCCAGTTGGGTATCAGAACACCTCTACATTTCTTAATACGGTTAGCCGAATAGCACACGTTCACGTAAGCGCAGCAGTGCTTGGTGATAATGATAATTACGTACAGGTGGAAACAATGAACCGTGTAAACGGTTCTGAGAAAGAATAATTGAAACAATGTCGTACTGTCGGGCCCATGGACACTAAGCGAAACATAATTCAAAGCATTTCGCCTGGCGAGAATGGTTTATAACGCTGAGCGTTTAACTGCGTGAAGCTTGAAAGAAACTTGGCTGCCTGAGCTTTATTGCCAAAAATTTCTTGAATGAACAAAGGACACTTGCAAGCCTATGAGTAACTTTTTTCTTCGAAAAGTGTGACATACCTGTGTGCCTTACAAAAAAGCGTGGTACCTTTTGACGCTTGAAATGATTTGAATGCAACGATTTTTCACGTAAACGATGCGTAACTGTGTGAAGCTTCAATTTTTTTTCTCTCTTGCATGCTGTAAGGAGCGCTGGAGTGTGCTCGTGCTGTAACTGATGCCTTCGGCTGCGAGGTTGCAAATATTTGGCTTGCGAGAACGATGCAGAGTTTGAAGCGTTAACATCTGGCAGATGTCCGGCTTTAGTGAGTTGTGTGGCTAATAACTTTTTATTTTGCAGTGGCACAGAACGAAATATTCAATAACTACGCTTTCGTTTCAGGTCATCGTCAGCTTATGTTACGCAACTGATCAACGAAGGCAACAACGCTAATGTTTGCCTGTTAACAATGAAGTTTGTTGACTCTTACTATGACATGCGGCTTTGCAGTCACTTTAGTGCTCAGTAACGAAACGTCTGGCACATAGAATCAAAAGTCTACAGATTTGTCGTGTTTTTTTTCCTATATATCTGCGTAACTACAAAAATTCACGACGGCAGAAGAAACACTGATCTTAGAGACACAAGGATATTAAGGGCACACGGAAACGTTTAAATGAGCTTGGAGATAAAAAGTAAATTTTGGTGGTGTTAACGGGAAAACGCAGGTGCGGACGTTTCTTATCTGAGCATTATGGTGCCATTTGATAACATGTTGCTGAATTCACCAAAGCTGCTTGTAGTCTAATCCGCCGCTTTGCTTCGTTTCCTGTCAGCTGTTTATATTCATGATGTTGGTACAATATCTGAGACAGCATAGCCTATGAAGTAAAGCTTTAAACATGGTTGCTATCACTGGGTGCTTCGTGCAATATCGGCAGAAAAACTGAATGTTGCTGACCGGAAGCGCGGCAAAGTTAATATGGCTCTTGCTCGACAAGCTAACCGAGTGCCTTTTTTTGTGCTTTGGCTACTTTCACTGCTGCGACCGTACTACAGCGACACTACAGGCCATCTGCAAAGAATACTACGAGCGATTGTGCAAGCTGGAAAGCGAAAAGTACGACACTGAGTACTTGGTCAGGCAGAAAGACTACGAGGTCAGTGACATGACATCGCCTGTGCCCCCGTCGTCGCCACCCAAGAGCAAAAGAAAAAAAAAGAATGTCCCCAATGTCCCATTACGAACGCAGATTCCCCTTTACACAGCCATACACTGATCTTCCTTTTCTCTTTCGTTCCCTTCGTTGAAGCTAGACTGTAAGCTGAATGTCTTCCAACTCTTGCGGGTATACTTTTTGTGACAAGTTTTAAAGCAGCTGAGAATGAAGCAAACTTCACTGAGTCGATATATACAATACGTCATGAAATGACAGTGTTGTTACAACAATTTGTGCCACCCATAATAGACAATGATCGGTGACATGCTGACAGTCTAGCTTCACGAGTGCATGAAAACTGTGCCATTCTTTTATTCATATCTTTGAGGGAGCTATATCAAAAATTTTTAAACAGTGTCAACATGTTTGAAGGAGATAAGAGAATGTTATATGCAAAAAAATAATGTCAACGTTTCCCGCAAAATACTCAGTTTTATAACAACAAACAGTGTTCTTATCGCTCTTTTGAGAAGATATCAGCAAGAAATGTTGCAGCTGTGACGCTCTCTATACCCTTTATTTCGCACTTTTCTGGCGTGCATTTTTTCAATGAGTAATTGTTCCAACCACAATATCCCCAACTACCCCGACAAACTTCTGTATCTGTGTCCCTTCAATATAATGTGACGTGGCCTTGTCACCGACTAATCTCTAAAGCCGTAGCATATATACTATGGTATCGTTCTTTACGTTATCACTGTCACATAACTGCCATATAAGAATAAGGCTATGGCTGTTTCATATCAGCTAGAGCCAGTGCACAGTTACACAGTTTCGAGAGGACTAGCTAATCGCCAACTTGATCTAAAGTGTAATTATTTCTGCAGAATAATTCTAAGAGCAATCTCAGAAACTTGAGAAACAAAGGTCAGGTAATTCTTTGAACAAAACAGAAAATGACTATCATCGATTGCATGATTGATTCTTGGCACCAATGTCCATGAGTACATTGCTGTTACTATGATTCGTTTATAGTGATCGAAAACGTAACAGGGCTTGTTTAAAGCACTTGCTGATTAGGTATTTTTCTAGGCTGCTTCGCGTAGCCCCTAATGAGGCGAGTTTTGCTAAAGTGAAATATTTTATAAATTTTGATTGAAATAACTAACCACAAAAAAGAGGTCTGATCTTGTAGCTCAAAACACAAACAGCTGCTGCGACATTTAAGTAAGTGTAAGGGTGGTTGTTGGGGTAGACCCGTTGATTGTATAGAATTGTAAAAAAAATGCTTGAGTAAGAGAGCAGATCACAGCGCACATTTCACTCGTTGAATTGCAAAGCTTAATAATACCACTGGACGGATTTATTCGGAAGATTGCACTTTCCTAACGTTCCTATTGTTTCTTCAACTTATCATAATAAATGGACGGGACATGCATAGCTTACAAAGACAGCGAGCGTTGCATCATAAATTTATTACAGAAATCCTAAGTGAGGCCAGATTTTTGATCAGATTCATTTTTAATAATCTAATTAATCTTCTTGCGGGATCATTTCAGATCAACGAGCTGACCATCCAGGTGAACGATCTTCGCGGGAAGTTGTAAGTATCGTTGTTTCCGTGAGAAATTATATATCATATTTTTCTAGTTTTACCGCTGTAATTATTCTGGGGTCACGTTTGTAACACCACGTACTTTGTCTCGTTTCAGCGTCAAGCCAGCCCTCAAGAAAGTTTCCAAGTAAGTTGATGTGAGCCTTTAGTTCATGCGTGAATCGCTTATGACAAAGCACCGTTTTGCAATTACACTTCGATAGCATTGTGTGAAAAGCAACACGTCATGTTCTGTGGCGATGCATTCAGATATATTAGCGTGTATCGTGAAAAGCCACAAAGGCGTCCAGTGTAAACGACTTAATAATGTGTTTTTAGGACACAGTTTATGTTTGTTTTATCTGCATAGTTGCTCTCTATAGCAGGACAAGGGAAATTATAATGACTGATCACTGTTTTGACAGTCCTGCTCATAATTGTGAATAAAAAATTATCTAGCGAGGAAAGAGGTGCATGGTAAGAGCGAAAAGCAGGAGAAGTAACTCCTAGAAAGGATGGACTAGCATTCGTTTTGATCTGGAAATAATTGTGTACCGAGAAAAAAAAAAGTGGCAACGTGTAATAACATATGCGTTTTTAACCAGGTTCGACAAGCTCAAAATGGTCGCCAAGAGTACCTCAGAGGTTGACTTCAGGTCGAATCTCAAGGCAGTCAAGAAGGACGCCTTCAAGCTCGACGAGGAGAAGCAGGCGGTAAGCACGAAGCTTCAAAGGTGCTTAATGCGCGAAAAGAGTTGTCAGTACGTGCCTTAATGGAAAAAGGTGCAAAACAGTGTACTGGCTGACACTAAGCCTATGCTCTTATACAAAAGAAACTTGTCCTGATTAAATTTTAGGAACTTCCTCATTGCGAATATAACAGTATCGAACAGAACGGGGCTGTTGACAGAAACACAGATGACGGTATGTAAGCCGTCAGCACCTTAAATGCGAACACTTTGATGTGTGGCCAGGGCTAGTTTGATTGATCGCAAGCCACGAAGTGCTGGGTGCTTTTGCCGAGATGATACCTCGGTAGGCTTGGATAGTATATCGGCATGTATGGTTAGCATCTTGGCAACCGAACCCAAACAACGTACTTGGGGTCAGCGTCAAACTGCTGCAGGACACGTGGCGGAGCGTTCGCGTTAAAGGTGCCGACGGCTGTACGCACGCGAAGCGTTATGTACGCGTTATGTACGCACGTAAGAGTGGTTTGACACCTCAAAGTTCTTGAGTGAGTGAGTGCGAATGAACACTCAGTCGCCTAACAGTTTAGCGTATTGGCTGAGTTATGTCGGTTTGAGTAACCCATTTTAGCAAAGTATTACTACTTATATGTTGTTAAAATATGCCGTCTGCATGAACCATTTTTGTAGCCACCATTCAATAAGAATAATAAAATTAATAGCTATGGTTTAACGTCCCAAAGTTACCTTACGATTATGATATACGCTGTAGGGGAGAGCTTCGGAAATTTTGAGCTCCCGTAGCCACCATTCGAGATAGCGTTGTATATCGCTATTCATAGTGTACTATATAAAAGCAAAAGTTGGGTCCCCTCCTGTGCAGGAATTGTCAGCATACGTTCTGTTCATCCTATTTATTTTTCTTTCATAGCTTTGTAGTCCCTTTCATTGCCCTCTTGTGTAAGCAAGCAAGATGGTTGTATTACAAAACTCATTATCCCTACCTTTAACTTCTTTTGTTTCTCTCTCGCCTTTTCTACGCTCTGGATTTGTTTGTAACTTCGGGCAGTGATATACGTGCCATAGTTTGGTTAAAATTAGAGTAAACATTTCAAGTACACCTTTGCAGCTAGTGCAGAAGTTTGTTCTGTACAAGGAAGGAAGAAAAAGTGTACACTAAACAGAACCCTGATTTTGCATAGGTTGCTCACTTTCCAGCTGTAGCACAAATTCAAATTCAGCCTTTTGCTATTTATAGTTATGGTTACTAGTGTTCGTGTTCAGAGAAATTTATGCGTAGAATTTGCAAGAACTCCGATAAGCTGTATATAACAGATTCTTAAAAATCTTTTAAGAATGTGTAGGCATAGAATTCGCAAGTAGGTGTACATCTGTTGATGCTCGTTAAACGATGAAATAGACGCTTCGAAGAGGGCAGTGTACATTGAAACAGATTTTTTTTGTGTGTCTTGACTTTTGTTGTACATAACATGTACGCTTTTCCCAGCTTGTGTTCAATGTCGCCACTACAGATTAAGCTGTTGTCTTTTTGTCTCCAGGTCAAGAAGGACGTGCCAGAATGGGCCGCGAAGTAGAGGTTCTGAAATTTGAACACTGTCCCACATTGTTAACTCTCTAGAACCTAAATAAAAGCCTTACTTTGCCCAAAATTGTACTCTAACACAACACGAGGCTCGGCATGGGTTGGCTGACTCATTCGAAGTAATCATTTGCTAAATGCAGTTATCTTGGTCACCTGCAGGCACTTTCGTTCTATTAAGCAATTTAAATTACTGGAAAAAAAACTCATTTCACATCCTGGCGTGTAAAGATTGAACTTTGAGAAGAGTTTTAACAGGGGGGGGGCAATATTTGTCGTTATCAGCCTGACTAATTGATGCCTACTACAAAGACCATGGGCCTTCCTACTAAGTTAACGGTTTCGAATGGCCTAAGAACGATAGTGATGACTTGCTTTTATGCACAAATTTTATGAGCTTGCCTTTGAGCTGTACCTATCAATAATCACAAAAAATATGATACGATTGACAATGCTTCCATGCTTCTCGAAATTGACAATGACTTCTCACACCAATAGAAGTGGCCAACCAATGTTGAGTTAAGGACAGAAGTTTAATTTACGCTCCCCAAATAAAATTTTCAAACCTTACTTTTTCTTAAACTTACGCCCCAAAACTCTTCTTGGCACTATTTCTTTCTTTCGACAATTGCCAAGAATCTTTTTTTTGCCCTTCTTGAAGGACTTGAAGGATTTCTGAGGAAGTTGTTGCATTTTGAGAACTATGCAACGTTTTTTGAAAGGGACAGTGATTCCTATTCTAGAGCTTTAAAGCTAGAGTTTTGTACTGCCATTTTTCGTGTTTTCGGCACATACTCTGCCCTTGCTGCCATCGGTTGATAAAAAAGAAATAACAAGCTGAATTTTTGAAGTTCTAACCGATGCTGTTCCTTTTTTTCTTTCACTGTTTTGCGCGAAAAGACATAAATGTCTCTTCACGCTTGATGCCACAGCGACGGGCTCAAGTTTCTCAGTCTTCACAGTTGACACATTTTGTGACGTTGCTGTGATTGACCGCTTCTGCTTGCTAACAACTTTTTCCTGCATACACTGACGCAGCACTAATCATACGGCTACCGTGTGTTTTTGATAAAGTCCCGTTGCAACTTTTGTGATCTGTCGAAGAATTTTGAGAAAAGCACTTGAGATTTTGAAACCGCAGCGCTGTACTTAGTTTCAAGTCAGTGATCAAAGGCCACTTTTTTCCTACATTTTTTTGTGGCTTACTTGTCTCCACATTTTGTTCTCGAATTTCATCTATTTTGTAAACCATAGCAGACCTATTCCAAGAAATAACAACACTTTTGTTGAGTGATAATCTCCCTGCCACATTAATGCATCAACTGAGAAATTACCCAACACGCATCACATTAAAAAAAAACAATCACCCTGTATCTATCCCCTACACCGGAATGGGAACATTTCCTTGAACCCGCAGTGTGAAAACGTCAACATAGGTGAGATGATTATCTGCTTTAAAAAGACTTGATTTGATAGCGGCTACAGAATACACGCTGTGTAGCTCGTTCCAGTTAGAAGTGCCCTCGCATGACTTTTAATTGATTTAGCAACGTAAATTAAAATTTGTATAGCTCTAAACTAGGCATTATACCATACTGCGCAATAAAGAAGATTTCACAACGTCCTTTTTATTAGCACGACCTAACGCGTGATTTGTTTTGCGTCAGGGCTGAATGCAGTTCTCGTGTGAATTTCAGCACAAGTCTGAGGCTATCTCAACTGAAATAATAACCTAGTGTTTTATCTTATCGACGAAGTAGGCAGTTACGAGGATTCAAGTTCACCAGACCAATAACAGCAACTTTATTCCTGATTCAACTTCAAGCTTTTATCGATTTATAAGATTGTTCGCATTACGTTTTTGTGACTTTGCTGTAACGTCTCGACTAAAGCAAATGCGGCGTGTGATTGTGAATGACAACATGCCTGAGCACGTGCGCTTATCGATACTGATACGGCAGTGGCAGGCGCCAACTGAAGTGCAAGCGCTTAACTACGATGCAAACTGATATTAAGATCAGCGCCCTTTTGTACCACTGCTGCTCTACAGAGGTACGTTACGCAGTTGTGGCTTGTGCTTTTCGTAAGTGACTGTTCAGTCAGTTCACAGATTCTTTGTTTTCTCACACGCACCTAATGCCGCTCACGTCATAACACTGCTTTTTTTGTTGGTGAACATTTGCCAACTGCGTTGTTGAACTGGATAACAATAACAGGCTGCCGTGTTGCAAAGCGATACACTTATATCCTAACTGCTTTTGAAATTCGCTCAAGAGTGATGCCGAAAACAAAACATGAGAACTCATGTGCCTCTATGCGACAGATGCAATAAGGCTTACTACAACCAAGAAACGCGAGTGCATTTTCGTTCACTGTGCAACAAAACCGCGTGCCTATGCAGTGACGTGCGCATGGATCGAGCAACTCACTTGTATAAACGGCGTTTCATACAACTCTTGGTATAACACGTAGTTTTTTAAATGAGTTCTGCGAAAAACCGCAAGGTGGCGGAAGGGTTAAAAATTGGAAAGAAGGCAACCATCAGGTGGTTGTCTTTTTTCACTTTCTTAACGTAAAGTTTTTAACCGATCAAACTTACGGCGAGGCTGAATTGACTTTGTACGCTGGTGTTTCCCGGGCTCGATTGGGTGATTACTCCAATAAAATGAAAACGTTAATTCATTCGCTATTTTTTTTTAGGACAAGAAGCCAGAATGGGCTCTCGGTTCAAAGAAGGAGAACGAGGAATAAGCAAGAACACCACCAACAATCACGACAGGGAAGTCGACCACATCGAAGCACCTGGTGCGACAAAGGATGAAAAAAAGAAATAACAACAAACAAGCGAAATACCAAAGCCCCAAGTCCAAGCAAACAGACTGTCGCTACTACTTCCCTGGACGGAGACGCTGTTTTCTTTTTTTTTCTGTTTTTTGTTTTCGCCAGAGAGCATTTCATTTGTTATCGGTCTTTAATTATTTTGTAAGCGACACAAAACTGTGGTTGCAGTCACTTCCGAATGAATAAACATCGGTTGCAGATGGTTATTTGCCTGACGTATCAGCCTCGATTTCTTTTCGCCTATTTGCACAGTTTTTGGAACATATGTTTATCCCGGAAAGTTTGTCATCGTTTTGGTGTTACCATTGGCACCCTCTTTCAGGGTACCACAACAATTATTTTTTTTTTCATCTCTTGTACATGTCTTGGCTTGCGCTGAGTGTAACCTTTTCTGTGTATCTAGCGAGGCTGACACAACTTTGGGGGTGTTTACTGGGTTACTTGAATTCACATGCAGAGTAGTGAACTTCTGTATACTCTTTTAAGGAAAACAAAATATGCTAGGATTTCGATTGGTCACTTCGTGGTCTAAGTCCTCTCTTTAGGCAATTACCTCATAATATTAGCACGACGTACAATTAGTACTACTCTGATCACATTTATCGTGTTGTTCGGGCTGACGCTACTTTTATTGCATTAAGTATGAATTGGCTAACTCAAGCAAATGTTTTCAAAGGTTCTTTCTTTTTATTTTTAGAAAAAGAAATAGTATCTGCGGTGTCGACACGGGAAGGATGTGACGTAGGTGAAAAATAGGAGACATGGCACAAAATAAAAGTAGCAGAAACAAGAATAGGCCTTGCTTTCTATATTGATTAATGAATTCTCTCTCCACATTAAGAACGCCAATAGAAATGGACGGTTTGAGTGAATTATAAAGTTTGAAATCTCCTCACGTGCCCGTTCATTTTGCGAAAAAGACAGTTACTTGCACCCCAAGCATGGCGGCCACACAATTATGAGCAGCATACCTCCGAGGTAAGCATGTTAATTTTCGTTTTCTCCAGCAAGAGAAAAAATAAGAAAAAAATGGCTTAGGTTGCATTTACGGCGCATTGCTTAAGAGACAGCAGAGCTGATGGGTAGCATCAGAATGGTGGTGCCAAATATAAAAGACGTGCCAAGTGGAAAGCCTTCTTTGCATCTCCTTAGCTTTAATGTGATAGTATTGCCCCGTCGCGGTCGTGTAGTAGCTAAGGTTCTCGGCTGCTTAACGGCTGGTTGCGGGATCGAATCTCGGCTGTGGCGGCTGCATTTTTGATGGAGACGAAAATGCTGTAGACCCGTGTGCTCAGATTTGGTGCACGTTAAAGAATCCCTGGTGGTCCGAATTTCTGGAGCCCTCCACTATGCAGTCTGATAATCTTATGGTTGTTTTGGGACGTTAAAGCACGCATATTATTATTACATTGATTGTTACATGTTTTGATTGGTATAAGATGTTTCCGACAAAAGAAAATCGTAGGGTACACTCTATATCTAGCACTCATCCAGGTATTATATTTGCAACGACCCATAACTGGCCCATTTTCGTGACTTGTAAGAGTTTGAAATTGGTGCCTGTAGTAATACCATCTCATGTAATGCGTAAAAAACTTGTCAAGTGCTATTTCTCTTCAAGATCGCAAATATGAGTTGTATCGCAAAAGAGGTGGCCCAGTATGAAAGTGAAAAAAAAACGCAGAAAACTGAATCTTGGAGTTCCTTCTTGCACAGTAGTATATGTTCGTAAACTGGCGTTAATATTGTTCCAGCGTGCCTCACGCTACTTCCAGCACTTGAAAAAAAAAACTATTTTCTATTCTACGGCTGGTATTATGCAGATGCGGACAATGAAAGGCCAGTGCAAGTAGAAAACAATGCTTATTTTTAAATTCTTCAGTTACAGTACGAGTTATGCCGATAGTTTTGGGGTCTTTATTGAGCTCTAGCAGCTTGAAATTTAAACATGACCCCCCCCCCCTCCTCCTTCTTTTGCGGGGTTCCTTTTACGCGTGAAGGACAACGGGCGACGAGATTGTTTTCCGCTTGAAACGCTATTCATCGACTGCCCTCGGACGTTTTCACTCACACAAAAGCTATGACACGCTAGGCGATGTTATCGCTCCTGCACATTACGCGGAACCTCACGGCGACGGCGCTGCCAGAAGTACTGAGTGGGTTGTCTTACAATTCAAATCGCAATAAAAATAAGCAGGCCCCAGCATTGCCACCGAACGTCGCACCGTAGTGTGGTACACCGCAAATGAGATGGCTGTCATTAGCCTTTATCTACTTTAGATACCACGGTACGGAATTTCAGCATAGTATACTACCAGAACACTCTCACTTTCTCGTTTGTTGTGATTTAGTCACTACCAGTTCGAATGACACTGAGTTCCTCGAACGAGACGTTTTTTGTTAAAAATAATTAGACTGAGAGTACACTATGAGGCGTGAGAACCCTGTAGAGGTATTAAAAAATTTTTTTTGGTGTTCAGGCGTCTCTGTTGGAAATATAGGGGCTGCATAAGCACAGCGAACAAAAATGAAAAAAAAAAGGTGGTACGGCTATACTGTATCACATTTTTGTACCTTATTTCTGCAACTTACCCAGCGATTTCGACAGTCTACCGCTGATAGCCGTTTATGAGAAGCAGATGTACAATTCAAGATAACAAATTACGTCCTGAATTGACGTAATCATGGGAATAGCGCAATGGAGACTCATTGTGAGCGTTCCGCAAAACGCCGGAAAAGGTGTCTCGTTGAGTGATATATTTATGTCAATTCACGTGGGCATTGTGGGATACTATAGTGACACACAGCTTCATTGTAAAGCAAGTGGTGAACCTTGGACTAAGAAGAGCATGGCTTAAAAAAGTGAAATCGGAAGATTCAGAAGGCTGGTTTGATCGTTTGTATAGGTTGATTCAAGGCTGTTGCTAGGCGTTGTCAGGGTGATTCCCGATTGTTTGCGCAGCGATTCTCAGCCCCGAGAGTTACAAGTAAGCATTGATTCTCAGCACCGAGATTTACAGCACCGAAAGTAAACATGTAACAGACAGTCACAGACACGGCATGGATGGCTAAACTCTAACCACAGAAACTCGCACTGAAAGTAATTGTTCGCAGCTCTGATAGGTCTATAGGACATCGGTCGGCAAACTCACACCTGAGTCGACTCACTCGGCCTCACTGAGAATCGAATTGATGATGATATGTGGGGTTGAACGTCGCAAAACCACGATAAAGACACGGATTGAGCCGTGCGTTTGAGTCTGAGTGAGTCCGGGTGAGTAGTACTTTTGTGAGTACCGTGTCCGAGTCAGTCCGGCTCAGCAAACGTTTCTGGAGACATAGTCCCAGTAAGTCACATGCACAATATATATTGCCACGGATGCTACGGATGTGCAGTCATTGGCGTAGGCCTAACGCCGTTTCGGGGTGCTCTTGCAGTTTTCTAGTATTATTTTGGTTTACGTACTCGCGGTCTTCGGCTCGCCGTCGTCGCCCCGCAACTATTTGTTGCGCCAGCTGTTGACTTCTCATTTTTAGTGAACCAGTGGTGAGAAGTTGGACTTGCGGAATTTTCGAGGCTGATATCCCTGCCCTCGAGGCCTGCTGATGCAAGTCACGAGGGCCGAAAGCCGACATTGCAACTCTCTGCATGGGTGCCGAGAGTCAGTGGTGCCTTAGAATGGAAGCCCGGCCGCGCGGAGTTGCACTGTTCTTTAGGGGAAACGCAGCCTCTTGCAGAAACAAAGCTTTTTCCCTTTTTTATCCGTTTACCATGGTGCTATTCTTCTGATAAGCCACAGAAACAAATTACGGCTAGCCCAAAGAGCTTCGCCGTTAAAACAATGTTGTGGTGGGTTAAATCACTACTGTCTCGGTGTTTTGGGTTGGCTTGTAGATGAAAATAATAAATGTAAGAACAATGCGTCTAACAAAGACTAGTGAAAAATACAGCCACAACCTCCATAATTGTGTTTAATTTTCAGTCTTCATCGCTTACAGGAGGCTTTTGTAAAACGTATGAGACACTTTGAGAGTGTAAAATGTTGAAACATTCACATTGAATGTGAAAAAAGTGTGCAAAGGAATAGTGGTGCATAAAAGGTGAAATGGCGTGTGATTGGCAGGCACGCTTGATGTCAAGCGCACCTACGCGAGCCTTAACGTATTTTCCTTTAGGTAAGCGTCAGGTAGCTGTTTGAGCCTATATTTTTGAGTGAGCCTGGCTCTTTTGGTAAGCGCCATTAAATCGTGTTATCTTTTTTACCTACAGATCACCGGGAGACCTACTAAGTAAAAGGCAAAGCAAAAACACCAATATTTGGCGTAAAAGGTAAAGCAATGTGAAATATAGACTTAGCAGGAGAAGAGGATATGGTTTTGCTCTTAATTTAAGCGCAATGATCCCATTTCAAAGAATACAGCACCTTTCAATCAATGATTTGCCATTGAGGGGTTGATGTATTACATAGATCGAGGTTTACTGCTGCTGCTCCTACCAGCATCTAAGCGGCTCCTTAAGTAGACCTCTGAGTAAAGCTAAGGAGGAGGAGGAAAGAACTTTATTCAGAGTCCGGTGAGCAGATGGGGTGGGCGATTGACCCCGCCTAGGTTACGGCCAGGAGTCATTGAATCCTGTCGGCTTCCTCGGCCCACTGGACCACCCACATTTGGTCTTCGAGGACGGAGCTGAGCATTGCGGCTTCCCAGCGCGCTCGAAGGCTGTCAGCAGAGGCCGCATACTTGTTATGAGTACTAATCTCTCTACATTCCGAGTAAACCTAAGACAAAAAAACAACAACAATTGGCCCCGTATCTGCATGTTTCACAGCAAATGTCGTCGAATGACGATAGTCTTCTGTCTGAAGAGAGTGCTGCGTGCAGCTGGTAGCTGCCACCCCTGTATCGTCTTCGCAAAGCGCAGGAAACACCCGCCTTTTTACGCATAAGGTTGCATTCTCAGCTTAGCGTAATAAACGCTATGTTTCTTAGAAGTAATAATCTATAACTTCTACATTTTAGAATCACGCCACAGTGTATTGAAGTGTTGATTTTCTGCCTCAAGTATGCACATTGGCTGTTTTCTAATTGATACTGCACAAAAGTGTGAACGCGGAAACCAGAGCGATATTAGTGGGCGCTGCAGACGTGGTTGGATTTTAAAATAAAGTCAAACACCATGAAAAAAAAAGAAACAGTTTCGGGGGCTAAACAGACAAGCCAATATACAGGCAGACGGAAATTTTCACGTCGAAGTATCTCAAAGACTATCGTCTTAAAAAAACAAAAAAGACGTGGCAGTGCGGAAACGAGACGGCACCGCCAGTTAAACTTAGAAAGCGGGAACCTCAGTCTTGCGCAGCTGATGTCTGGTGCCGCGGTGGTCGTGGCTGTGCCGAGTGGCCGTTCGCTGTGGTGGGCTCGTGTGGGAGAATGCTTTTAAAGCAGCCACCGGGGGTCTCGCTGCCAGCTACAGCGTGGATTCCTCCTGGTCGGCTGGCATTCTCAGAGGCGGCGCCGTGACTCTGACCCCGTGTCATATTGCGCTTAGTGCGAAGCTCCTTGGCAAGGGTGGCTGTGGGGATGCTGTCCTAAAATAGAAAAAAAGAAGATGAGTCCGAAAGCAATAATTGGGTGCGCAGCACCGGAACATTAATGTGGGACACCCATGTTGTGTCACTCCCGGATCGAGAGACATTTGCTCTTATTCTTGCTTAGCGGTGAACGCATACTTTATTAAAATATACAACCCGCTGAAAGTCGTTATGCGGGTGATAAAGCAGGCATAGCGAGAGGTCTGCTAGGAATGTCATCCATTCACCTGGGTGGAAGCATACAACGTGTAGTTCATGCGCGCTTGTTGAATTAAAGTTATCCTGAACTAAGACGAATTATTGAAGTAGTTTTTAATCACTTTAGTAACCGTTCATTGAAAAACAGGGACACCTTGTTTTGGTCATGCAAATTATGTGGAAGTTGGGATTGAAGAACGAGAGGTTTTTTGGAACATAGGTGAGATTTTGTAGTCTCAAGGCTATACTGCCATATATCCTGACGGCAAACTCGTTCTTGTGTAAAGTTGCGTATATATTCTGGGTTAGCTCTAACACTGCTGATGACGTTGATCCCTTAGTTCTGAATCAATGTTGAGATTCTGTTAGAAGCTTGTTTTCGTTTAGGTACTGCTTCAGCTGAGCCGCGATTACCCTCAGTACTTTAGATGATAAGCACAAAGACAGGCCGATAACTTCCGGGCTCATTGATATCGCCACTTTTGTATATATGAGAGACTCGTGCGATTTTTAAAATGTCAGGGTATATGCCTCGGCTTATCGCATTGTTAAGTATTTTCGTGAGTACTGGCACTCGAACATCTACATTGTCTTTCAATCCTTACACAGTGATTCCGCCATGGCCGGTAGCTTTGTAACAAGGCATAATTGATAGAATTGAGGTTACTGTATTGTACTATAATTGAGGTTACTGTTACTATAATGAAGCTTACTGTCCACTTGATTCAAGAAAGATGTCGTATGAGTGACCTGGCAATCGACATTGCTTTCAGTGGCTGGAATTCGGTTGGCTAACTTGTGACCGATGCTAGTGAAATATGCATTAAAAGTATCGGTGCACTTGGCGTCGACATGTTCTGGGGTGATCGGCTTTTTATTCGGTATAACGATTACTCCTTTCAAAACCTCCCACATCGTTTTCGTATTGCCCTGGGCTTGTTCTTATCCGAAGACGTTGTATTCTATATTATGCCTCTGCGTAAGAGCTACTACTCGATTACGAGATATCCTAAAACTTACTTTGCATATAATAAGTGTTCTCTTCCTGCTTCTTCTACTTTTTGTACCACCAACCCTTTTCTTTGATAAGAGTGAGTACGAATTTATTCATCCAAGGGCACAAAGATTCCTCATACTTGCTGTGTTTATATGTCGTGGACTTAGATATTGTCTGTGTTAAAGCAGTTGCAAAGTTTGCGCATTTGATACGAGTGGCACTGTTAAACACATATTAGAAGTCGGTTTTTGTAGTTGTTCACCGCCGTTTTTTTATAATTATTCCTTCAATTTTTGAGTAGTTATTCTTAGCAAAAATATTTTTTGCATACCGTAACAGTGCGAAAACAGGGCAGTGGTCAGTGAGACTCGTATCATATACACCAGACAATATGTTATCACTGTTTCAAAAAACATTGTATATAGTCGTAGATACACTGGTTCAAAATGTAGTAGGTTCACGGATTGTAGTCTTAAAGCTATATGTCTGCAGAAGGTTTATGTTTTCAGAATTTAAGTCTTTTCTGACGTCAACGTTAAAATTGTCTACAACAGTTATATTGTCATAGTACTGAGGATGCAAATGATAGATTCCAACAATTGATAAAGAATGGGCAGACCCAAGCTTGGCGGTCGGTGTATTATGCCAACAACCACACTTCAGTCTAAACGAATAAAGAGAGATTCAGCTGAACCGTCACTGATTTCAATTTCTGGGAGTTTCCTATAAGACAACGCCTGCTTCATTAGTAAAGCCACTCGACCACCACGCGATTTAGCATCCCTGAGATTGCTTATAAGACTGTATCCGGGAATGGAGATGCGCTCACCTTTTCTAACCCAAGTTTCTGATAAACCTATAGCATCAAAAGCAAAATTGTGCTGTGCTAAAAACGAACACAACATATCTTCGTTTCTACGAAAACTTCGAATGTTACAATGAAGTACGGGTATGCACAGTGTGTCGTGAAATTCGTGTTCAAGTTCACGATTTGAAAATGCCATGCTTGGGGGGGATCAAGACTTAAATTCGAGAGTCCGCTAAACTACCTTTCCGAGGTCGTCTTCAGAGGTGATGTTAAGTACACGAGAATAGTCTGTTATCCGCATTAGAACTTCGGCCTGTGATACATAATCATACTTCGAATTTTTCTTTCTGCTCATCTGGCGTTCTTTTGCGAGAAGAATCTTATTCTCTTGGCAGAGATGTTCCTTGATGAATATAAACTCATTGTTTTGGAAGCCAAGTGTGGATGTAGACATTATCTCATTTTTAGCATTCCTGATCATTTTGTCTCCAACTGCAATGGAGGTAAATCTTACCACTATGATCTGTTCAGCTTTATTTTTGGTCGGAACACGATGCACTACATCGATATCTTCAGCCGGAAGTTTTATTTTCAATGAATTTACTAACCTATGTATCTAATTAGGGCCTCTGTGATCGGGCTTCCTTTGATCAAGCTACAATTTCATGTGATGACGTCAAGATGATGTCTTATGGTGACGTCACCCAGAAAGGATGATTTCTCCCGCCACTCCTGTTGGCGCCGACACTGCGAAACACGATTTCATTTTTTTCCCTTCTGATAAAGCACCCAACGCTTTCGCCTTAACAACGTAGCTGAAATATGAGAGTCACCAACCCAACACGGTCACAACGGTTTGACCTTTGAGAATTATCATAAGGCACAGACATCTAGCTTCCGGACGAGCCAAGGCTGGGAACAGTTGGTTGTGCACATCGTGAATCTTTAACGTGCAACAGGAATACAAAAGTCACGTACATAGTGCAATGCCATAATTTACGCCGTGCTTTTTGCGAACCTCGATTTAAATAGCAGCGGTGTACGCTGGCGACTGATGTCTTAGTTTCAGACTACAAGCGCCCACCATTATTTCTTGCCCGCTAAACTTAGCAGTCTATACAAAAATAGGAGAAGATCGAGTGGGTGGTCCGGCTCTCATTTTTTTTTCAGGACGACAGTGTTTATGTTGGACAAGGTGATACGCTCCGCTGTTGTTGTACCGCATTCTGTGACAGCGAAGAGAAGGAAGTAGCATATGAATGACTACAGACAAACGGTTCGTGCGTCAGCCATTGCTCACAGAGCAATAACCTTCAGGCGTTCTAGTGTGATATGAACGATGCAACGTTAAGTAGGACAGTGCTTACAGGACAGGTCAGCCGTGGAGGTTACTGCGCGCTGTTTCGTTGTGGCGCAGTTTGCGGAACCAGGATTTGACCCCAGAACCAGGGGGTGTCTGATTACACGTGCCGGTGCCATTGATGCTGCCCCTGCGGTTAGTTAATTGTGCCACTGTTTATATTGTGGTTGTCTGGTTGGTTAATTGACCACACTCTCCTTGTGTGTTTAGAAAACGTTGTTAATGATTTAGAGTACTTAGTGCTCTAATATAGGAGAGAAAAAAGCCGTCTTGTGGGGCCGCGTCGACGAAAATCATGCATTGAAGTATTTCGAAAAAAATGGCATGTGATTTAGAGTATTTGGTTCTCTACTAATAAGCGGCCGTCCCGTATGCTGGTTTAAGAGAATTTTATTTCCGGATGATTCTTATATAGCCTATTTGCACACAGAAAAATGGACAATGATGATCAGTACGTATGTACAATGCAAGCTGTTATATACAGCGAAAAGAACTTATTTGCGTATGCAGTGATGTACAATGCAAAAATTGTTCAACAAAGACAGGACATTCATGACCATCGAGATGATTAAACTGAAATAAACAGTAAGGCTATATGAACAAACAAGGGGGGGGGGGGGTCATTCACAGTGTAGGGTGATGTTTTTGCATTCACCTGTGAGGACACTTTGCTCTCTTTCTCGAGAACAATATTGCACAAAAAGGACATGTTTCTAAAGAAGAAAAGAAAAATACACACTGTGTCACCATGGTACAAGCTCTAGCCCATCTCCTCAATAGGGGAGGAAAGGCATGGACACTCTGCTGTTTTTTACAATAATGAATCGCGTAGACCAGCGTCGGAGGATAGTCTTCTGTCCCAGCATAACTAGTTCTGCGTTGAGATACATAAGCATTACGTTTCTTAGCCGATGTATAGCAGAGGAAACATGGCTCTCTGAGGGCGTCCGCTCAGGCGGGCCAGTCCCCTCCGCTTCCATAAGACGAAGGCTCCGACAGCCATTAAGAGTTTTACAAAGTTATCCCTGTGGCCAGACTTCCACTGCATACTTATTTGGAATATACTGGTAACCATGTGCCAAAAGGTGCGTGCTACTGTACATTCATGAAAGACATGGTTCAGCGTTTCGACGCGGCCGCATAGCGGACATGTGGCGGAGGGCGCCACGCCGCACGCCGCAAGGCAGTCGGCCGTTGGTAAAGCCGCCCATTTCCTAAGCCAGTTTAGATCACGGACTTTGGAGGGGAGGGACGTGTTTGTAAGAGTCCTACTTCTTATCGCCCGGCATTTCCGGCACTGTTCCTCAGTTAGACTTTTAAATGCTATTTGTTCGCTCATGTTGGTGGGGGACGTTTCCATAAGTTCTTGAACTGGAAAATCGTTTCGCCATTGTTGCAAAGATTTTATCACATGCGTGTAATTCGCCGGTGGCTGTTCAGCAGCTGGTCCCGTTTTATTTGTTAAACAAAAAAACCTTCTAGAGGTACCTATCAGACACACTACGATTTGCCTGCCTCGATACGATGAGTTCTCGAAGAGTGCCCAGGTGTTTTTGATAGCCAACATGCGGCACATTACATCAAGGTTGGGTATACTGAGCCCTCCCCATTTTACTGGTAGGCGGACCAAGGCTCTAGCAATAGCTTCAGTGTGTGTCCCCCTCCCCCCCCCAAAAAAAAGGAGCCGCACGCAGTAGCCACTCTCAGCAAAACCCGACGAGGGGTCAAGCAATTCTGGCTACATAAAGCAGTGGCGCTGTTATACTGGATTTAATTAGATAAGCTCTTTCAGTGAAAGGTAGTTGAAAAGTTCTGGCGACTTCAATGCGTCTGTCCACTTTGCGTTGGATCTCTTTCCATGTGGTGCGGGCTACCTAACCAGTCGAAAGGAAAGTTACACCTAAGACTTTAACTCCTTGGACGATTTGGACGCCAACTTTTCAATGTGCATTCCAAAACACAATGCCTTGCTTTTTCCGGGATGAAGACGTGCTCCCGACAGGTGTGAAATATTCGCAAAGGGGCTCTGTGGCTATCTATGTTCCGAATAAACAACGATATGTCATCGGCATATGCCGCTACTTTCACTTCGCCCAAGCCTGGCAGAGGAAAACCGCGTATCGAAGTGCATTTCTAAATTTCTTTCAATAATGGATCTATGCATAGTACAAAGAGAATTGCGGAGAGGGGACAACCTTGTCGAATGCCCCTGCTTATTTCAATAGGTTCAGATGTATGGCCATTCACTACTAATGATGCTTTTAAGTCAGTGTAGAGTAAGCGGATGACGTCGCTTAAACGTGCTGGTAAGCCGTAACACTCCAGAACAGCGAAGAGATATTTCCATTCGGCGCGATCAAAAGCTTTTTGCTGGTCCAAGGTACCAAAAATGCCAGATATTTGTGTTCTTGTAGCGTACGCAAACAAATCGCGAGTCAGCGCAAGCGAGAAATAAATCGGGGGGGGGGGGGGTTAGAAAAAGGGGGTAACGATTTAGAGCACAAGGTACTTTACTATGTGTTTAGAAAAAGTTTATTTTCTCATGGGACGCAACAAAGCTAAGGGACAAGCGTCTGTATAACAGGCACAATAACAAACAAAAGACAAAGCACAACATACATTACACATTTAAACAAGTGTCCAAGTCCGTAGGATGTCCATCGTTCATAGTACTAATAACTATACATACACTACATAAATGCACTAATCGCAATATGGACAACGTACATGATGATATATGTGCAGAATTTACAAGACTTGGTGAAGATGATAGAAAATATGTACAACAGGTATCAATATTCATAAAAGTTACATAACTTACAGCGTTAAAATGAAGTGCATATATAGAAGAGCTCACACCAATATGGGACATACACCAACACATAAAATAGTAAACACATACTGATTACATGCACCAATCAGACATTAACAGGTGACCTGGCTATAGGAACCAGGCCAAGTGGAAGACTAATCGAACGCGTCTGTCAACTACGGACAGAAAGCGGCACGACCATTGTCGCAGAAATTCTTCCTCCCCAAGGAAGAACAATTCCTCCGACAGAAACGATAAGAGTTCACAGTAGAGGCGTTCCAGAATCGGAAAAAGAGCACGACGACAATGACCTGCCGCAACAGCTTCACACCTATTACGCCATAAACAAAAGGCTCCCGCAGCTATTAGAAGGCGTGCAAAGCGACTACGCGAGCAGCGACCAGATGTTACAAAGCGATTAACACCTAGGCCACGAAAACTAGCGTTAACTGACTTCCAAAACACCTTTGCGATGACACATTGCTTCAGCATATGCTGGTTAGACTCCTGTAACGGGCAGTTAGGACAAGTGGAAGATGGGACCATGCGCCACCTCTCCAATCTGTCCCGTGTTGGGAGTACTCTCCATCCAAGACGCCACATAAAGTCACGGAGGTGACCAGGCAAAAACGATGCCGTTATCGCGCTCCACGAGACATGTCTCGATCGTGCTAGACGGGCTGGAGGAACCAGAGGAAGCAGAAGAGCCGCCGTTGTATCTACGATGCGGCTTTCAAGAATGTCCACATCAGGACAAACCTGCTGCGCGTGTCGATAAAATGCTACTGCCGTTGAGTAAAATGCAGGCACGTTAAGTGTTCGCGGTGCAGAATTAAGCCGTGCGTCAGGTAGTAAATAGCGTAGTTTGGTGCCTAAGAAATAACAGGCAAGATCACGCGCGGGGCACTGATCACCATGCAACAACCGAAGTAAGAATCGTAGGGCAAGCAGCCGGCAGCGAACAGAGACGGATGGGAATGTGAATCCACCGCAATTTCTCGGTTGCCCAAGAGCTGCTCGGCAAACCAGCTCTGTTCCACCCGACCAGAAAAAGGAGCCAATGAGGGATTGCAACGACCTGGTGATTCGTAATGGGGGCTGTAAGATGTGAGATATGTACCATGCACGGCCGCAAAACACCGTCTGTGCTAAATACCTTCTTTCGAGCATCGGTAAATCATACTCTTGTGCTTCCCGGACGTGTCGTTTTACATCTTCGACTACTGAATTCCACAAGGAGGCTGATATGCCGTAGGAAGTATAATCAAGCCCCAGAATACGAATAGAGTCACTTTTCTGAAGACCGAAAAAGGAACTTAGACATGCGTCTGGAGAACCAATGAATAAATATCGACATTTGGAAAAATTTTAAGCGGCACCCGAAATCATGCCATACGTCGCAAAAGTCGTAGGCTACGGGATAAACTGTCCTCATTCTTCAAATACAACGTGATGTCATCAGCAAATGCTGTCACTGTCACGGTACCACTACCTGGAAGAGGAAGGCCTCTAACGTAAGGGTCAGCGATTAGCGATTGAAGGAATGGTTCGAGGCTGAGTACAAAAAGTGCAGGGGATAAAGGACACCCCTGGCGAACACCACGGGTAACCGGAAATGGCGCACTCTCTAAACCATCAAGAAACAACGTGCTGCGTATATTTCGGTATGCGTTTCTGAGAAGCTCAACGAAGTTTTGTGAGGAGCCAAATGCTGCCATTACGCTAAATATAAAACTATGTTCGAGGCGATCGAATGCCCTTTCTTGGTCAAGTGAAACCAAGAGTCCCTGAGCTGATCTTGTTAACGTGTACGCAACTATATCGCGCGTAACAAAGGAAAGACTGTGGATTTCCCTTCCAGGAATAGAGCACGCCTGATGATGACCTATTAAGGAGGGCATCAAGCTTCTCAAACGCCGAGTGATAATTGCCGCGAAAGTTTTATAATCAACGTTGAGGAGCGTTATTGGTCGCCACTCCTCTGGGCGAACTGACGATGGGTCATGTTTAGGTATTAAAACAATTCAACCATCGCGAAAGCTATCAGGAAAATCAAAGTTCTCAAAACAGCGGCAAATAACAGAGGTGAAAAGAGCACCAATGTCGTCCCAAAACGTTAAATAAAACTCAACAGGCAACCCATCGGGCCCGGGGGCCGAGCCATGCTTCATGGAAGACAGTGCCTCTTTCACTTCGTCAGCTGACGGACTTGTGCACAGTTGTTCAGCGACTTCAGATGAAATTTGAGGTAGCTTACTTAACATTGTGGCTGTCTCGGTGGTACCGCGATGTGATGACATTGTCGTACGAGCCATGTTGGCAAAGTGAGCTAGGAAAATTGATTGATCACGTGTCGGCGGCAACGCAGTGTGTAAGAATCTGGCCGCCGGAGTTCCTAGTCGACTTGACGGGTTGAGAAGCGAGCTTTTCGCAAAGCGTAGAACCTCAGGGTGAGCACATGGATTACGTCTGCAACGCCAAGCAGCCACCGTCAATGACGAAGCTGCAATGAGGCGTTGAAAACGACCCCTTAACTCTCGCTGCCATGCGCGCATCAAGGGAGTTAGTCGATCAACCCGAAGAGCAATACGCAGCTTTGTGGCAGTGTCCGCTAGTTCTTCGGACGTACGGCGTCTAAGGGCCCGCCCTGCTACTGAGCAGTGTAAACGCCACTGTGTCTTGAGCGCGTCCCACACCTCCGGACCGCATCCCAAGAGAGAGGCCCGCAAGCTTCTAGATAAACTGGAGCGTGTAGGCGCGTCGTGCAGAATGCGGATGTCAAGACGCCAAGGTTTCACTGATGATGAAAAGGGAAAGTGAGCCTCGAGCGTCACTGGTCGGTGGTATGATATATAAACAGGCGATGATGGTAATGTTACTACATCAGAGTGCGATACGTAAGAAGCTAGCGCGCTCGGCACATAGAAACGATCCAAACGACTAGACGACGTGCTACGCCGCCAAGTCCAGGCATACTGTGGTCCATGCACTAGTCTGTACGTATCAATCAAAGAGAAATGTTGCACTAGGCGACGCATCTCTCGCGCCTTCCAATCAAAGCGACCCCATCCTGGACCTTGCACGTCAGCTCGCGTGTCTAATACACAATTAAAGTCTCCAGTGAGTATTACATGGCGACCGTCTAGAAAATACACGTCCAGGTCACGGAAAAAATCGTTAGACATTGCTGCTTGAGCTGGCCCATAAATACACAAAACACGCAGCTTGAAGGATGATAGGACGCAGTCAAAAGCCAATCCCCGTCCGAACGCGTCATAGAAAACATGATGATTTCGCAGAAGAGCGCGGTTAAAAATAATAATTCCAACTCCAGAGAAGCGAGATGTCGCGAAGGGAAAATAACAGTCTAAACTAAGTGCGCGTTTGAATGCACGAACGTGGCCAATGGTGAAAAAATTTGTTTCTTGTAAACACAGAATATCACAATGTTCTGCGCGGGCTATGCTGATAACCTCGGCTTGCTTTACTGGGTTACGGAACCCTTGAACATTTAAAGAAAGAATTTTCAGGGTGTCAGCCATATTGAAAAAAGGTGGGTGACTGACCTGGTCGTGTTTTTCGATTCGGTATACCCCGGGGATTTGTCCGGGGGAACTGGAGTACGTACACTACACAGCACAATTCGACCCTCTAGAAGAGGGTCGAGGTTTCTTCGGTTGCTGGAATTCGGAGCGGCTGTCGTGGGTGCCGTCCGAGCTGGTGCCAGACTTGTGAGCACGCTTGACCTCTCGCGGGGCTTGCATTTCCACGTCACAACTGTCTGGGCTAGAAGGGAGTCCGATGCTACTGTCGACTTCGAGGCTGAAGCTGCTGTCTGACGAATCAGATGGTGGTAGGGCTGCAGCGTTAACGTTGTCGCCGCCTTCAACGACCTTGATCACGGATTGCTTGTCGAGACGCGTCAGTAAAGAACTCCCATGGCATCTTGCTACTTGTTCAAGGGAGTCACGAGCCTGGCTTTCGGAACGATCCAAAGGGCTTTGCTCATTCGGTTTTAATTCTGTTCCAGGTGAGACACCAGCGCCCATAGATCTCGCAACGTCAGCGTCTTCTGGGCATTCAGCTGCTAGGTTTAACGATGATTCCGGTGCCTCGGTGCCTACCAGCGCTTCTTTCTCGGCTTGCGCCGACGTCGAACATGGCACGACATGTTTGTCTGGGACAGACGCGAGGTCAATCGCGGTGGCTGTTTCTATTGCTGAGATTTGCAGACATGGCGCGCTCGGGTTGGCCAAGCTGCACACTTCCTCATCTTTTAATGGAGCTCTCAGAATCGTATTCTGGCGTTCTTCTAATACAGCTCCGGGTTCTCGTTCATCTGTTGCCGTTGGTGACACGGACGGTAGGGCAGGAAAGGTCCCCGCAGTAGCATCAGAATATGAACGACGCACAGGGCAGACGGTGGTAGGGTGGTTATCTCCACAACGTCGGCAGGGGCGGTCGCAACCTTCGCTTTCGTGTCCATGCACACCACAGCGACCACAGAATGGTGCTGTGCACTGTGCTCGATAATGACCACTAGAGCCACACCGACGACAAACACGTTGCAGACCGCGGTAGTCGAAGGTGACTCGATGACCAGAAACGCGAAGATAGTTGGGGACGCGATTTGTGGGACTCATTTCCATCCGGACATAGCGTGTGCCTGTGAGAACTCCGCGTCTTGCGCTCATGACGCCAGCGGTCACAGTCAATACCTTGCCGTATGGCGACAAAGCCTGGACGAGTACCTCGTTGGAGACGAAGGCTGGTAAAAACAGGCAGGCGACGTTAGTTACCTGCGGGCCGACGGGAACGACAGGGATACGCTCGCCACCGATGGTCAGGTAGCCAGCGTCGACGATGAGAGTCATGGAAGCCATGCTCTTGACAGTTACTTGGAAGTTCATGCCTCCCATGTGCTGAACGCAGTGTACCTCTGAGAGGCCAACTATTGAGGCCGTCGCGTCGACGACGGTCTCCGGACTAGTCCCCGCAGGGACGGCAACGTCGAAGGCCTGCGCCTTCGAAGGCGTCCACGACGTCGATGGCGCCATGGTTAGATGAGGAGGACGTCCCTGACGTGAAACACGCAGAGACGTCAACAGGATCACTTCCTCTACTCTACTCTACTATGTGCATGAGACAGCTTACCGAAAATTACTTTATGACGTCGCTTGGAGTGGGTACTATTTGCAAATCTACACAAACATGACCTTCCAAAGTGCACCGGCATTATGCGTGCTTGAATGCACTATTTTAGAGTGACTGATGCTTTCTAGAACACGTGCTTATTGGCGATCGATGGTATTGTATACGTGGATTCGATCTTCTATCAAGGTCATTTGTCATTCTGTGGTGCACTGCTTCACGCATGACTAAATGGGCACCCAAGTGGACGTCCAATTAGGAAGGAAAATGCTGGCAGAGAGAATTGCGCAACGGGATAGAAAGAAAAAAAAATGGCAGCATATCCACGGAGTGAATGATGGAGAGTGGGGTGAAGCATTCGTCCGTCCATTCATTCTTGCTTCCGTCCGTCCATGCGTCCGTCTGTGTGACCGTCCATCCGCCCGTACGTGCGTGCGCCTGTTCATGCGTCCGTCCCTGCGTTCGTCCATGCATCCGCCCCTGCGTCCGTTCATGCGTCCGTCCATGCATGTGTCTGTGTGTCCATTCGTCCATCCATTCAACACTACAAGTACCACCATCTTGCATCTTTTCATCATGTATTCCCCATATAGAAGCACTGCCATCCAGCGGACATTCCAAGGACTAAACGAGAGGTGGCACATGTCCACTTTTTCACGGCTTGCGCTTCGGGTCTACTTCCCATTTTTAACCACCTCGAGTTCATGGTATATACTAGTTCACTGTATTCATGGCACTGCGACCCAACGCTCGCTACACCGTTCTAAAACTAAGGAGGTTGCGCCCAGCGAGTATAATGTAGCAACCTTTTCTTGTCAGATAGTGCTCAATGTACATGTGAATGGCTGCTAATGGGAAATGAGAGACAGGAGAATTCGGCTTTTACTTTCTTAAGGCTTGCGCTTCGTATCTACATCCCACCTTAAACCACCTCGAGTTCATGGTATATACTAGTTCATTGTATTCATGGCACTGCGGCTCAACGCTTGCTAAGCTTTTCTAAAACTAAGGAGGCTACTCCCAGAGAGTATAACGTAGCAACTCTTTCTTGTCAGATAGTGCTCAATGTACATACCAATGGCTGCTAATGGGGATCGCAGCGTGCGCGTTAACTAAAAGCCGAATGCTCCTGTCTCTCATTCCTCATTAGCAGCCATTGACATGTACACTGAGCACTATTTTTTATTGTTCAACAACGCACAGAAGAAGTCTCTCACCAGCACCACCTTGAAGGTGAATATGTTATACTTGTTACACACTACAACGGCTACGTGGGAGGAACAAGTGCCGCTATAGGGAGCTTCGCCCCTAAAAGAAAACAGTAGTTCGGGCATACACACGACAAGGTTCGCTTGCCCTCATTTTCCTCACACATGCCGGGCTGCCAGTCTTTTCAGTGCTCGTGACGTGAGCGCAATGAATATGCGTAGAGTCTCAGGTCAGTTTGACACCCACTACTGCGGCGCTGTTTATTGCACAACTAGAAGGAGCACGGGAAAGAAAAAGGCTTCGGTTAACGTTGCCGAGTCGGCAGCAATAGCTAAGCCCAGTCAACTTACGTCAGCGCACACGAGCAATGACGTCTGCGATGACCGAGTAGTCTAGGGAGAAAGGATGCTCGTTATATTCATGATCATCCGCTGCAGTTGCTTTCCTTCCGATACGAAACGGAGACGCTTTCAAAGATGGCGGATATTCTGGATATTTAACTCCTCGTAACACCAATTTCTGAGTGATTTAAGGAACAGTTTGTTAGCGTACGTATCATCGGCAGACAAAGAATATTTTATTGTTACTTTGCGTGCCACATCGCAGGAACTTCACTTACTGTTGAGCAGTTTTGTACTGGCTAACACAAAGAGCCTGTTTATACCTTTGGATAACTCAATAATTGTCCTTTATTGAACAATGCCATCCGGGGCATACCAAAAAAGCGTAATAAGACATTGGCTCACTTTGTTTTATATTTTGGAACGTTCTCTTTATTTAGCAAACAAAGATTGCCGTACAACGACTAGCATTTTATTATCAAAATACCATGGCAAAAAGTACAACTGCATTGATATGCAATTTACAATCGCAACACGAAAATAATAGGTTTTCCCTTCCTTTAGAAGTGAAAACAGGGCATCCTTATTTGACTGGAATGGTTTAAGATCTTCGGCAAAGCTTCGAAGATCCACTACAGTCTTAGACCTCATTCACAAAGTTCATCCATAGACACGGTCACATTACGCCCTTTCGATTCGCAGTGGCTTCACGGGAGGCCGAGTATCCCGTGGGGCTGCCAATGGGTATCTCACGTCTGTTAGGAGGCCGAGTGTCCGTCTGTGAGGCTCGAGGGTCGTGAAGTTGTAGGCATCGCCCCAGTCAGACATACTTCATTCTGAAGAGACGGCGATTTGGACACCGCCCAACGAATGCGTTCCTCTTGACAGCGCATTCTCTTTGCCCCTGCGTTCACAGGCCCCTTAAGCCCGAGGGTCCCCATCGCAGCAAGCGTTGCTTCGCTGCTTCGACCCACGAATGCGTGTCGCGCCACCGAATGTCGCAGCGGCTCGTCGAGGAGCGACCCAAAAAGCTAGACAGCGGCATTCTAGGCTTCCTCCTATTTCAAGATTCAGAGGGGTTGCTCTCTTGAAAATGAACTTGACTTGAAGGTCACGTTCACAGATATGCCAAGAGATAACAGCTGATGTGCACCATTCAGTCCTCAGTAGAAGAGCGGAAAATTACCAGGTGCGTGCACAATGAACGTCCTCACTATCATCGAGTGCTTATACGACAGTCGTGCTGTGAAAATGAATGTTAAACAAGTAGAATAAAAGTTCTGACTGCGTCATGTATACTCTATGTTTAATAAGTTTTGGGGTTTAACGTTTAAAACCCACGATTTCATTATGAGAGATGCAATAGTCGATGACTCCATAAATTCCTATTACCCAAGATTCTTAAGTGTGAAAATAAATTTAAGTACACCGGCCTCCCTAATTTGCGCCTCCACAGACAATGCGGCCGCCGAGACTGAGATTTGATCACTCGAACTTAATAGGGGTTTACCCTGAAGCGCCATAACTACTAGACCACCATGATGGGTCATACTCCATCTCTGCTGAGATGGAATTAACTAGCAAATGCAAAAGCAAAATGCAAAAGATAGGGTGAGTTTTCATTCCACTATTAAACGTCTGCCAAAGTAGAATATTTCAGCTTTTCTGTTTAAACAACAGTGCTAGTGAAAGGTTCAAAACTAACACTGCTACTTGAAATTGTGCTGTAAAAATAACTACCCTAAAGACGGCTAAATTTGCTCCATTTCTTTAGGGGGGGGGGACCTGTAGCAATGAAAGCAAGTCAGATTGACAATGGCGCTTTTAGTAAAGTCACTTCTATCACTGTAATAGAATACTAATAATAAGAAAGTGCTTGTCGGCAAACATTTGCAATTATTAGTTCGTAGCCCTTCTGAATTCATGCACGCAAAGTGGTCACAAGGCGCTCGAAGACCATAGTCAAATGCACCGACGGGCGATTTCTAGTAACCATGAAGCAGTCATGGTGAGAGCCAGAGAGCAAAGAAGGCTTGAAAGAAGCACGCAAATACTGGATCAACGATAACTTGTAGAGCAATATTGATCAAGCGTGACTATAAACCTCCCGCAGAGGTAGCTTGTAGCTACCAGAATGACCGCGGCAGTCCCATTTTGATGGATGCAATATGTTAGAGGGTCGTCCATTGTGCGATGTATGGGAACTTTAAAGAACCATAGGCGGTCGAAATTTCCTGGGCTTCACATCACACTGTGCTTAATAAACAGGCCGCTTTTCTCGCCTGTAAAATCTAAAAAAATAATGAGCTTCAATACTATCAATAATAGTATCAAAAGGCGCACTGGTCACTTTACCCTACTCACAAAATTTGACCTCAATAAAGTGCGTCTAAGATACACTTCAGAAAGTTTTACCACTGAACCTGAATGAAAAAAAAAGAATAAAATTGTCAAAAATAATATATGAGATTTTACAACCACAAAACATAATAAGATTACGAGGGTTACCGTACAGAAGCGCTCCGAAAAATTGGACCACCTAGTGTTCCTTAACGTGCCCTGACATTGCACAGAGCACGGACCACTACCATTTCGCCTCCGTTAAAAGGCGACCGCTGCGGTAGGGATTGATGCCGCGAACTTCGGTTTAGCAGCCCAGCACCCTAGCCACCGATCCACCAAGGGAGACAGAATTATATGGTCAGTTCACGAAGAGAAACTCCCTAAAATTGGTCATGAATTAGGTGCAGATTTGTACATTAACACGTAGTAACGTTTCTTTTATGATCTGGCATACACTTGACGATGATGAAGGAACTGCAGCGCACAGCAGCTGAAGCACGCGGGACATGTCATTGTTGCTCGGAATGTGGTTCAGCGCCCACTGCAATTGTTATTGTACAGTAGCACCTGCGGACTAACATAACGTGGCACTCATAACGGGCAGTCGACCGTTTCCACGTTTAGGCCATCGCATCACTTGGCATGTCCGCAGTGCGGAGGCTACAATTTACTAGAAGTTCCTCCACTGGGAAGAACATCGCTAAAACTTATACCACAAGGCTTTAGTAACACCTCTGTTATGAATTCAGCGACCTCGCTTGTTCTTGTTCATTACTATCTCGTTCAATGGAAATACATATTACCCCAAACCTTACATTCGTGGTTATTTTTCCGCTTGAGTCATTCCTAATTTGAACGAGTACATGTCCACATTATTTGAACTTCCTTCGATTGTTCTGTGAGTATGCGTGTGTGCGGGCGTTCAATGTGCAATGAGGATGACGCAATGAAGAAAATGACATGCAAACGCGAAATAGAAATGATGGCTTGTTTATGTTGGAGCTCTACGTCTGTCGTTAACGTAGGCAAGAATAATTGGAAGTAGCTGGTTGACAGTAGTTCATACATTATCCGCTGCTATGTCTGAGACCCATTTATTGCGCCGATCAGCAGCATCCATAGTGATTTCAATTGTTGGCAGCGTCCATAGTAATAATATTAAATCATAATCAATAAACCAATATATTACAACCATACAAATATACCATAAACATACAATACCTATAACCACAAACCAATAAACCATTGCTGATAATAATAAAAAAACGTCCCCAAACCACCATATGATTGTGAGATACGTCGTAGGGGAGGGCTCCAGAGACTTCGACCACCTGGGGTTCTTTAACGTGCAGCTAAGCTAAATCTAAGCGCACGGGCTACAGCATGCTCGCCTTTATCGAAAATGCGGCCGCCACGGCTGGGATTGGGTCCCGCGACTTGCGGGTCAGCACCCGCGTGCCGCATCCACTATGTCACCATGGCGAGTGATCAGCAGTATCTTGACGACAACATTTGCAAATTGTGGAGTAAATGCTGCTGATCTTAGAACGTCTTCTCCAATTAAAAAAAAGGTATAAAGAAGGGGTGCGGAAAAAAGTTGCTCAGATATATTTTGTTTCATGGCAGGAAAACAAACAAACATACAAAAACAGAATGCTGCGCATCACAAGACAGTGAATGAACGAAAATTGCAATGAATACCATCGAGGCGAATCGCATACTGCTAGATTCCTTATGTATAAACAAGGTATTGGCCTTACCTATACATAACAATTTCAAATCCTAATAAAATTCTGTGATACTTAAGCACTTCGTAATTTATTTCCTTGTTATCACTAGCCTGCCTAATATTTTACGTCGGCAGATGAAATCATAACATAAGGATTTCGCGGACTTTAACGACAGAAACACGTGACAGGAAAAACGCGCCACCTACTTGGGGAAAGCGAAGCTTCACTACAACGCTTCTAAAATACTCCCGATGATGGCGCCGCTACCGCTACCTGCACATTCAGTCTGCTTTGCCGCCAAGTTTATTTCGGGCCCACCTCGGCAAACAACGGGTCGCGGAGCTTTGACCCAGATTCGAAATTAAACCCTTGTCTTCGCATTGGCACCGCGGTGCATTCTTCGTAGCAAAGGGTATCAAGTCGGGAGCGTGCCATCGCTGCGTAGGCGCAACACACGGCCGGAGAAGACGGCCAGAGGCGGGGACAACAGCCAACAATCGGGTGGCGCATGTTTGCTCGCCGGTTCAGATTGTTCCGGTCAAGTAGCTCGTACAAAGAACTGATTTCCACCGTGTTCGTTTCAGCAATGTAGGCTAGCACAGTTCTTCGAGTCCGCAAGACACCCTTGAAGAGTTTATTATATACCGTTACTATTCTTGTAAGATTAGATAACACGTTATTATGTCCGAACACTCTTTATAAAGACAGCGCTATTCCACGTCTCGTTTACGTTCTATCATGGAGTCTGAGGATCACAGCGAAGGCATGCAACCCTCTTTCTTGTGCTTGACTGATTCAATGCATCACATAGGCTGATGCGCCAGAGATCGGCGGGGACTGAGAAAGCTTAATTCAATGTGAGCTAAGCATTTTCGTAATTAATGTGCATACACGACATACATTTATTGGAAATTTCAATGCATTCTTGGTCTCACTTACTCATTCTGCGCGCCGGCGCGCCCATCCACTCGCACCCTTCCCTCCCCCCCCCCAGACACACACAGATGCACACACACACGTTTGCGTGCGCGTCTGTGTCCTTGTGTATCTGTGCACGTGCATAATATTCACAATAATAATAATAATAATATTAATAATACTACTAACATTATTTCTCGGTGTTTGATGTCCCAACACCAGGATATGATTACGATAGGTGCCGTAGTGAAGGGCTCCACAAATTTCGATGATGGTGAAACGCACTTATATTTACGTTTACGTTAAAGAAACACAGATGCTCTCACTTTCCGGAGCCCTCCACTACTTGACTTATAACCATATATCATAACCATAGTCATAACCATATTGCCGTTTTGGGACGCAAGATGCGAAATATTGTTACTTGCGGCAAATAAACAAAACACAAAGAAACATCTGGCGACGGGGTCTTGTTTATGGAAAAGTGTTTCAGCTTCACTAACTTGAAACCAGGAATGGAGGCGGAAATGTTGTAGGCCCGTGTGCTCAGATTTGGGTGCACGTTAAAGAACCCCAGGTGGTCTAAATTTCCGGAGCCCTCCACTACGGCGTCTCTCATAATCATATGGTGGTTTTGGGACGTTAAACCCCACATATCAATCAATCAATCATGAAACCAGGAGAGGGGTGGCGCATGCAGTGTGCGCCTGTGTTTCCCACAGAAAAATTTTTACTCCTTAATGCTTTACTCGCCACCGGTCTACTCACGCCTTATCTTTTTGCAGATATGATTCAAGAAGTGACGTTTCAAAAGATTACTGTACCGTAGAGATGCGCCTTTCTGTGTCTGGTTTTAGATAAGAAATGGGAGCGCCGTGGTAAACGTTATCGGCAACTATGACACCCCTGCTAGCCCAAACATAATGTTTTAGGCAGTAACGACGAATTGTTACCTTATAGTATGCCTAGTATGGGCCGGTGACAAATAGTGGCAACCACCCGAATTTTCAGGCGCACACACGTTTATAATGGAACGTGACAACGACATGACACGCTGAGAAGCCAAGACCATAATAGGCTTCGCCCCTGAAATCATACCTCACCAGTGCTTCGGTGTTTCAGAGGTCTCTTTAGAAATCGTGTAGACACACACCATACGGGATATGCTTATGAAATTAAAATAAAATACTGACCTCTCAACTACACCTAAATACGAAATGCTTAGAAGCAAGATACTGGCGAATGTGCTCGTCTCGTCTAGAGTGAGTGCCAAATGGCCAAGTCATTATTCATCATTATCATAATCATCATCGTCATCATCATCCTGACTACGCCCACTGCAGTACAAAGGCCTCTCCCATGTTTCACCAGTCAACTCGATCCTGTGCTTGGTGCTGCGAAATTATACCCGCAAACTTCTAATTTTCATCCGCCCACCTAACCGTCTGTTTCTCCCTAAACCGATTGCCTTCTCTAAGATCGTGCTTCTTAGGATCATTTCTATAGTAATAAATAAGGTTGTCCAATTCACTACAAAGAAAACTAATGTAAGCACGGCAGCTAATAACTTTCACTAACAGAATTTCAGGTTGCATAAATAAACGTTTTAGGGACGAAACTTCTTAAAGCGGCACCCGTTCATCCCTCGTAGTAATGCGTAACATGTTTTACGCTTTGACCTGCAAGGTGGTGCCGGTGGGAGATTTCTCCTGTGCGTTATTGAACAATGAAAAATTCACAGCGTGCGTGTTAACTAAAAACCAAATTCTCCTGTCTCTCATTCCCCATTAGCAGCCTTTGGCATGTACATTGAGCCCTATCTGACAAGAAAGGGTTGCTACGTTATACTCGTTGGGCGTAGCCTCCTTGGTTTTAGAAAGGCATAGCGAGCGTTGGGCCGCAGTGCCATGAATACAGTGAACTAGTATATGCCTTGAACTCGAGGTGGTTAAAGGTGGGAAGTAGACCCAAAGCGCAAGCCGTAAGAAAGTGTGCGTGTGCCACCTCTCGTTTAGTCCTTGGAATGTCCGCTGGATGGCGGTGCTACTATATGTGGAATATATGATGAAAAGATGCGAGATAGGGTACTTGGAGTGTTGACAAGATGGACGAATGGACACACAGACAGATGCAATGGACGAACGCACGGATGGCTGCACGGACGGATGGACGCGTGGACGGACGCAGGGGCGGATGCATAGACGAACGCAAGGATGGACGCACGGATGGACGTGTGGACGCACGAACAGACGCACGCAAGGACGGTCCCACAGACGGACGCGTGGACGGATGGAAGCAAGAACGAATGGGCAGACGGATGCTTCGCCCCACTCTCCATCACTCACCCCGTGGATATGCTGCCTTTTTTTTTGTTTCAGCTGGATGATGACGTCGACCTACATATATATCCTAGGGTAAAGTAAACAGAAAGGAATCATCCCCGTCCTCCTCCTGTAAATCTTGCTCCACACGGAAGCAAATCTTAATCATATCATGTGGGGTGCGCTAGGCACCCCAATTTCCCGTCCCTCCAACAAGCATACAGTAAACAGTAAAGAGCAGTGGGATACCCGACGTCCAGGAGGCCGCGTGATACCCGACGTCCAGGAGGCCATCCTAGGTTGGGCAGAGAAGGTTGTGTTGGACTACTGATTGTAGCAGCATATCCTCTTCTCTGTACCATTACCGCTTTACTTTCCAAATGAAAAATGTAGTTTTTACAACCACCCCCACACATATTGAGAAATCAAAGTTGGAATCATCTTTAGATTGATTCACAAGGGCACGTAACGTAAGTGCTCATACCAATCTGAAGCAACCTGTCTGTGTGCCAAATGAATCAATGATTGTTTGAATGAATAATTGCACGAACAATTAAATAAGTGATGAACCAAATGAATGAATGAATGAACAGAAAGAGGATGAGAGATAGGAAGGAAAAAGAAGGACGAAAGTAAAGTGGTTTTTGAGAAATGTAAGAAAGAACTGAGGGCAAAAAATAAAAAGCTCGAAAGAGTTGGATGGCTTATTGCAAGGACGAAAAAAAAAAAGGAAGTGATTCATTTTTATGCTGGGATCTTAAAGTTTCTTTGCCTGCACTAACAACCACGGTAAAAAAGGGGGGAGGGCAAATTGATCGTGTTAGTGCAGTTTAAAGAAGCATCGCAATAAATCTTGCCAACTATCTAGCCAGAATAAGTGCTCTACTTACACTGAAATGTCACCGACGTTGATTGTCGGTGACACAATGAGTGTTTCTGAACACGCAGACTAGAACGGCGAGTTGATTGAACAAATACCGGGTGGATGTAAACTATGACGTAACAACCATGTAGTCAACTGGCAGCATTAGTGCCCATATCGAAGCAGAAGCGGTGATAGCCATTGCAATCAAGCAAGACTCTGTACAAGGCGACTCACGCAGTGAATATTGATGCAATACGGAAGTGACAGAACAACTAATAAATTTGTGAAAGTTCCTTCACGAAGGCAGATTAGATTACTACGACACTTGGAAACTGATTCCACACATCTTCCACGGTAGGTTATTAAAATGCACGTGGACTTTAAAAAAAGCAAAATAAACAGTACCCTACAACTGCGTTATGCAAAGCACTGCATGAATTTTTTTTTCAGCCTAAGACACCAAGACCCACCAAAATGCTGGTGTTGGGTTACAATAAACTAGAAGTTGCTGGGCCAAAGCCTGGGTAGCAAAATCAAAATGCGTCAAATGTCCTGAAGTTCCACAGCCATTTAGGTGACACTTGAAAACTTCTCGGACGTGATAGTTTGTTATAAAACAGCCGGTTCACACCATCCAAATAACTGGGCAGATCAAAGATAATCACCCTTTATGTTCCTCGACAAAGCAGGCTCCCCTAAATTCGAACCACCGGGTAACAAGACATGTACTTCGTATGCTTATTTGACCTTGTCTACGTCTGGCAGGGAAGATAAAAATAGAGCGTTTGTAGTTTCACTGCGTTGTTTGGCAGCGATAAGTGTCAGAAAACAACGCACCTGTAGGACTAGTTTACATGAGGGTGTTTATAAATAACAGGCGCACACCATTCAATCACTGGGGTTTGAAAGTGTGGAGCGCTTTAGGGGGCGAAGCTGTCGTATAATGCTGGCATCGCTTGGCGCAACGCAGGCACCATCACATGCTGCACGACCAGCTGTACCATTTTAGCATGCAGTCGCACAAAAGAGAAGTCTTCTTTCTCTTGTTCCTCAAGCGTATTGACGATGGTATTGACCCATGCAAACCACATATATCGGAGCCAACAGTGGCACAACGAGCGCACGCTCACTTCTAAAAGATGCCTCCTTACTCTTGTTCTTCGTGCGTTCTAATGGTGATATGAGGAGGGGACGTTACTATCATGGCTAGTGAAACAGCACAAACCACATATGAAAATTCAAAGATGAAGCAAGTGAGAAGTAAGAAGAGAGAGAAGAAATAGAAAATATAGTAAATATAGTTATAAATAGAGACAAAGACGCCAAATAACAAAAAAACACACCAAAAAAGAAGAAAGGAGAAAAGAAAGAGAAAGTCGAAGAGAAACATAGAAGGATGCTCAGCACTTCTCTCAATCTTGCCATCATTGGTACGAAGCTGCCGTAATAACGATCACGCCCTGTGATTTTTGGCTAGCGGATTAACAGAGAGAAAGGCCGAAGTACGTCGACCGCGAATCTTGCGAGGTAACCAAACGGATGTGATGGGTTTGCAAGTGAAAAGCGTTGCGCAGCTCAGTTCAAAAGAAAATAAAACAAAATAAAGTAATTGAAAGGCAGTGTGGCAAGGAAATTATAATATTGCTTTCAAAGACGTGAAATAAGAATGGCACTTACGACTTGCGCAATATTTCGTAATTTTAAATTTGATTTTAATTGTTCTACACGTCCTAATTGCATCTATCAGCATAATTACGCTTCTTGGTGCGCTAGAAATCTGTTAGCTTATCGTCAATAGAAATTAAGAAGAACAAAAGTTGTCACATTTTAACCATTTTATATTGTGCCGTTGAATATAATAAGCACGAATGTGCCTTATTTCATATTTCCTTGGCATAACTCCGAGAAACAAGTTCATTGCCCCTAGGCCTGCTACTATATATAAAAGTATATTTAAAGACAGACGTATGGTGATAAAATTTATTCCAGGTTGTAAAAATATTTATAGATTGTAATGGCCAGAAGCAGTGCACCACAGATAGATGTCAAGAGTTTAATGTAATACAAGTCACTCGCTCACTGTAAAGCGTGCTTTTATTCTAGCTGAAGTGCACAACAACAAAGCCAACTTGCAAATAGACGTCTGCGAAAAGTTTTAATGAGCTAGGCTTCGAATACGAAATGAAAAAATGCAGTGCATATACGCGATCTGTAAAATGAGCTACAATAATAGTGAGAATGAGACATGGTCATTCAGTGTACAGCGCGATGCTTTAGCTGTCTACCTGATAAAGTTCAGACGTCAGATTTCTATATAAATACCTAACTTGGACGCCTAACATAATAGACTAATCGCTTCATTACGCTAACCAGAATACCACAATGAAGCACACACACTTAAGTTTAACTTTAGGTTATTCATAACAGTAAATCTTCTCGTGTGTGCTCCTAAGATTAGTAAACGGTCGGGTAGACGACTGTTGAGCCTATAAATAGCGCTAATAGATGCCTTACTTTTTCATAATCAAAACGCTTCGGATAATCTCACGAGAAAAAAAACCCCAGGTGGGCCTTCACTTCGCGAAGTTTTGTACGATTTTTCAAAAAAGTTTCAAGAACGTCCTGCTCAAGCGGTCACTTCTTCCATCGGCATGAAAAAAAAAAGCTTTCGTACTGCGACAGCAGGCAAAAATAATTTTGAATAATTACAGGTTCTTAATTTTTAATTGACATTCTCACATTTTACCTATGAAAATCTGCTGAGGGACACAGCTATGCGGATGATTTAGGACAGTTTGCTCAGACTTTTTGCTTTGATCACTACTCTTATTTGAACATTGCGTAGAATTTTTAATGTTTCTAGCAGTTACACTGAAAAGTGCGAAATAAGTACCTCATAAAAAACCTCTACTGAAAAATATCACATGACACGTATGTCAAATCTGTATAATCTTGTATGAACACACGAGAACGCATATGATATATAGTTGCTCATACGAGATAATTGAATATGCGGCATATGTGTCATATCAAAAATTTTGATATGAATACCTCATATCACTCTAAGAAAATGTTTACTTTTATGAAATATCATCGGAAGAATTGACAAATTGACATTATAAAAATGTTGCCTGACATTATCATTGACTGAGAAGTGGTGCGACTGGTTTATCTGCAGATAATTTCTGATGAATCACAATGGGCCTTCTCTACTTCTTGACAAAATGATGCCATCATGACAAAATTATCCGTATATGAATAAAAATACTTTTAGTCAATTGAAGAATGCAAAATAAGTTTGTTCTGCCATACAAATTTTTCAATGGAAGGATCAAAATTATAGTCCTAATTGATCGTTAGCTGCTGATTTTAAAACAAGCTTGTTATTCTAGGATAAAATAAATGCTGACTTGCGCTGAAAACGTTGTCAGTAATCTTTTATGACATAAAAACCAAGACAATAATACTCTATTTGATTTTGGGTTTTGCGGGTCGTTTTCAATGTAGTGTGTTTTGCTTCCGTTATTCCAAGTCGTTTCAATCACGCCAATCGGCTGTGATACTCCACAGGTATTCGATGAATATTTGCAAAATGCCTCATGGGAACCTATAGTAAAATGTGTTGTTTTAACAATATATTCTTAACAAAATATTCAACATGGCTGTGGTGCTGGGGGCTCATTAAAGACTAATGCCGAGGCAAGAAACAACTTTTTGCGGCATCTGTCATTTTGAGTATAGGATATTTTATTTTTAGGTACCACACCTACCAAGTGTGTCACCTGTTACCTGGAACCACTTGTAATGTGTCCCTAATAGTTCCCTAAGGAATATCGCATTAAAATTCTAGAAAAATGTAGATTTCGCCTTCGCGATGTGCAGAATATTTAACGAACGCAAATGATTATCCATGAATTTTACCAAGAACAGCTGGTGGCTGTATGATCAATTCAACAAACTGAATTTTTATGAAAGAGAAAAGTGAGTGGAATTAGGTGAGGATTACCGGAGCATTCTTTATTATGTATACGGTATGTACATTATGCTGGTTGACCAACAACGAAGCTATAGATGAAGATTGTAGTAATGGGATGAGAAGAAAAGTTGTTTGAAATGTTTAGAGATATTAGTATAATCAACGCGGTTCAAGTAGAGCGTTCGAACGTCGTCACAGTAAAGTAACAAAAAGACTATCTTGCTCTAATTCTTCGCCTCAGTATTCCCGCTTGTGAATAGCGAGTATGACACAAAAATGTATGGTATGTTACTGTGAAAACACTGTAGCTGCTGTTATCTAGCGCAGCTTTTCTAGAAGTACCCGTGAAATTATGCAGAATTATGGTGTTGTCAACTCTATTGCTAGAGCACTGCGATGTATGAGAAGGATAGCTGCCGCGGAAGTCTACAATATTATTGTTTGCGATTAGTATTTCGCAAGTCCCCGCATGAATTCGAAAATCAAAAGTTCAGGAAAAAATTGATTGAGATGTGGGATTCAACGTCCCAAAATCACGATATGGTTATAAGACGCAGTTCAGGGAAAACGTTTTTTTTTCATTTGTACTTATTGCACTCAAGTTATTATCTAAAATGAGTAAATGTTAGAATTTTCAGAAAAACAAAAACAAATGGTGTTTACAGGCGTTAAGCTAATTACGCTTCGAGCCATTCCGAAGAAACTGTGCCATTCGAGCCATTCAGAGAAAAGGAAACAGCCTGATAAAGAGTCTATGTAAAGTCAGCAGTGAATGAAGGGCAGCGAAAACAAAAATGCCAAGTCGGGAAATGAAGTAAGAACCAAACCAGCAGAATTTTGAGCGAAATATGAACCATCAAAAAAAAAAACAGACAGAAAGATATGAGCACCAATACAACAGTGAAATAACGAGCAAAGAATTGAGCAGAAAAAAAAAATAAAATCGGAGAATGGAAACTGAAAGCTTGTGAACAGCGAGCCTCCTCCACCTAAGGCGTCAGCTAAACGGCCAGCGATCCACAAAGCATCTCTGGCTACCAAAACCATATTAGGGTTGGAGAACCCTCCTCTCCTGTGAGCTTTCCACTCCTATGGGGAAAGCCAGTCACGTCCTACCTTTTCCTCCTCTCACAATACCTTCTCCTCACTGCCACACTCTCTCCTTTCTTCGCGGCCCTCTCCGACCAGCGCCTATTCTGGGGGCCCGCGCGAGGCATCTTGTGTGAGGCTTGCGCCGACCCGACAACCGCGCCTGGCGGGAAAACCGTGTAAGAACGCAACGGGCAAGAGCTGCCACGAGCTTGGTTATTTCGGACGGTTCCAGTACGGCGCTGGACGACAGGCGCCGGGGTTTACTTTTGCGGCACCAACTGCTTGCTCCGTCCAGGCGTTTATGATGACGTCATCGCGGGCTTCGTTCGCTCAACCCTCCCTCCCTGCCCTACCCCCACGCAGCGTGAAATTCGCTGGTTGACGCAAGTTAGCCACTCTAACGTCAGCTGTGCTGTGGCTCGCGCTTTTTACTAAGGCCATGCGAAGTAATTCTTGGCTTTTTTTTCTTTTCGGATATGTCAGCTAGTAAAATGGAAATAATAACAACAAATTATGACCCAAGCATGAGTCAGCTGAACATAGTTGGTGCAAGTTGAGCTATAGGGGGCACGAAAGTTGATCATATATGGTGGTCGTAACGCGCAATAAGCGAGCAAGAGTGGTGACGTGCTCTGGATGCTCGCTGGGTTGCCTTCATGCAAAAGACCAAAAAACTATCTCATCATCAGCATCATCACCACCACCATCATCATCACCACCACCACGACCACCACCACCACCACCACCACCACCATCACCATCATCATCATCATCTCGTTTCACTTGCTCTTCGAGAGACCGAGTTCGCGCAGCAAAGTGTAGAAGGCTGTGCCAAGTTATCAAATAAACTGCCCAGAAACAAATTGAATCGCATACAAAACACGCTCGGTGGTTAGCGCCTGGTTTTCTTGGAAGTCACTTCTGTCATCACTTTTACCATCGGAGCCATTTTGGCTTTTCTTTTTCCACAGGTTCGAGTGACCAGAAGCTCATACCTTGCCTAGTGAGCGAAACACAATAACTCGGCCAGCGCGTGTTCTCTTTGTCCTCTGCTTCATCTTAGAAAAAAATAAATAAATAAATAGAGCTTGCGCTTGGTGACATACACTCGAGAAATGAAGACAGTCATAGTGCATTTTTTGTATAGCCAATAATTTCGCGATAAATAAGGCCTGCGGCCAGGACACCAAATGATGTTGACATGAAGAATGTACATTGTAGGCGTTTCTTCAGGCCTCTACCGTCTGAAAAAAAAAACAGAAACAAAAAAGAAGCACAGAATAGGTATACGAAGAGCAAAAAAGAAGAGGTGACCTTGCTTTTAGAACCATGCTAACTGTGAACTTGCTAATTAACAGCGTCGCAATTAAAACATTTACAAGAAGAAGCGGGAAAATAGGCTGGTAATTAAGGCCTTGTCATACATCCAGGTAGGCCACAAGCTCGGTTGTTAGTCCAGCCTTGCTCGCATAGTGCAAGCGGCCCACATTTTCTCCGTGTTTTTTTTGTTGTTGTTTTGGACTTCACATAACGCTGCTAAGAGTGGTGAGAGAGGGGGGAGAGGGGGGGTTAACCATGATGATCTTGCATTTGATGCCTTCAACAAATATTCTTCTATACATCCTACAGATTAAACAAAATAATGAAATAAAATTGTGCAGCTGAGATCACACTACGCGCAAAGAATTGAGCAGAAAAATTTAGCAAACGACTAGAGTCGCTTGCTGCAGACGAAGAAATTTGGGCGCAAAAAAAAAACCTCAGCATTTCTTAAAAGCATTCGCTTATTTCACGATAACGCTCTAACATTGGGCATTGTACGTTAGAGTAAACCTTAAGCCAGGCTTTGACAAAGGCACTACACCAAGCTCATTCATGAAAATAAGATGTTTAAACAAACAACAGCCATGTTGAGTGTTTGTTGTATAAACTCGAGCGAAAGGATGATTAAAGGTATGAAAGCAGCCCCCATGTTCGAAATGTGTTATTAATGTGGTTAACAATTCAGAGTTCTAGGTACCCAACTATGGGAGAGCATAAAGCCGTCCCGGAGGCCTCTTAGTTGATGAGGCCAAAACACCCGTTTACAGAAATATATTGTCACAAACGTCAATAACACTCAACAAAATATCTTCTTCTTGGACATACAATAACGATGATGACAAAACAGACGTCATTTACATGAAGATGGATATGAGATGACGTTGAAAGAACATGTGGATTTGATGGTTCGCACAAACACAACCACACAAATAAGCGTGGGCAAGATAGGGCCGAATGTACAAACATGTACTTCGGTTTCGTTGCATTGACTTTTTACCGAGGCTTCTATTTGTGCTTATTGGTTTGCGATTAGCTGAACATAACGTTTCTGCGTAAAAGACACGGTAGAAGAAGAGAGCACCTTTTGTGTTACATCATTTCTTCTTGTGTCTGTGTCCTTTATGTGCAAGTTTATACTCACTATTGTTTAAAAACATGCACTGCGAACCACGTAAAAATAAACACGGAATACTTTGACAGGAAGCCTGATACAAAGAATGTTGCGCTTCTGTACAGCATTGTCTTTATTGGGGCATCTGGTCAGTTGACTCAGTTTCCGGTATACTTTTTGGGACAAATAATGAGCTGTAAAAAGGAGAGAAGCATGTCATTTGCATGCAGCAGATCACAAGATAACGTCAGGTGGCTGAGTTTTATTTAAGAATCATATGAACAAGAACGTCGGCATACACTTAAGTGCATCTGCGCGCTTCATGATGCTGTAATATCTAATCGAGTCGGAATGACAAATGTGCCATGCTTTTAATGGTGTGGGGCTAAAAAGTTTGGCTGGCATAGACTCAAGGACTACCTTGTTTTAGTTTTATAGGAAATATTTGCCTTCTGATGACGTTTGGACGAAATGGCAAGGCAGCCACTTATCCGTCTTTTTCGAAAGTAACGGCCGGTCTTTTACCGCGTGAATGCCATTTTTACACGACCGTTTGAGACCAGGAGTTGAAACCACCAGGTTGTACTGTAAACAAATTCCGGCCAATGTCCAGTGGACAGAAAAAAAAGACAAGTCAAACGAAACCAGAGACATAGCTAAGAAGCACGGAGGTCAATCGGAGAACGGGCAAAAGAAGCGGCGTGCGTTGGCATCCTAGACTCCAGAAGCGCTCAGCACTGGGCTTTCCAAAACGCTGGCACACGTTATGCACGCGCCCGCCTCCGGTGTGCAGCTCTCTCCCCCTCAGACGACCCGGGGCGCTGGTTCCTATTTCTGAGCCCACTGTACAAGTTTGCTTGCTTTTGCGTTTCTACTGCTTCTCCCTTGGCTGTTCGTTTCGAGAAGGGAGAGGGAAAGTGTAGGTATACACGCTTCACCACGACTCTCTCCTTCTCCTTCCTAAGACATGGTGGTGATGAGAGAGAAAGAGAGCATGACTTTCGTTGGCTTGTTTCTTGGACAGCAGGATATTCGTTTTTCTCTCTCTTTTCTTTTGCACTCGGGGTGTTTTTCTTTTTTTACCCGGAGGACCTAGAGGAGGAGAGAGCGGGTGATAGCGAAGGGTCGGCGCAGTCTCGGGAGCGGCTGTGGGAGCGCAAGGATCGTGCTACGGTGGTGTGTGCTCGCCTGGGCTTCGGCTGCTCACAGCTCGACGCCACTCGACCATCGGGACGCCTCGACCGCCGTTCCTCTTCCCTAACACCAAGGCCAGGTGAGACGCTGACTGTGCCGGATTCTCGTTGGTCATCGCCGTCAACCGCACTGCTGACGCTCGAGTCCGAGTTGTGCCGGATCGCTACGGTCTCTGACTTGTGGGTCTCGTCTCCCTTCTCGATTTTTACGTGGTTTGCTCTCCTACGGGGCAAAGGAACGCTCGCTCTGCCGCTGAGTTGGAGAGAAAACAAAAGTAACTTCGGCTGGAATAGATTGGATGTGAACGTGATGTTACCGACTTGTTTTTATACGTAGCGTAGGCGTGTATACACAGTCAGGTAACAGTCTCATTTGGTACCATTGCTACACGAAAGAGAAACGTGCTGTTTAACCATGGGGCTGTCAGTCCGAACACGACGAGGTTATTCGTTGCTTGCTAAAATGTGATGATATGACTTCATGTACTTTTTGCGCTATTATATAAACACGGACAATTTTTCGTTAGCACATTTATTTCTTTGTATATACAAAGAAGATGGTAATTTAGAGGGAGGGGAAAGCTAATCATGTTTTCGTTCCTCCGGAAGGTCTTAAACTTTGCAGGTTTTTTTATAGTGAACGAAAGGTTATGAAAGCAGTTTTTCTACTTTAGGCTTGTCATAACCATATTTCTCAGTTCTATAATTGGGAACATTTTTGTAAAAACTGACGGTAAAGACAAAACACGGTGAATTGAAAAGTTCAAAGGAGGCACCGCATGTTGACGAAGTTTCATTGAAGCTGAACTTATACAAATCAAAAGTTTCAGAGCACTTGGACTAGAGTTTGCGTAGTAAATTTCACCGTGATATGCCACAGGATGGACGGTTGGGCTGTAGCAAGAGAGAAAGAGAGAGCGAATATTTTAATGAAGTGCTGGGGATGTTTGTCTGACTTTTCACCTGACATGCCACGCGAGGTGCTGGCTGAAGATTATAATATATACAGTGATAAACACATAACGCAGCAAGTGATCATGGAAGACCAAAATACCGAAAGTTCCCGTGTTTGCTTACGTGTATTGAATAACGCCTGTTCCCAAAATACTCAGTTTACTAGTTCGTTAAATAGTGCAAGAGTATCCTACCTAACAGAGAACATGCGAGAAGAAGTATAGTAACGGAACAAGTCTTTTCTTCTTAGCTCGCTCACATTAATTTGCATTGTGAACGCTTTTGATGATCGTGATTATTGATTTAGTCTACCCGGTTTTTTTGTGAGGAGCATAAGCCGTAGTACGAAGTGTTAAAGTACTTTAATTGCGCTGCGTACGAGTCAACGTCAAGTGCACTTGGGCGGCTGCATCATATGCAAGAAAAAAGTAGGTTGTGTGGTATAATTTGTAAATATCAAGACAATTAGGTACCACTCGACCACTATACTTCGTTAACGCTTACCAGTGACATTTACTTGACCATTGTTCTTGACATTTGAAATTCTGTTACACCCATTGAATCTATCCTGTTACACAGTAACAAAAATTCATAACAGTATCCTTGGACTAAGCATACAATTGTTTATTTCTTGCTTTTTCTGACAAAAATCCAAGAACCCGCTAAGAACTAACTAACATTTACTGGCAATATTCACAAAAGAAGTGCCAATCAACTAAATTGTGCGTTAAGTTGGTGACCTGCGGTTGAAAAGTTCATACATTAGGCAATATTTTATTGTTTTGCTGATAGTGTTCCATTCAGTGAATACTTGAAAACCAATGGTGTTACATCTACTGTGAACGTACACGTGTGCTGGCTTCAATCTTTGAGGAGCAGTATTACACGCGTTCTCGAAGTACTCTGGTAATACGAAAAACCAAGGATTTGCAATGTGCAAATGATTTGCTCCTCTAGCGCGTCACCACTTTACTTAAAATTCAAACTACAATTTCATGCTTACATTAGCTCACTTTACAATTGCATCGAAGTTAACCTAAACGCATTAGGTAAGTAGCAAAAAACTGTGGTAATTATTTATCTGAAGACAAGATTCATAATGTGATTTTCATTGCCACCACAACTTATACTCTTTTCGAAAGCATACTTTCAAAAACGAAGATAAATAGAGATGGTAAAATAAAAAAACAAGAAATATATGCGATCCCAGTGTATAGCAATCTTGAGATCGTAGACATCCTTCTTGTATGCACGAAGAATGGACTGTTTATGGAAGTGCCACTCACTTGGAGGCTATGTCATCATAGTGTGGTCAATAACCTTTGTTGAGAGTTTCTGGATTTCAAGAACGCGGTTGGTCGTCTTCATTTGAGATGCACAGGTACAAAATTTTATCACACCCAGTTACTTCACGTTGTTCTCGTTTTCTTTTCATTAGGAGAAAGAAGAACACACCACACGTTTTGAAAATTAGACGTTCCCGTTCGTTCTAACGAAAATTACTTCGAAATATGAAAGCCGCATAGAAGTGCTTTGAAAAGATACACGTGAAGGCCAACAGAATCCACACATGGTATTCCATAGTGCTAACTTACATTTGCTGAATAAAGCAGCCTTATAACTTTTGTATTAATTGCTTTATATGCACTTAAGTATACAAGAATGTACAGAAATGTTTGCGTTGGGCCTACTTCATGGTACGATAGCCTAATAACACCCTAAAATTGAGATTATTCAACAGTTTTTTGCATGCTGTCCACTACACGATTAACATAGTTAGCCCAGAAGATCAAACGAATTTATTATTATGAACATGAGTAGTGGTTCTTAGAAGTCGCAACAGTCACTGCGCATAAAAGTTCTATTCTGAATGTAATTTTGTAGCAAAATATTTTTAACTGCCCCATTTATTTTTAAAAATCTTCAAATTTTTCAAGTTTTGATTTCAGAATTGTTTTCTGTTTAGAAAATCAACGGTTTAAGAAAGTTTCAAGGCTCAATTAATTACTATATGTTAGGATTGCTGTTGCACGACTGAAGTTTTACGCAGCAAAGAACGTTAGGTAAACCATGAGGACAGTCTAGAAACATACGTGGGTTTTAAACCTGAAATTGTGATCAAGCGGAGCAAACAGAAGAGGAACGAAAAATTATTTAGATAAATTGCAGTTGGTCCAGCATCATGTCATTATTAATTATGCCTTTAAAGCTATAAAAATATGACCACTTCTAACGAAACAATGAACTATAGCTTGAGGGGGTGGGAGACAGGAGAATAGCCTGACAGCAAGCGCTATGTGAAAGAGACGAAACCCGTATGAAAACAAAAAAAAAGCTCACGAATATAATAAATGAAATACACCCTGCAACACATGCTTATGAATACTGTTTCAACAATGGCATTCCGATATCACGTGCATTGTATTTTAAGGACGAGACATTTAACGTATAGGAAGTGCTCTTGTAGCATAATTTGTTTGACGGGGTTCTGTGTGATACCTTTATCAAGGTCACTTTCATCTGTCCTTTCCCCAAGTGTTTTGAAACAAACTTGCTTGCTCGTTACCATTACAAAACACCCATTTGCAAGACATGTTTCAACGGTTTTTCGTGGGTTTACCTCCGCATATTTCCCGTTTTTTTTTTTTTGAGAAACCGTACTCAAGGATAAGCTGAGACTGTGACAGTAGACACAGTTCACGTACAGCACTTGCACCGCATTTCAGTCATGGCTGCTTCGTCAGATTTGTCGCATGCTGTCGCCACCGACATTTTTCCTTCTCTTTCATTCTCTCTAATTTTGATACATCCCCTCTTCCCGTCTCATGTACCGAGTAGCAAATCGAAGGCTTTCTCTTGCTAATTATTTTAATTTTTTCAACTTTCTCTCTCCCACTTCTCTGTCCCTTATCAACATTCTAACAAATACTTTGAACTGAGACGCTGTTGCAACCAAAAGCTGAAATGCCAGTAGCAACCACAAGCTGTCAATTTCACAAGAAAAAAAGAAGAGCTTCTTTTGCCACTAGGAAGGTCAACACGTTGTAAAACCTGCGAAAATATCTATAAAGCTAACATAGCTGGCGGTGAAACTCGACCACCATGTCAACCAATAAGTGCCACCTAGAGAGGATCAGAGAAGCCAAGGGTTTCACCCCCTCAGGAGCACCGAGCACTTGGCTCAGATTCCGTCATCATCGACCCACGCTCGTAGGAACCGAGCAGGCCGTTCGGAAAAGCGGGCTACACGAAAGAGTGTGTGAGTGGGGGAGAGGAGAGTGAGAGAGGTATACGAGTAAAGCGGCGGTGGCAGCGGGGCGGGTGGCGCCGTCAGAGCCCGTGCCCGAGGGCACCGTGAGGCCCAGAATAGCCCCGACGCACCAACGCTAGCGGCCCGCTAGTGGGACGTCCCGGATCGGAACACCCTTTATGGACGCGGTGTCTCGTTCCTTCGCTCGGCCTCCGAAATGCTGTGTTTCTCGTGGCCGGCGATGTGATGGCTGCGCCCACAACTTTGTCCTTGTTTTGCGACCCGTATTTCAGGTGTACCGCTCACGTTAGTATTTGCCTCGAAAACATGCGTCTTCTACGACGTCGTGGTCACCGACTCACAAGCCCGATTCCTTCACCCACCTTGCGAAAAAAACAAATGAAAACAAAACAAAAACTATGAACGTGCCAATTTTGGGTTATTCTTCTTTCCGCAAAAGTAATAAAAGACGTATAAAACGTAAATGCGAATGTACCAGTAGGCCAAAAACAGGGTATACAACGCTCTTGTGCACTAATGATGGCTGTATACTTCGGAGAGTCTTGAAATGTGTCTCTCATTGTATTCGCGTAACAAAAAAAAGGTTGATATCTCCGTCATAAAGATCGGTATAGCACGAAAATGAAACGTGTCTTCATAAAAGTAGGGCTTATGGGGTAGTAACATATGACCGCTTGAACATTTTCTGCTGGCATTTCGCAGCTATAGCACTGTTTGACGTGGACACAGCCTCATCGACGCCTCATGACAGGTATCCATCACGACGGCTACCACATATGATCATGATTTAACCATTGTGGGAAGTGAAGTATTTAGCACAAGCCGGGAAACAGCCTATCGGGAAACAAGGCACACACTTGGCACTGCTACTCAATATGCGCGTCTTCAAAGATTGTCAGTGATGGAGAAAAACAACACAGTGTGCGCTCCAGTAACGTACGCCAGCGACCACGCATACTACACTTCAGCAACGCGGGACGCAGGGCTTCTTAGCTACAGCAACGAATGCGCGTACGCGTTCCACGTGATGATGATCTCAGTTTTCCTGCATCAAAGCACAATCGTCGTGTATTTTATCGCCTTGTTGCAGTGCTAACTGAACAATATTCAATAAATAAGCCGGTGCTATCACACGGAATCTAGTGCGCGACAAAACATCGTTGGTGTATGTGGAAGCTGCACGATTTCAAAACGAGCTGTCACACGCTAACACGAAGCGAAAGGCAAAGAACATAACTTCGCCGGCGAATCTCCGAAGACTGTGTGCCACCGCGCAATTTCAGACGCCATGCTTTATCTGGGTCATGCCGCATTACTTCTCTTAAGCACTTACAGGTGACGGCACCACGCCACTTCGCCAACAGGGAGCACAGAGCGAGAGAGAATGTGTGAAAGACATAAGACACGTTTCAGCGAAACCCATCAATTGCCTCAATCGCTCAGTCTGTACAGCATCGGGGGCTTTTCGTCGTTTCCCAAGAAGTCGGACACGCGACGGGAGAACTTTTCTTGGATGTTTTTTTCTTTGTAATTTGCTAACGTTAATTGTACTACGTAATATCTGCGACGGAAATACGTTCCTGAAGTCTTACAGTGCCCCGGCATAAACACTTTCGTGTTAAAAGAAAGTAATAGTTTGCCATGTTATTGCGCATCAATGGCATCGATGTTGTTCAGTGGTCGCAGGGATCAGTTTAAGTGATTTACCCTTGTAATAGTGTACGAACATAACAAAGAACCTATTAGCAGTACATAATATGCGCTTACTAAAATTACATGTAGCTTTCTCTCTAACGTTTTCAAGTTTTCAAGTAACTTGAACGTAAAAACTTACGTCTCTCAGCAAGCTGTGCAAAACCCTTCATGATGCATGTTACTACATGTTTACACACGTTGACCACCAAAGAAACGAGATATTGAAGTTCAGGTAGAATCACACAGTCTCAATAACAGAAATTGCCGGCAATGTAGTTTCTATACGAATGGACACTTGTGCATACTTTGTGAAGACCTGGTGGTGACTACATATCTATCTCGCTTTTTTTGTTACCGTTTGTACAGATGATTCCTTTCGATAAAAAAGGACGTATTATTGTGTTTCCGTTTTATAACAACAGAATATGATAATCTTCGCGATGCAAAGACCTTAGTGGCGACGCCGGGTGCCACATTTAAGCGTACACGCTTGGTACAGCGTCTGGTTATTAATTGCTGAAATCTCTTTTCACCCAATACGCGTACTTATTAAATGACACATTGTAAACCAGTTTGAATACTTAAGGTTGCTTTGCGTGTCTATAACTAACACCATACGATAAGGGTGTTCTGACTAACCAAAGCACCCCTGTTCTGGGTGTTTTAAAAAACCGAAAGACATAGGACTTCGTTCGACCACAAGTACTGCACTTCATAGCTCAAGAAAGGGTTGAGTTTTACTAAAAAAACAACACAATAATTAGTCATGTCCAGCCGATGAGAGCATCAATTCATTGTATTTGCTTTGTACGGGAGGTACAATCAACATATTTTCACGTGGGTGGGTATGGTTAACTTTATTGCGGCCTAACGGGCAACTACTGAATTCACAAAACTTCGTGTTTTAGATGCGGAAGCATCTTATACTCGCGCCTTGTAGTGCGCCGTCCGCGCCGTCCGCGCCGTCCGCACCGCTTCTCGAACATTCGACAGCTGACGCGCGCGCATGCGCCGTCGCGCCGTCGCCCACCATCTGTGCCGCGCGCGCTTCTCCTTCGAGAACATTCGACAGCTGACAGCGCATGCGCCGTCGCGCCGTCGCCATCTGTGCCGTGCGCGCGCTTCTCCTTCGAGAACATTCAACAGCTGACAGTGCATGCGCCGTCGCGCTGTATATATACTCAAGGTCGGCGCTCGCTCGCTCAGTTGCCGCTCGTCGGTTGGTTTGTACGGCGCGTCGACGTCCAAGGTCGCGGTGAAATGAATTCCAACGAATCCACAAACACAATGATCGACGTCCCTTCGACCAGCGCCGTTCTTTCGCATACGTGTGTACGTGTTCACTCGTTTAACACCCCCTCCTACAACCACGTTAACCAATTTAGCCATCGACCCAAGTAAGTCGCAATTTAACACCCCATTTCACAACCACGTTAACCAATTTAGCCATCGACCCAAGTAAGTCGCACTTTAACACCCCGTTAACCAATTATATGCTCCGCATCCTCCTCAGTGTTCCCCCGAGGGAAGCTGCGGGCAATTTTTTTTTAATGATCGCTCTTTGATATTGGCTGCCGTACAACAATGGCGGTGAGCGCGGTTGTCACCCGTCAAAATTTGATCGGCAGCCGAAGCGTGTCGGGTTTTCATAAGTTATTCATTGAACGTAGTTTTTGACATTGGCTGGCCAGTTTCGCTGAGTCCAACATCGGGATTAGTTATGATTTTCTCTTGCGAGGAACACTAACATAAGACCTTTTCATGGGGTAAGGGCCCTGTTTAGCACGTTATCTTGGTTCCAGCAAGAAAAAATGCTCGCAGAAAACAACCATAGTGGAGAGGTATGGTCATGGCAGTTTGTTCTGCGGCTGATACGCGTATGCGGATTATACGGGATTTATCTAACAATCAAGCGTGATTACTACTTCACTCACAAAGTCCAGAATGTATACGTGTATACGTCTATTCATGTCGCTGATGAAAAATGACTATATTCAACAGGGTTCGAATACATGAAAGCGTCGCCTAATAACACGCGCGAGAGCTTTAGCTGGTGAAGCATGCTCTTTTTGAAAAATGAAGTGTGACACTCTGACTACTACAATTTAGAAAGTTCTACTGGCATAATGTACCAACTCACTTTGTGCTCCTCCCTTTTCAGAAGGCACCACTAAACCAGCAAGATGACGGAAGCAGAGATGCTTATGGAGGTAAGTATTGCTTTTAAAATAGCTGGTATTTAGGAAAATAAATTTTAAACTATTAGAAATCTCCTTATTAGCTTGCATCCAAAATAGTCCCACGCACTGATTTTTACGTCTCTACAATATTGAAAAGATTCTGTTCCATTCATATCAATTTTTGCAAATATGAATGACTAAACCATATCTAATTCAGTGGAGGTGGCTATGCTTATGTACGAAACTTGTTTATACTAGTGTTGTTTAAACATGCGGTCAAACTAGAGCAAAATATATTGCTAATTTGATAAACTGAACCTTTTCCATGGTCAATATGGTTTGGCTTAAGAATATTGCGTGTGACTGCAACCAAACCATTCGGTTAAGGTACTGCGATGCTGTGCGGGTCATTCGACATGCCACGCTTCAGTACCAAGATCAAAAGTACAACTTTTCTTTTCCTAAAGTTATTACAACCAAAAACTGCTTGCGCGCGCACTTGGAGCCTATGATTTCATTATTTTCATCAGCAAGCAAAACGTTACTGACTGAAAAGTAAATAAATTTATTATTGCATACTAATTGCAATTAGTGACAAACTCACACGAGACAACACATTGCTTCATTTTACTTTTTGAAATGTATTATTGAATGCCTTGAAATTATGCACTGTGAATTTGACACATATACAGACACTGCATCATAATACGCGCGTGACGGGTATATAAACACTTTAGCATGTTGTTGCGAGACCACGCGAACAGTGTAATTTCCAGTTTCATGGAGTTGTTCCGTGCTATTTAGAGAGTTAACATAATGCGCCATGCATATTGTACTTCAGTTTGTCAATAAACAAAACAATACACCACTCTGGCTTAAAAGAAACAGCAGCTTCAACTTGTGCGTAAATTAGACATCTTCGCATGACGTCTAGGTATATGATAAAACTGTCCTTAAGTGCTTTAAGAAGGCTTCAAATTGTTTCTGCAAAGGATTGTACTAGAATTTACATTGAACTTGTAGTTCGTTTTTGTGGTCTTTTTACAGTCTCTTTTGCTTCCCGTATTGACATTCTACCCATTGGGTGATGCGTTATAAGCCAGTGGTAGCAGACGCGACTATAGCTGCACTAGTTGAATGGGATCATGTATCCGACAGGATTTCCTCCTGCTGCTAGTATAATGCATGCACCTTATGCCTTCCAGTCATCATTTGCGTAACCCTTACGATCCCCTTAGTGTACTGTAGAATCCACTGGATAACTCAGCAGTGCTGAGAACTTGATTGTTTTATTAGAATCAGAAACAAACATCGAACCAGTAGAATATTGCTGCAATTCTTTTGCAGCAGTCTTTGTGCTCCGATGGCTTGTTGCCAAGTGATCATACAATAGTGGTTAGAGGTGAAGAGTTGTGGAATTCTCCATGCGGATTTTTTAAAGCTCTATATTTCAAACCACAATGGCGAAACACACGAAATAATAGCTCCCCCCCCCCGTAGCTTCAAAATAAGGTCAACATATCCGGTTGATTGAATGAAAAAAGCTTTAAAAATACGTGTATAAGTGATACTGTTCGCCGAACTCCGCAGGTTTAATGTCCGATTTATATATGAGAGTGTTAGAACCCTTGCAGCTGCTGCGTTGCCACACGCGGCTCCATTGCGCGTTGTTGTGACAAGCAAAGGTGTACAAAATCAACCGGAAAATTCCGTGAAAACCTTCTCGCATTACCAATAGAAACGATAGCTTGTGAACAACTTCAAAACTTCTTCAGTGGTGTTCTATTTCCGCCTGCTATATCGAATACAGTCATTAGACACTGCTTTTTTATAAATGTGTTATTATGCTTCTAATCTATTTTTTTTCAGCTGTCAGTGTAATAAAAACACCTTATGTTTCACAGTAACTGTTTGCGTAACCGTGTCGGTCGTCTAAGTGCACTGTAGAAGTCATTGCGTAACTTGGCAGGTCAGAGAATTCGATCACTTTTGATAGAAATGGAATAAAACAGAGACTCAGTAGAAGTTTGCTGCAATTATGTTTCAGCTAACGTTGGGATCTGAGAGCACATAGCCCAGTAATCATACAGCAGTTGTTAGAGGTGACAAATTATGAGTTTGTTCGTTTGTGAATTTTTGAAGCAATATATTTCGGAACTGAATGCTATTACGCACAAAATAATTGTCTTTTCACCCTGAACTACCTTCAGGGTAAGGTGAATATAATAGTTTGATTGATAAAAAAAAAGGCTTCAGAGATAGCTGTACACGCGATAGCATTCACCCAACTCAGGAAGTTAGTTATGGGATGTAGTTGTACCTGATGGTGTTACAACGCTTGCAGCTGCTGTGTTGTCACACGGAATGCTACTGCGCCTTGTTGTGACGAGTAGAGGTGCACACAACTAGCCAGAAAATTTCGTGTAGACCTACTCGCATTACCAATGGAAGAGATAACTTGTAAACAACTTCAAAACTGGTGCATCCGTGTTCTGTTCCTGCCTGCTGAATAGAGTGCAGTCATCAGACCCCTCTGTTTATAGTGGTCTTAAGTTTCTAACCGATACGGTTTTTATGACAGGGTACACCGTTCGTGCGGCTTGTATACACACTGAGGCTAGTTCAGTAGCAATAAGGAGTTCCATTTCGTGGTGTTTGCAGGAGAAGCTCCGCAAGAAGAAAGAGGAGGAGGAGGAGATGTGGGCCGAATACTTGGAACAAAGAAAGAAACAACGTGCCAAGGAAGAAGAGGAACTGCGGAAACTAAAAGAACGACAGGTGAGGGAAGCATACCTGTGACCTCATGTTTCTTTAGACATCTCTCAAACGAGGCATGATATTCTTGTGGCTTTACGAACAACGACCTACTAAGTGCCTTGTACATACAACAAGCGACTGCGTTATTTCTCGATCGCACGTGCTTGTGGTTTATTTTCGAGTCACGTAACACTTTCTAGCTGGAGCTACTTGCCGTCTACATCGCTGCCTGTTCAGATTCAAGATGACCTTTCTTCTGTGAAGCAGTATATCAGTGATCAAATACAACAAGTTATTATGTGCTTCAGTACGCTATGCTCAGGCATAGATCGACAGATGACTGAGACAATTTGGCACGGATTGAAGGTGAAAATAGGTGGACTTGTAGATACGGACGCAAGAGAAAAAAATCAGCACAATGGTATATGAGTTGTTTCTTTTCTGGTATTCATGTTAGCACGCATACCCCCTTTTGTCCGAAGGCAGGTTAGACTCATTTTGTTTGCATCAGTATTACATACAGCGTAATCATGAGAATTTTAATCACAAAAAAACAAGGCATACATCGAGAGATATGATTGAGTTGTGGGGTTTAACGTCCCAAAACCACCATTTGATTATGAAAGACGCCGTAGTGGAGGACTCCGGAAATTTTGACCACCTGGGGTTCTTTAACGTGCACACAAATCTGAGTACACGGGCCTACAACATTTCCGCCTCCATCGGAAATGCAGCCGCCGCAGCCGGGAATCGAACCCGCGACCTGCGGGTGAGCAGCCGAGTACCTTAGCCACTAGACCACCGCGGCGGGGCTACATCGAGAGATAACCTATGGCTAACCGCGCAAAATGATACGTTAACATGAGTCGCAAATCGAAACAAAAGCGAAACCAAAAGAATCTGCATATATTTTTCGTGCTCATTTACGTTGTACATAGCGCCAATCACCATGATTTAGAGTAAGGAGGTTACGAATAGAGTATGCAGTGCACGAGGGGCCAATACTCTGAATATAATTAGTTGAGGCGAGAATGATGTACCCATGCAAAGCACTGCGAATGTAACGCACTCTGTCTGTCTGGTGATGTGCCCTGGAAGTTGTGCACGAAAGTGTGCTTGATTTAGAATTCTATCACTTGTATGCGTGCGGATGATGGTCTGGTTTGAGCATCAGTACAGCTATTTTTCTGGTATTTTCGTTCTTCCTGTCAAAGCGTGTTGGGCTGTATCACTGCTATAGAACCAAATGTGTGTAACACTAGACTAGACGCTTTGAGCTTCAATACATAAGCAATCCTAATTACAACGTCAATGTCTCTACTCTGAGAGAAGTACCGGTAGTAACATATATAGCATACGAGAGAAGAAATGAAAGCATTTTGAATGCGGATAATGTAACCACATGAACTAACAAGCGAGAGTTTCCGAACCGACAGCTAGCATATTCTGCGAAATTAACCTGGCAGTGACTGCGAGAGGTTGGATGACCACTAAACACTTGTATTGCTTATTTAGCGCGATATTTCATAGCTAGGCTGATCCTAATATGAATTGGCTTGTAACAATGCTTATAGATACTGCATATAACGTCACTACAACAATAAAATACTGTTTCTTTTTTCTTTTCTTAGTAGCGGCTTCAAATGCTGAGAATACATAAGCATGAGAACTCAAGCAGGATAATATTTTCGGCGTGGAAGCTTAGGTGCTACGATAACAAAGCGACTTACTCTGGTCGTTTATGTATCTACATCAATCCACATGAGGCTTGCAACCTGTGCTCTTGCTCGATGTCTTCAACCTACAAGTGCACAGATACACAATCGCAAACATTTGTTTAAAGCTACCTTCAATATAGAAGAGGAATGTCGGTGCATTGCAAAGAAACCAGGATTTGTTTAATTGGCTTTTATGTTGAGGTACTTTAAATCTGCGATTCCATTGCTTTCTATTCATTGTTGGAACGAACGTTTGAGAAAATTTGTCTTGTGATACGCCTTGTTTAGCATAAGCAACTGTACATGCCCCGCTAAGGCTGATAAGGAAAAATCTCCTGCTTCAGAAACGAAAAAAGGAAATCTTCCAGCTGTTTATTGGCTAGTATTCGCAATTACAAGCCACGTGTCACCGAATCAATAGCGGGATTAGCGATAAATATACCTTTACTAAAAATAATAACAATATTGTGGCTCACAATCGGTGATGATCTCCTTTGCAGCGACATCATCTGCTGACCCAGTTTCAGGGCAAAAGTTTACACAGAGAAGTTATTCGACAACCACGGAAGCGCATTTCTACGTCTCAGGCCATTTCATTGGTCTTAAAGTAGAGGCACTATCAGCTGGATTCTCAGGATCGTGGGAGTGAGAAAAAAGCGGGAGAATCTTCTCGCCTATAAATGCCCTAGCTTCGAGCGCGCATTGTTTGAGGCCGCAGAAGAGGGAGAATCCATTAGGGCGCGCGACGTCGATGCCTATCACATTCACCGACACTGCCCCCCCCCCCTCCCTTTTTTTTTCTCATCGCAGGCGAAAAGAAAAGCCCAGCGAGCCGAACAAGAGGCGAAGTTGATGGAGTTCAAGAAGAAACAAGAAGAGCAAAGAATCAAAGAAATGGTACGTACGAGTTGGCGTACTCGTCAGTCATTGCCACTTCCGGTCATTGCACTTTTTTGCAGCATGGAGGTGCCGCTGATTTGCAATACACTGAGCCATACCCAAAACTTTTCAAAATTTAACCAACTTTCAATTTTCCAAGACTGATTTGTACGTTTGAGAGACCAGAGAAGTTATAGAACGGGAAAAGATTCCTCGTTTGTTGTTTAAATGCTGTACTAGGCTTAGAAAAAAAGAAGAAAATTAACTTAGGTGTGTACTTGAAGGATGTGCAGTGCAAATGAAGCCTAAAGCATTATTTCATGCTGCGACATTTCAAGATCCTAGCAACGCGGTAGTAGATGTTAAATACAAAATTGCGCCTGACAGCTGAGAAAAAGTGCATGTCAACAAATTCGGAGAAAGAAATTACTACCGCTCGTGTAAAGGCAAGCTTTAGAATTTAGCAAGTAAATGAATTAATAAATAAATAAATAAATAAATAAATAAATAAATACACGCTATACCGCTTAAGGAAACCATGTGTACATGCGAAGCAGCGGATGCTCACACTTGTGAGCATCCGCTGCTTCGCTGCTCACTTGTGAGCGGCGGATGCTGACACTGGCAGCAGCATTGAGGCCGGCGGTAAACACAGCGTTGCGCATGAGAGACACCTGGGGAGGCACAAAGTAAGCAGTTATGAATCGGTGCTTTCTACTAGAACATGCCAAACACTGGTGATGGGCAATGAGAGACAGAAAGCTCCGATTGGACACAGAGACCCACAGTCCGCCTTTAGTTAAAGCACGCGCTGCGAATTTTTATTGTTCAACAACACAAAGGAGAAATCTCCCACCGGCACTACCTTGGAGGTCAAGATCCGGTGCCATATACACGGGGTGGCCTGTGAACAGATGTGCTGTGCGAGCAGTCAGTGTTTAGAATAAATAAACTCGCCAGCAGACACTGCTTACGTCGGCTTTGCGAGGCGAGAGCTAGGGGGAGCGTAAGAGAGAAGGAGGAGGGGGGGGGGCGCATGTGCACTGGGGGTATAAAGGCCGTCGGTAGGCATGTTTAAAGCACAGGGAGGGAGAGCAAGCGTTGGCTAGCAGACGCTGCCTGCGTGGGCGTTGCGAAGCGAGAGAGGGGGAGGGACGAGAATGCGCAGTAAGGGTGATACGCCGCACACAGGATGGAGCTCGATCTTAAGAAGCTCCGCATCTAAATAGTAACAATAGCTCTCCCATAAAGCGATGTATGTTTTGTTTTAGCTTGTGTGAAAACCAGTTCACGGTGACAGACGCATTGGCTACATCAGGCAAAACATACTTAAAAAGTTTTATACAGGCAGCCTTGATGTAGTTTGTTATAAATCATCATGTTTTTCACTGCCAAAACCCCGGAATCGTTGAGCAAGCGAAACTTCAACGCTAATGAGTATTCGCACGATATGAAAACGCTTTAAGATTCAATAAACCTTCAAAAATACAAAGTGAGTACATAAACACATCGAATCCAGTAAAAAAAAAATTCTTCATGCACACACTCTATAAGTTAAACATATGAGAAAATGGTTGGAAAGCACAGAAAGGTGACATTACACACGAGATGTCGCTGACGGAAGAAAAACTTTCCATCGGCATCTCTAAAGAAGGAACCGCTGTTTAAGGGACATCTGGGTGATAAGTTCTTTTCGTTTGGCGCAGAAGGGGCGAACTTCATAAGAAGAACCAACGAATTCGTCAGACAATAGCGCTTTTTTATCTTTCCGTGGCGGCGGTTTCTATTGCTCTATATATTTAATTACTTCTTTTCTCTCACACAGCAGCGCTCACTCTGCTTCAGTGCCAAGTGTAAGGGGGCCCAGGTGTCGCGAATGGGGTTGTTCTCAACGAGCAATCCTTCAAACTAATCTATGGAATCAGCCAACGTAAGAAAACAGTATATTGGAGCAAAAAAAAGAACAATCGAGCGAAGTAAGCAAGCAACAAACAATATTTCAAACGAAGACCATCAAGTATTTGTTTGCTGACACAAAGAACAAAAAAAAAGTAATTCTCTTATTCCTTCCCGCCATTTCTTTTCTTGTTTTTCATTATAAGTTTATTATCCGCTTAAAGGGCCCTTTTTATCTTGTTTTCCGAGTCCCAGGCGACTTGCTAGACGCTCCGGCGGCGGTGAAGTTGAGCTTTGCCCGCTTGACGAGTCTGAGCACGCTGGTGTAATGATAATGACATCCCCCCTTTTTCATTCTCTCCGCACTAGTCACTGGGCGCGAGCGTTAAACTGACTAAAGGCGCTGGTGCTCTCTTGCTATGTGTACTTGACCACAAACGTCGAGTGTGCGGATGAATTAGCGATGATGATAATGATAAAGACGCGTGCCCCTGTTTTTTTTTTTCTCTGCGCACTGTTCATCGCTCTTTCGGGCACTGTCTCTTACGTACTTGCGTGCACTGCGCGTCTCTCGCACAGGAGGAGAAGAAAGCGCGGGAAGCCGAGGCGAAGCGCAAGAGGCTGGAAGAGGCTGAGAAGAAGCGCCAGGCTATGCTGGCGGCCAAGGAGAAGCGTGAGCAGGAGCCCGTCAAGCCCAACTTCGTCATCACCAAGCGGGAAGGTGATGAGATGGCCGGCTCGGCACTGGGAAGCTCCGGCTTTGACAAGGTTAGCCGCGCGTGTGTCTGCGTGAGCCCGTTGCATACAGGGTTGTCGCACTTTTGGTCGAGGGTGAAGGGAGTGTCGCGTAACCGTTACCTCACTTCTTGGCCCAGAAGCGGACTAGACGAGTAAGTCGAGGGCACTGGTCCGCAAGATGAGCATGATGACAAGAGAGGATTAAACGGGCAACTAAAGGCTTCTTTTCTGCAGCGAGGGTGAACTGCACGCGTCAGAAGTTCGCTGCAAGCTGGTGTGTGATAGGTTGTTTCTTTACAAGGCAAAAAATGCTTGCATTGAGTGGCATCCTAAGCAACCAAAATAGATCCCAAGCTTATACACGCGCAGAGATATTGCGATTAGGTTACGAAAGATTAGAAGGACGCATGAATATATCAGTGTCCTAAATTATTCTGAAATAAAATTCTAGGGGCTATGGAAGAACGTGGAGTTTCGCGAAAGTTCGAGAGTTCATTTAACATAGCATGCGAAAGTTTTTAGTAACAGCTAGTTCAAAACAACCTTCTCGCAAAATTTCATTTAGTTTTCGCCTGTGATGTTCATGTTCTTTATGACACTTTATAAAAGCGATAACACATGCAATTTACATCAACAGCACTTTAAACATACGCGAATAGCACTTGGCCACCGGAAACGTTTAGTGTGCACAGGGTGCTTTCGCAACAAACGATTCAATAGAGCAGATAAATCGGCTGAGCCATAGCATAGTTCACCTCTGCATGCACAAAGGAACTGTTACGCAGTTGTGACTAGAGCTGATATTTCAATGTTTTCGCTGGTTAGTTAAACTTGTGTGATTACCCTCCTTCCAGTTTGCCAACATCATGTACGCTCGTGGCGAGATGGGCAAGACCAAGGAGCAGATGGAAGAGGACAAGAAGGCCATTCTGTCGTTCCGCATCAAGCCCCTGGAGATTGAAGGCCTGACCGTCGAGCAGCTGCGCGAGAAGGCCAAGCAGCTCTGGGAGAGGGTCGTCAGTCTCGAGTCCGAGAAGTACGATCTTGAGGAGCGCCAGAAGAGGCAGGACTACGATGTGAGCACCACGAACTTTATCCCCACACACTTTAGCAACTTCCTCACTGCATTGCAGATACCATGCACCTTATTCTCATACCCTTTAGCAACTTCCTCACTGCATCGCAGTTTGTAAGACGCACTTATCGAAAGCCGCGCATTTCACTGTCACCTACAACTATCAAAACCATGCAGGACACGTGCTGACGTAATAATGCAGTTTAAATTCGACTAAATGTGAGTGGCCTTACGATTCACGTTTAAGGCCAGACAAAAAAATAGTTGACTTCACCTGGCCAACAGCTATTACCTCTTACAAGGCTTGGACACGTGTTTCTTTAACCCTGTTGATATAAAATTTACAGCTCTTAGGGCTATCTAACTTCAGGATGCTGTTGAACGAATGAATATGGTGCGCAATGTAAAGTTCGAAAAAAACTGTTGGTGATTCCTGAGACTTATAATGACTTTGATGAAGTTGCCGTAGCTAAACGTCGACGTATTTGTAATATATGTACCTACAATGCAGTTTTAGCTAAATTAACAAAAAAATACATTTGTAGCCTCAGTGCACCGCTTAAATTAGCTTGCAACCATGAACACAATTGCAAGAACTGTCCTAAAGAGGTATGTATTTTTCACAGTAAAAATTACTCATGGTAAACATTTTACCGCGAGCAGGTGCCAGAAAATAACGACTAAAAACGCATGTTTGCAAAAGTGGTCTGCCAGTGGCAATGATCCCTCCAAAATGAATATTTCCGTGTATACCGACATAAAATATCAGGGGACAGAAACCTGATTTTCTACTTGAGAAATGGATTAAGTGACTGCCAATACAGCAAGGCTTCCTGAAAAAAAAAACAGAAAGACATCTGAACTTTAGCATTTTTGAAAGCGCAGTGGAGGCCCCTCTGCAGCGTAATTAAAAAGTGAAATGACTGGATTCGGCACAACACCATGTGTATTGCTCTGCACAGAGGTCCGCCATAGTGCACTTAGTGCCAACAACACTTGTGAATTGAAAATAAAGTCAAAATGCGCGTTCTCTTCTTGCAGCTGAAAGAACTGGCCGAGCGTCAGCGGCAAATCAACAGGAGCAGGGCTCTCAAGAAGGGTCTCGACCCCGAGTAAGTGCCTTACAACTCAGTACGCTATGCGACCCTGCGAAATCATGCTGAGTGAGCCGATACTCGATGAGAAAGCTAAGCGAGAGCGTTCTTGATACACACATAAAAAACAAGATTTACTACTGCAAAATGGCGTTGAAGCAAACCATCCTGTCGTTTGTTAGTTCATTATTACTCCCTCAATATTAGCGCAGCAAAACTGGCAGAAGAAAACAGACGTCTGTGCCTTTCGTCCGCCACTCAACCGCTGTTTGCTGCCTCCCAATTTCAATGGCTAACCAATTTAAACGACCTTCACAATTAACTATTTACTTGTTCTGTCATGACAAAAACAGCTATTACGAAACGTCAAGCGTTCGCAGAATGATACCAACAATTTGAAGCTTCTGGACTACTGTGAACGTCCCGCCCCCTCATCTCGTTTGCAGGCTCGTGTTTGATGACGCTCACTGGAAGGTGTGTATATATATATATATATATATATATATATATATATATATATATATATATATATATATATATATATATATATATATATAGTATTGAGGTGAAAGTGGCACACAAGCAGATAATATTGGGTGGGGTTAGGTTCTCGAATAATTGTTTAATTGTTGTGTTAGTTAGTTGCAATGAACGCAGTGACAAAGATGCTGCTTATATTAAAACACAAATTAAACCAGAATTCAGTAAAACTGAATGGAAACACCTTGTTGATCTTAAATTGAATTCAAATGTTGCATAGCAAAGAATCAATGGGCATAACCTCCCAACGATTCTTCGTAAAAGAAGAGTGCGTCATTAATGTTTACGACAACGCGTTAATGTTGAAAAATAAAGTGGATACTCAATTTTATTACACTGGGAGTTCACCTTAGCCGAACAAAGCCAATGGTAAGACATGATTTGCCCTTTATATAGCGTGTATCTGGGATAGCTGAGAAATGTCTTATATTTCAAGCACAAAAACACTTTCAATACCTTACGCCCAACTCTCTTTGCATTTCAGAGCTCTGCAGGGCAAGCACCCGGTGAGTTTTATGTGCTTTTTTTATTTCGTGATTGTAATAGCATTCTTAAACACGTATGCATGGGCACCAAATGTCAAATAAGGAAGCTAACTGTATCGCAGAAGTCGCGTTTACGCTTAGGTTGAACAGGTGAACAATAAGTGCTACTGGCATGGTTACCTAGTCATTAAATCAAGTTTTGTAAGTACCTATCTGCAGAGCTTTATGGCACTTGAGTTGATAGCTTGCCAGAATAGACATCCAGTGTAAATTGGACCTGTGTCAGATGACCAGGAAATAGTAGGATGCACAGTTTTCCCCATGTTTTCAGTTGGACGACCTCCCAAAATGATCGATAAAGTTATGTTGATAAATCAAGAACGTTTGAGAAATCTTCTGACTTCAATTTTAGCCGGCATGCTGTCATTGTGCCGTAAAAAAAAAGCTGTTTAGTAAATGTAAACTGTAAGCGTTGATACGTATAATATTTAGGCAAAAAAAAAAAAACCGCCCATTCTTGCACAGATAGTACTAGCAGGTCTACTTCGTGTGAGAATACCGAAATCTTTGGGGAGATATGCATCTTTGTCGAGCTATCTTCGTCGTTTCTATCTGTATTTTGTTAGTTAAGTTGAAAAAGAAACAAGATTGTTGCAGCGATTGCAAGAGATTTTAGCGTTGGATGCTTCTGTAACAATTAATGAAAACGCTCATCGGCCATTGACGTGAGCAGCAAAAGTCAGCGTACGAAGTAGCGCTTGGCCAGTGGCCGAAAATATACAAGGATAGATTCAAGGGTTAACAATCTATACAGGGAGTGACTGGAAGCTGAAAAGAGCTCGGCCGCCACTGTACGAAAAGCTGACAGGCTTAAAGCTTCTCGCAGAAGGCTTCACACGTTTGAATGTGGTGAGGTTTTAGTAGCAATTTCTCATTTTGCGAATGCAAGGAAAACACGGCTTGCACAGACAGCTGATGAAAGTAAAGCGCGGGCGTTAGTTCGACGGCTCTGCGTGCCAAAACAAAATCTTATTTTAGCCATAGCTGATGCTTGATGCATTCAATAAACTCAAAGCAAGAATACTTATTTCAAAACTATGCTGGAGTGATCATGTAGTAATATTGTAGCAATAGGTCCTACCAATGAGAAAAAAAGCAAAAACAAACAAATTTTGAAGTGGCACTCGGTTTCATAAAAAATGTAAATATACAAAAACGTAAAAGATTGGCAGACATGTGAACAATGTTTATCATAAGTTGATTGTGTGTACGCAAATAGATGTATGTCTCAATAGTAATGATAAATAATGACAAGAAACCTGTGGTAGTAGTAGGCCTCCTGGAAAGAACGTGTAAGAGCAGAATAGCAACAAATTGAAGCAGGAGCATCTGAACTCACTTAAGAGACGTCGCTTGGATTGCGAATAAAATTAGTCACCATTAAGAAAATATAGAGTAATGTGACATATTGGCATTGAGTTTGAAAAATTAAATGAGGAACTTAACTCCCGAACAGAGTATTTCTCGCAAACTGTGAACAATAAATTGTGATTAACGTCGATGATGGAAAGGGCATTTACTGAAATGCGCAAATGGTAGCCCAAGATCCAGGTGTCGAGCAAGTACGAGCGGAGACTGGACAGGCGGTCTTTCGAGGACAAGCGGGAGCTGTACGACGGTGTGAGTACAGCTACATGGACCATTGCTTCGCTCACGATGTCGTCTTTTCTTTCTCTCTCTCTTTCCTTCTCCTCCTATCTATCTCTTGCCTTCTCTGTCCTCGACTCCGTCCAACGTGAACGCCCGTCTACATTCGCACAATGTTGCGATGTGTGCTGTCGCCCATGCCCGTCTCCGTGCTCTCTGACTCGTCGTCGTGTGGTGAAAACAACAGCCCAAGATTCAGGTGGCCAGCAAGTACGAGCGTAGGACGGATCGCCGCACCTTCGTCGACAAACGTGAACTCTTCTCTGGCGTACGTTTGATTTTATGAGAGGGGACGAACGCTTCTTGAACCCCGATTCACACTAGCTGCGACCCCAGTAACGGCGAGACATTTCTTACAACCCGTTTTCAAATTAACACCGAGAGCCGAGAAGCTGCATTTGTACATCGTGTCGTGTCCATGAAAAAAAACAAAACAAAAAAACCTTCTTTGCCAAATGGCAGTACATAGCTAAAAACACTAGCCGTGCCATTGACGTCATCTCTGGGGGCAGTTAATATATGCGCAACATTTTCAACCAATACTTGAAAGCTTAGTCTAGTACTATTAAGTATTGGGAAGCTCATACATTGTATTTTAGTGACAGCTGTCACACAGTCATGCTCTTAAGATTCACTATAGCTCAACACTATCATTAAGAAAGCTTCCTTCATTGTGCGAAACATAAGCAGAGCGACAACTGAAGTGTGTGTGGGAATCGGAGCAAGAAGACGTCATGTTGCTACCTACAGTTTTCGAGTTATAATACGATCGGTAACTTGGCGTGAATAAAAGTGGGACTGCGTGAAAAATTAAGAGGTAAAGTAGACCGTAATAAGCAAAACAAAAATTTGAGTATTGGTTAAGATTAGCCATGAATAAATTAAAAAAAACGATGGTTGCAGCTTCTCGTTCTATAAATTTTAGCTTATCCAGAACCTTCTAAACAGTACTGAACCAATCAGAACTGTGCCATGTAAATGAGTCAATGCTAACCATTGCGTAGTTCAAGATATACTCACTGGGGATTAACAGCTTGACATGGTTGAACTTGCTGTAGGATTCACAAATCTTACTAAACAATACTCATTCATGAATCCTGAACAGGACGAGGCTATTAACTTTTTGCATATCCTAAAAATGAAATGCTATTTGCGAAAAATTTACCTCTGATGTAACCACGTTCTTAAGCGAAAGCAAAGTATGTATGCATAAAATGAAACAACGCATTTGGAGCTGAATGAACTAAACCCTCAATTTTGTCAGCTGTCATAAGCCTATTTTCTAAATGGAAGGAGAATCGGCGCCTATTTCTGTGGCATATAGGAACAAATTTTGAGAACGAGAAATCAAAGAGTGTCTATCAGATATCATACCCAAAACGGCAGCTGTTTTCTGTGTGACTTATCGTGATAATATCGAACACTGCATGAAAAATCTCGGGCATGCCTATGAACTAGACACTGTTCACTGTGAAGCCTCTCAGCCACATTGCATGCTTTCTGGCTGTTGGGTTCAAAGCACGTTTATCTATTTTCCCTCCCTTGCATGATTTCACTCAATGTTTTATGTGAAATTTCCTCTTACTTTCTTCGATTTGCCCGAATGTTGATGCTTCTCTAAGTTTTGTTACTATGTGACGCGAAGCAATTGTTTTTAGGAATGTTCAGCAACTTGAACTGTCATATTTCAAGTGGACTAATGTTAAATTCCAGGGCACTTATACGGGTGCTTCATGGTGTATGTAGCGTTAGCGTTGATGACTTGTAAAAACATTAAGCATACTGTTTTAGAGGAGCCCTTAAAAGCACCGGCCCCGTTGCTGAAGTACAGTCAAAATGATCATCTTGGTGGTAAATCGTTTAATATAGAAGTGGTGATAGTAAACAGCCAGGTGAAGCAGGCACGCATGACAGAGCTATTTTTTGAATGAATAAATGTTCTAAGTGAGGCCGACACTTTTACAAACTCCGCAACCTGGAAGTGGGTTAATTCGATAACAAAGTACTACTTTTCCTACTGAAAATGCGCCGAAGGGTGCGGACGCGTAGCAACACGCGTTGCAGGAGCTGATAGCATAGGTTCCAAAAATGATGAATTGCATCAATTTATTGCTCCCAGAAGGCGACACCACATCGACGATCAAGATCATGGTGAGAAAAAAGTGTGAGATGTAAAAGGCACGTTTGTATATGCTCCATAATATGTGACCGTCCCGCAGGGGATGGCGCGCGGCCTCTTTTATTGTGGGCCGAAAGGTAGTCAGTTCGATGCCCGTTGACATAAGTTTTTCAATTTGCCATCTGATCGTGTACAATTTCTTTAGTATTTCTGTGACGGGAGTACGTAACTGATGTCTTGGTGGACTCCATCACAAAACACTTACGTTGTTAAAAAAGAAAAAAAAAGGAATAATATACTGGCTAACGCACTTCACAACGGCCGTCTTCCTTACGTTTGTTTTCCAATACCATCGCCGGAACCAATGCTGCCGAAGAATAACCCTGTCGAGAAAAAAAAAAACTTAGACGCGTTGCGTTAAGGAATTCTGCATGTAACTGAGAACAGTAAAAAGAAACGCTAGGTCATATGGTCAACGCGTCGTTCGAAATTCGCCAGTTCGCATCTGTGAGGCAGAAAAAAAAACCAAGAAAAGACGGAGGACAGTTGATTGATTCGAATAATTTGGCGCAATGTGATGTTTGGCGTTACTCTATACCACATCGCAGGGTTTGGAAGCCATGATTGACGCCGAGTCCGAGAAGCAGTGGGAGGAAAAAATGCTCTCCTTCAAGGAGTCCGCACGTGCCGGTCTGCCTAAGTGGGACCCGGAGAACCCGAAGAACAAGCAGGTACGTTTCGCTAAATGCTACCTCCAATGCATTTTTCTCGTTATCACGTTCAAGACGTTGTAAAAATGCCGTAGGATGGCTATAGTCGGGGCTAATGGGTATAGATACCACATAAATCAACAAATGGTACCAATAGTGAAGAGAGAAACGTAAAAATACATCAATTAGAAACCGCAGTACAAGTTTAGATACAAAAAAGCACATACATTATTATCAAACTCAACCACTTTCCTTTCGCGGGCACCATGGAGCAAAACGATTTTATGCGTGGCAGTGACGAACAATTTCACAATACACAAAACACCCCCCTTACCGCGACAATACGCTTGGTTGACGAGGCAACATGACAAAAAAGCATACCGCTAGAGACGCCACTTTGAAATTAACGCACCAAGCACCATTACGTCCAGGCAATACAGAACTCTTTATCGATGAAAATAAAATATATTGTCATTAGTGGGTACCATACACCTAGCATACGAAGTCTCAAAAAATTTCATCGAGCCAATGTCGCGAAAATACGAAAAATACATTTGGAAAATTTTGACGTCAGGCGCTGACATTTCGGCACATAATTTTAAAATGAAACTTCAGCCTTGGTTTCCTCTGCTAGTAATGAACTTACTATAGTGAAACATTTGGCATTGGAGTTCTCAGAGTGCAGTTAGTCGATCTAAACCAAGTAATTCTTTCTTTTTAGTGTTTTTAAATATAAAGTGCTTCATAAACACAAAAAAAAATTTGCGTGTGGCTTTTCTATCAACTTGCACAGCATTCCGAATGAGACCGCCACGAAATTCTATTGGACGCTATTGTTCGTCTTGATAAAAACGCTATTTTATGGTCTGGCCTTACAAATAGTTAAAACATGCAGCTTATCCAGAAGTCCTTCAATATTGTGAATAATATTATGCCGTTCAACTAAAATTACATAACTAAAACATGGAAAAAATACTATGTCGACCCCTAATCCACGATGAGTGTATCTGGTGATGGTAATCCAAGTTGGAATGTGTGTGTAATGATGGTGTATTCTAAAGTTTTAGCTTTCCAAAAAAAAACGACACCAAGGGGCGATCGGGATCGAAAAATTGCTCTCGAGCGCAGAATCCTTGTTTACAGAGTTTCTCATGAAAAGCTTCGCTTTGTGTTCCGTCTAACAGCATAAGTCAATTCGTCGATAGCACGCAGAAGTTTCTTGGTAAGAACGTCATAATTGGAGTACATGCAAGACGCCACTTACGTGTCCCCATTACGAAACTGTAGCGCGAGAATCGACGACAAACGTTACTGAGAGGAGGCGCCGTCCTATTTTTCGAAGTGCCGAGTCGAAAGAAGTTTTGTAATAGAAGGGTCGAGCACCTTTCGTGCTCTCTAAGCGCAACAAAATCGAAAAGCTGTGAAGGGTTGAATGTTATGTAAACCGGGGTTAGCATCCTTCGACATCTTGACTGTCGTTCCGATAAATGTACCTATATTTGTCGAAGCGAGCCTAATCTTAATATTAGATTTAGTGGCTTAGTCGAGTGAACGAGTTCAAGTGGGGAGTGTGGTTGCCGATTTCAGCCTATTCCTTGCCTCTTTACCCCTCTAAACACACCATTCATATCGTAGTTTGTTTGCGTCTCTCAGCCCTAATCCTCACAGGGGGTATAGAAGAAAGTAGTCTAAATTGTGCTTCGAAATCACGAAGAGCCAAGCAGATTCTATTTTCATCCGAAGCGAAATGACACCTAATTAAAGCCTACCGTTGTCGACGTTGCTTATAGTTCTCGGGTGTAAAGTGCGCATTATTTAACGCGCTAGTATCGGCGCCAGTGTTCAGTAATATTCACAACGCTAGTACTGAGTTATACTCGAGTCATTAATTTTCTATTTCAATATATGTCTTGAGTAACCACGCAACGAATGATGCGATTGCATTACGTGTGTGATTTCTCAGCAGCTTTTTGTATTCCTGACTTTCTCTCACATCGAATGCGTGAAAAGTTGCCAGAATGAATCACATTGAATTCTTTAGATAACTTGATTTGTTATTAATAGTCGCTAATCAGCTATTTACAATGGTTCTTGCTGTTGTCTGTTACGCAGTATAGACGCATACTTGGGCAATTTATAACAAACTCTAAACTATTGGTCGTCAATTTTACTATAATATCATGCTACATTCATGTTAACGGATACGAATTGCGCTATTTTTCCAACAGCACTGTGTGCCCGAGTTAACTAAAGTTAAACTGCAACATCATTTTGCAATAGCCGTTTTGCCAAGCGTTTGCCGTAGGACCGGGTAAGTGTAAAACAGTTACTACAGGCCGCTTGGTAAATTATTTGAAACCATCTCATTTGAACTGCAGAGCGTACCATAACTAAACGTTCATATCACGCAAGCCCACGATGCCAATACAGGGACATCTGACAGTAGCGAACAGCAGAGGTAGGAACACACTTATTAACGTACGCCACAGTTAGTGCCAGCACAAACATAATGGATGCTACAAATAACGAAGCATATTAAGGGAACAAGTTTCCAAAGAACTCGATGGGGTCGTAGATGTGAGATGGCTGGAAAAAAATATACAAGAGCGATTTTTGTGAAGACGTGAAGAACAAGAAAACAAAACGTTCCTTCCCACTTGCGTTGACGTAACCGCGTTAGAATAAATTTTATTTATAGTACAATTAAGGACGTCGTTCAGTTAAGTAACAAAAATAAAATAAAGGCAGACAACACAAAAGAACAACTCGAGTTTCTGTATGCGAATACGTAACTTTTCACTTTATAATTCCTAATAACACATCAGGAAGCATAACGTTTCACTAAAACCTACTTTTGTTTGGGGACAGTTTGTATATCACTAATACCACATGCCTATATTAAATACCACCACTGGGGTATACTTCGGTGGTTAAGTTCTACTGCTGCTAATTTTGAGTTTGCACGTTCAATTAGTTGCAAAGAAGGCCACATTTTAACAGAATCCAATTCTAAAAACACCCATATACTCGAATTTAAGTGTACTCAAATAACCTTGGCGCAGGCAAATAAATTCAGGTGTGCCACTTTGCGAGTGCTTGTCTTATGACGTTGTGGTTCTAACACGCGAAGCTCGATAATTGCTTCGTGAGCAAATAATTCACTCTTTCTTCGTTTTATTTCTTTCTTTTCCACCTTGTCTTCTCTTTCGGTCTTCATAAGTTGCTTTCCTCTGTCTTTTCTACCCTCTTGCAAGAGTAGGCAGGCATTGTCAAAATCTTGGTGACAGTTGTCCGTACGCCCCTCCTCAAGCTTCCACCATGCAATACGAGCATTCGTGTGCGCATATGAAACAACGATGGTAAACGTGGCGTAGCATCAACAATACCACCTCTCTTCTTTACACAGGTGAGCCGCACCCGCCGCATGGAAGAAGACGACGAAGACGATGAGCTTGAGCCCGTTTTCGAGCCACCCAAGCCAGTTGAGACACCCAAGCCCGCGCCACCGGCACCCAAACCCGCCCCTCCACCACAGCAGGAAGAGGAGGAGGAAGAAGAGGAGGAAGAAGAAGAAGAGGAAGAGGAAGACGAGGAAGAAGAGGAGGAAGAGGAAGAGGAGGAGGAGGAAGAGGAATAGGCCTTCCCTTAAACGAAAGGTACGCACCGAGGAGTTTCTATTCTTGTAGACACTGCGTATCGTTTCCTCGTGCATTTCACATATGTACTTATGCAGAAATGAGTTTGCGAATAATCTCAAGTACGTATTAGGTTTTTAACTTCCTTGTAGCCCACTTTTGTGTATGTAAGTACGACTAAACTACAAGATTATCGAGGCGACCAACATTGTTGGTTTCCTTACAGTCGAGTGTAGCGATGGCAAGGCTATCCGTTTGTATCTTCTAAATTGTTTACCAAAACTACAGCGCAGTAGACAAATCATGACAGAAGCAACATCTCGTTTCGTTCAGCGATGTTTCTTGATGGTTTGATTTTTCATTACCAACTGTAATTACATTGCCATGAAAACAACACACGTCCCCTTTCATGTATTATAACTAAAACAGAAGCGAAACTGTCGCACTTCATGAGATATTGGTGACCAAACTGAATGTGCGCGCCTGTAAGTACTGAATGGTGATTATTGATTGGCGTGCAATATATTATTGCTAATGATTGGTCAACGTGCTACACTGTTGGCATTTTATTTGATGTTGACTGTAGACGGCCTTTTGAACGTGGAAATTGTTTTCTAAGAAAAATATGCCTTTTTGCCTGACTGAGTTTTGTTTGGGTACGACTGCATTATTGTTGATATTCGTTAGTCATGTGAGATACCTGAATCACGACGAAATGGTTTTTAGGTAAATATAAGAACACGGCAAAGTGTACAGCCAAATTTTCGACTGCTCGAATTTTCGCTTTATGTGTCGCTGGTCTTATTTTCTTTATGTTCTTATTTTCTAACGTAAAATTGATAGCATTTCGATCAACTGCCGATGCGACGAGTGCACAGGTCGGTATTGTAGCGTTACGTAACTAAACCTTGGATTCACTTGCTCTCTGTCCCATATTTCTGTTCATTTTGATACTGTGATGCTATGGTTTCGTTAAGCTTTAAGTACGAGCTTAGATGGAGCATTTGCTCCGACAGTAGCCTGTCGACAAAGCAGGCCTAACGCGAGCGATTACGTTAGGAGTGTAGTGCAGTGTAGCGAGGACAGATTCGTATAACATGTTCGATAATATAGAACAAATAGTCACCCCATGCTGCATTACGATATTTTATTTCCTTCTCAGTTTACTCTTGAAAAGAGCAAAATGGTTCATGTTCCAACCAGAGAAGCCCCGTTTTTTTCTTCCAAGAAAACATTGATTCTCAAGGAAAAATATCTATCACAACTTTCGACATCACTCCAAGTTCATACTTCAGTTTGCACTTACGACACTTTCTGAAAAAGAGAACTTGCAAGATTACAAAGGCTACTTTAATACACAAAAGTGAGGCTATAGCCTTCATACAGCTGGGTAAAAGCAAGTTTTTGAGTAGTTCCAAACGTTTCGCTACACTGACAAAGAAGTTACGCAAACGTTTAATGAAGAATAAGTCAGAATTTGTCACAGAATAATTATTGTTTCATGATATAATCATGCGTGATGTCTGTACCGCTCACTGAACTATGGTAGATGGTTCTAGCAATTACCCACGTGGTAAAAAGTGGTGTTTGCTCACTGGAGATCGTGATATTACGCAAACAGGTATACCTTTTTGCACTAAGTAATCCCATTGCTGAGCACAGCGTTTTCTGCCATCAAGTGGTTCATCTTGAAATCATCCGTACTATTTATGCTTTACTAGGCCTACTGATATTAGGAGTGCAGCGTGGATTACACTTTAATGGAGAGGGAACTTCAGCTTCTTGGCATAGCTTCATGACATGAAAGAGCATGTGCAAACGCAATAAGAAGGACTGAGAAGACTTGACGTTGAATAATACCATGCGTTAATTTCGTAGGTACAAATATTTACACTTCTTGGCGAAAGAGAAGTAACAAAAAGGTAGGAAAATGTGAAGCTCCACACTCGTGTCCTCGTGTCTATGATTTGTCAAATTGTTCAAAGTTTCGGAAATGAGTTAATTTTCGTGCTCTCGCGGTGGACCACTTTCACGACGTAAAGGCCACCACAAGACGTTTGTACCTCATAACTTCAGTCTTGCAGAGCTCAAACCACGTCACAAACCTTCTTGCAAACCGAATGATTTGGGCGAGAGGCAATGAATTTCTTGCACAATGAACCCATTTGGATTTCGTGTAAGCGCACCAATCATACTAACTGACAAATAAAATTAACTATCTCATCCCATAAACATTGTATTTTGGTGTTCGAGATTGCAGAATACACTCATAATTTAACTAAATAAGGACATGGCCTTTCAATGGCATCCAAGCCATTGCATAATTGGCAATGAATGGGCCGAACGAGCTGCCCGTTCTACCCTTACTGAAAGCAATCAAATATCAATTCCGCTCTCCAGAACTGGCACTGCACGGAAACTCCACATTCTTGCTTGCGAACGCACTACGTCGCAATGAAACGAGCCACATTTCACGCACGCACAAATATACACCCTGACCCAACTCCCAGTCCCGAAATTTCTCCAAGACTTCGCCTAGGAGACGCTGCTATGCTGTGTAGGTTATGTTTGGATGTCACATTCACCAAAGCGTACGCGTTCCGCATAGGATTGGTCGACACCGCAGCCTGTGGTCATTGCGGCAGTGACGAAAGAACTGGGCATGTTCTGTGCGAATGCTCGCAGTACTGCTCGCAGAAACTGTCACTTTGCAATGCACTTGACCAACTGCACACACAGCTCTTTCGGAAGAATGAATCCTGCGATAACGATAGGAATTTATGTCGCTGAGGAAGGTTGGGAGGGCGCTCCTGTGGTTACTGGTTTCAACAGGTTATTCTAAACGGCCGTGATTGGAACAAGCTGCATGTGTGTGCATGCGTATTTTTTTCTCATTTATTTGATCTCTCTTTATCACTATCCTCATTTCGTCCCTTATTTCCCCACTCCTGTACAGGGTAGCAAACCAGTTATTCTCCTAGGTTAAACCCTCTGTCTCTTTGTTTTAGCTATTTCTCTCTCTTTCTCGTAAGCCGGACCTTTTACGACCGGTGCGAATTCTCATTGTCTTACATTGTCGAAGCCACAGTCCCACGGATGGGTGGTAGCTGCTGGCGTAAACAACAACACCAAGGAAGCCATAGATACATCAGCCGCAACTTGGCCTTCACTGCCGAAGCGTCAGCGACGTGCCGAGTCACAGTGTATATCGATAACAGCGAACACTGAATCAGTGACTGCCCAGTTGCTTGAAGAAGACAAAACTATCGCGATAGTTTTTTCAGTCACTCCAAGACAACTTCGCATGTTCGCAGGCAAGCTCAAAAAAGCATTTGCTCAGCCAGTACGGCGGGTGCTGGATGCTCTTTGTTCATAACTATTGAGTCGGAAGTGTTTTTTGTTTGCTCCCCTCTTTCTATCTCCCTCTCTTTTAATCCCTCACTCCCACTGTCCCAGTGTAGGATACAAAGCGGACGTGTATCTGGCTGACCCTCACACCTTTCCTTTCTTTTTACTTTTTTCTTTCTTCATGAACTAGTTGGGACGCATGCGTAGGGTTTCCCTCCCACCACCATTGTGTGATTTTCCTTTCCCGTTATACTGATAAATTTTTAACTAAGAGATAAACTATCATAGTGTTAGCCGGCGCTAAATACTCTTAGTCTTTCTTTGTCCTGTTCTTTTTTTGTATTGTTTCCTGTCACGCAAATGAAGCGTCATGTACTATAAATATTATCGTAAAAAACGCATATTTGCAGTAGCAACATATGAAAATTCATTAAACTGTTAATAGGCTTTTCTTAAACGCGGATGAAACAGCGTTTGATGTTCAGGAGCATATGCTTCTCATCTAGCTAACATAAACAAATTAAGACATGTAATTATAACGCGATAGACAGAGTTACTATGTATAGGCTTCGCATTAAACTATAAAGCGCGAAGATTTTACACATATACTACGAGAAAACAATCAGTAGTTGCAGGTTCGTAGTATTAAACCTAGCAAGAAAAGCTTGAAAATAGAGATAGGGTCATAACTTTCATCGTTCGACGTGCCAATGAGTTTATGTAGAGATTAAGACACACAAAATGCGAGATTCTAAACTTTTCACGTAAAACAACAAAATAAGTGAAAAGACAGAGACACCATTCTGATGTTCATCACCTCTTACGAAACTGACCATACCCGCTCGTCGGAAGTAAGAAAGGGATATGAAAGTCTCGCGTTCTGAGCCTGTATATATACGTTATTTTGTTATGTTCTTTTTTTCGAAGAAGAAGACTAGGAATTTTATTACCTCCTAAAGGACTTGCATTTACTCCCGCACAGAGGCAAGAAAAATTAGCTCCTTCGAGGGGAAGGCCTTGAACAGGAGGATTTAATTATGCCACTCTTCACGGTCTACTTGATGCCCGCCAAGGGTCCGGAAAGTGGGGAGTATATATATATGTATATCATGGGCGCCGGTTGGGCACGGCCATAAAGCCTAATGAACGCTGAACAGGTCCCTGTCAAAACTTTTAAACGCGCTCACTTGAGCGCGCCTCGAAAAGCGGAGCGATAGCGGGCAGTTCAGGCTAATTGAACAACTTTCGTTTGACGTAGGAGGCGTACAAGAATAACAAGGTAGGAAGTAAAATAACAACAACAATAATAAAAACACTGAGGTGACAGGAGTGGCAAAAGTGGCCTGAAGGCTCGCTCTTCAGGTGAATTTTCTAATTACCCCAGGCTTCTTCGCACGTCTTCAGGCAAGCTCGTGTCTTTTTTTATTTAAACAAAGTTCGTAGTTGCCTTCCAACAGTGACTTCATTGGCCCTGAAATTAAGTTTTGATAGCGTAACATTGGTTCTCGAAAGTCACAGCTTGTGATTGCGGCCATAATGGGCCCGGTTAACTTGTATGCGGCACTGGTGATTTATTGGTGGTATTTTTACGGATACAAGGGTCGCAGGCATGAGGCGAAAGGTAAAACTGCAATAAAAATTGAATTACAAATATAGAATTAAGTGATTAAGGACATAGTATGCCAACAATTGCGACATTAGGTTGGGTTTCCTAAGAGAGTCCGTCGACTACCTTAGAAAACTTTACTAGAACTTAAAGATGGCCAGTACAGGATGTGAGGGTTGAGCAGGGTTCCGAGCATCGTTGCAATGCCACTGTTATCACACGACCTGAGCGTTGTTACTATTCAGCACATATTTCATAAGCGATGCAAGAACCAAGGCACTTGAATGTCCGGACATATATGCAAATTCGCTGGACGTTTCAGCTTCTTTCGTAAAATTATACGTTTTGTATATGGTATACTATATATGACTGTGTATTGAAAAATAGAGAGATTAGATCAACGTGAGTTTATATAGAGCAATAGCATCAGTGCAGACATGTCTCGAAGGCTTACACTAAGGTTACCTCTCTGAATTTCGGTGAGATGGTAAAGAGTTTTTAAAAATTATTTGGATAAAAAGCTTGATCGTTAGAGCCCTGAAGGGATTCTGTTTTTCTATTGCTTTACTAGTCAACGTACGCAATAAAGATCACAACGTTTCTCGTTATACGGCGAATTAGCTACATAACTTCCTTTTGTACGGCACAAAGCACTTATCCTGAATTGCTGTGATAAATAAGCAATTTCACTCGTAATTGTCTTGGCCCTCTGTGTAATTGCATCAATTGTGGCTATACCTTATATGAAAATAGAAACTCCGTTGTTATAAAACCCCGAAGAATGTCTGATTGCTTCATAGCTCATGTTCTATCCCAACTAATGACTTGTGGCGCTGCGAATTTTATGAACCGAACGAGATATTTATTGTAGGAAATCTACGAAATGTGCGTGCAGGTAGAATCGTATTTCTGATGTGGCCGCTTGACTCACAGACTCACGTTAATTTTATGTTGTCCTTTCTTTTTTGCCGCAGCTCCTGCCCAATTGAAGACATCACCATGGCCATCGACGAAACCTCTTATTTGAATGCAAGCGGAAATACTTAAACTATCTATACAATAATACAAATAAAACCTGGAGTGCAACGCCCAACCGTGGAAACATGAAGGCGGCATCGCGACGACTTTCCGAACACTCCACCACAAAATAATAAAGTTTCTACATATCTGTCGCATTTTAAAATAAATAGGTACTCCAGTCATGTGAACCTTACAGAGCATGATCAACACATGCTCGCACTGTACTGGCACACAATTTTCTTCCGCTTGTTTTTTTTAGTGAGAACAACTCCATTCTATGTTTTCGTTCTTTTTTTCTTCAACTGAATGTTTCGAGCTGCCCATCTTTCTGGTGGTAAAGATTGAAGGCATGCTTCGTTGTTTTGTGTTTCAACATACATATGTTGTTCACTTTTGTTCAAAGATGAATTACAATAAAAAGGGATGAAAGAGAATTGAACTCACCTCTTCAGTTAAATAGCCGTAAGCTTCCGACACCAACTAATCGTTAGTTTATGAAAAGCATAATTTTTCAAGAAGGATCTTGTTCTTGGCAGACGGACGAATTTCATGCACATCAGCCTATAAAACATGTGTTTCTAGCTAAAGAAGTTATTATGTTACGTGGGTGACATTCTCCGATGTTCACTTATAAAAGTAGACAAAATGATAAAATGAATACACGATGTTACTAAATTTGATCTCTCTCATATTCCTATACTGACGACACAGATAATTTTAATCGCAATCAGTGCCGATTCGAATTAACCACGATCTGGATTGGGTGCTGCTACACGGTCAATTTTAATCGTGATCAGGCCAAATCGGGATCAAGACTATCGCAATCCGTGCATCGCGATCTGGCTGAGAGATCGCAATTTTGTGTTGACTGTGTCCCTGGCCGAGCTAGTTAAAAACAAAAGAAAAAAAGAAAATCAAGCTTGGTTCTTTAAAAACAGATTCAAAAAGCTAGATAATTACTTATAAAAATTGTAAAGTGTTTCAATTGGCAAAATACCTGTAATGCATACTTTAAAATTCGTATTGTCTGCATGTAGTTATGGGAGAAGCAGATGATAAGCAGACGACAAGTTCAACTCTCGCACCGTTGGAGCAGTTGGAGCACCTCAAAAGCAAAGTGATTATAAGAGTCGTCAGTCTTTCGACTTTGTCGCAGCGTAAGCGCACTTCGTGGTCGATTGAAGCGACCTTTACAGTAGTTGACCTTTGGTAGGAGCAACTGGAAAACATGAGAAAACAGAAGTGAAGCACTGGCGTGTACAACGTGATTGCCGTTACGCTGCGGCTAGACGGCTACGAGCAAGTGCCATCAGAAATAAATTGAAGAATAATATTCTCGCAGAGCTATACAGGTAAGTTAAAAAAAAGCTCTATCGAATGATGGATTTATGACATTGGTTTTGAAGTGCCACGCAAAATTTTTGACGTTCGTGCAGTTCTTGCACGAATAACATATTGTTACGAGTGAATTGCTGATAAATGCTGATAAATGTCATATTGCTGATAAATGGCTCTATTAAAAAAAGGTGAGTTGTGTCAATGACATGTTTTACGGCACACAAGTGCCACCTGGTGCATTTCATATGACCCAAGCTCGAACAGGATTAGCTTTGGCCATCTAGCAGCAGCCATAAAGTTTATCGCGGTCAAAAAAAAATAAGACAATCCGCATCACCCTGATTGCGATTGAAAGTGCCCGTGTGACACCGGCATCAGGTACTTTCGAATATTTTAGAATATTCGTTCCCGAAATGTGCTGTTGTAGTGAAGTGTGTCGCAGGTTGGACTATTCAGAGCAAAATGTCTGAAGGCCAGCAGAGAGCTTTCACTGATAATAATGATAATATGAGTTGGGAATAATATAATAATGATAATAATAATAATAATAATAATAATAATAATAATAATAATAATAATAATAATAATAATAATAATAATAATAATAATAATGATGATGATGATGATGATGATGATGATGATGATAATTATACTTTACTTTTTCTGCAACAATGAAGCAATGACTGCAATAGCAATAAATTGTAATGTTATACGAAGCGAGCCTGGCAGCTAACTCTTCTTGACTCGATCTAACAGAACTCTACAAAACAATGCAGCAAAAAAGTGGCTGCTTCAGGGACGCAGTTCGCGCAGTTTTTTCGCGTTGAGGCTGCAGTACATAGAAGGGTGTACGAGCCACCCGCTGATGGCTGCTGAGATATCCAGATATCGCGAGCGCCAGCGATTGCTGACCACACCCTTAAAAAAGTCGCACACCTGCCCCCTTACAGAGAACCCTGAGTAGTATACAAAGCAGCCATAGGTAGAATTGAACTTCTTCGAAGAGGTGCTCTACATTCATCACCGCAGACGTTCATGGGTGCGTTTCCTACATAATAAACTTCAAGCTACAACCTATGCAGATACATTTACTTACGAACCACAAGGGTTACCCTTATTGTAACAGTTGCCGTTAAGCCGCGTTCACACTGAGCATTCCGGCCGCCGAAAAGGCTCCGAATCCGGTTCGGCGGCGGCGAGATCCGCCGAAAGGGCCCTCTCCGCGCCGATCGCTCTCGGACCGATTTTAAGTGTGAATACACTTTATAAGCGACCCCAAACCATCCACCGCCATCGGCGGCGTCCGCAGTCTTCTCTCTATCTTTAAAAGAAAGAGGACTTGGCGGGCCACAGCGCGACGCTCTACCGAATAAGCCACGGACGCGACGGTGATATCGGTGTCAGTAACGCGCCTTATACCCCCTCCCCTTTCGCTCGATCCTCCGCTCTCCTCACTCGCTGCAGCTGCGCGCGCACCCCCCCTCTCTCGCGCGCCCGCCTTCTCTCTCAGTCTCCCGTCGAGAGCGGGCCGTGAGGGGGAGTAAAGTTAAAATCCGTTGGCATTCGCCAGTGAGTTAACGTAAACTCCCCCGTGTGATCAAATTGCGATTCCCAGGAACCATTACGCCATAAAGGCACCATAGTGTGAGTAATAAATATAATAGTGCGAATTAATAAATACCCCTCTTAGCATCACCCCGTGTATTTGCACTTAACCATGTTCACCCTCGGGGAAATGCTTGGGAGTTTTTTTGCGGCGTCCGCCGCCGAATCGGTCACCGCGGACAAATAGGAGCGCTAGTGAAGGAATTTTGAAAAATGGCGGCCAAGCCGTACTCGTTATGCCGCAGTGCACGTAACTGAATGTTGAAACCAACGGGAGTTTAACCTACTCTGTGCCTTCTTCGCGTCCGTATTTCGTGGAAGAGGTGACCGAGCTTGCTGTTGGCGTGACCGAGCTTGTTGCGGTCTTGCAGAGCAAAACAAACCCACCAACGCCGCTGGCGTCAGTGGTTTTTCTGCTCTTCGTGCATTACAAGACAGCCACTTGCCAGCAAAGTAAGCAGTACCGTCTTTTCTTGCTTCTTGCGTACGAGAATCGTTGAAGTATACACCACCGGATAGCGTAGTAGCGTTTGCGAGCCGCGACAACAACCGGGTGACAGCGCATCAATCCCGCGTTCGCCCCGTAGTAGATGGCATATCGGCGGCGCGGGGCGCGTCCAGTGCGAACGACGCTGCGTTTCGGCGGCAGGGGAATTTCGGTCGCTGTAGAAAGCGGATGTTTTAGTGTGAACTAGGCATTACTCGTCATACACGAGTTTAAGCTCAGGGGAGCATCACCCCTGGTGTATAATGGCCTTGAGATCAGTAAAGTACGAAGTTGAGTCATCTTGCTGCAAAAGTTGTAGTTTAAAGTTTGAGAAAGCGATGTCAATGAACGTTCTCTTGATGATAGTTCGATGTATGTAATCGCACGAAATTCATCGGATAGCATAACGCGACCCTATGTGCGTGAATCCTCACCGCCTCTGGATTAGCTTGCCGACTTTCCATGCTGCCGCAGTTCCGCGAGCCTTTACCTCCGGGTCGGCTTGCTGGCGCTGTCTTCTGGCTTCAGCTTCGCGAGTTCTAAATCCTGGTTTTGCCGGCTCTGCTCTGCTGCAGCCCTTTGCGAGGCCTCACCTTCGATGCACTTGCGCTCGTAACTTCATTCATACTATTATGCTGTGTGTGTGAGAGAGAGAGAAAAGAGTAAGTGATTTTAAATGCGAAACTTTTTTTTTGTACTGCAAGCACATTTGGCCTCTATCTATCAATCTTGCCGATTACAACTGGGCACTCCGATAATCACCCCCTTAACTTGGTGTGAACCAAAATTAGTATGCGAGAGTAAGATGTTTGACGAGTATATATGACGCGCTGGTCAAGGTATGAATGATGTTGCAATCCCGTTGCGTACGTCGACCAACACATGCCTCCAGACAGTGGCACATACCCACGGGCGGGCATGTGCCACTGGTATGCGGGTATGTGCCACAGGTGATTGACACTTAGTATCTATCAGGAACGACGAGGTCACAATTGAATAATTTAACGCATGAGCGTTAAGCAAAACCTGGCATCGGCAGCGTTGACCCCAAAATTCAAAGAAGAAATGTGAGGGTTCCACCACGAATCGAACTCAAGCATTCTGCGTGACAATCAAGCATTCTACCACAGAGCCGCTTCAGATCTCGGAACGTTTTAGAGACCCTAATGTTCGTGAAACGCCACTTGTGTTTGTAATGCTGACTGCCTAATTTTATAAATATCACATATGTACTCCTTGATACTGCCGTCAAGTCGGGATAACGTGAGTTATAGTACCATGCGATGAAGTCAATTTATGTACCACTGCTCAGGCTACCTACCATCTTCATCTTCGCAAGCACCGGTGCTTCATATCGGCCATCTAGTGGGCGCTCTAAGAACTAGCGCGAATACGATGACAGACAAGAGACAAGACACGACCATAAAGCTGCATCGCATCTAATGCCCCTGACACACGGGCACCCTGAAGTCCTTTAGACAAGGGGACATCTTTCAGAAAGGCGTTCGGGCGCAGTGACACACGACAAAGAGTAACTCCTTTCCGACAAAGATCTTTTTCGCAAAAGCAGATCCCGCATCTACTTTTCTGGCTAGGAAGGGAGTACTCTCGCATACAGTGTGCATAATTTATCAATAGAAGAAAACGTGTCGCAACACTGCGGTGCCCTGTCAGTATTTTTTTGCGCTGAGAAATTGTTTTCACTATCAGCAGCAGCGCGATTTGTTGAAAAGTGAAGGCCTATAGTCTGTCCATACTCTCAAACTCCTGCATTACGTCACTAGCGCGATCATGTTAGGGTTGGCAGCGGCAGTTGCAATGCACTCGCGCAATGCACCGCGATGCACTCGCGCATATTAGTTGTGACCCTCTATAGCGAAGGGCGTAGGCTGTCCGCAATGAAACGGAAGGTGGCTGGGCTCACTCGAAAACACTGCTTAAAGTGGCCGTTGCCTAATAACGGCAATGTGTCTTCGAACGAGCGTTCGTTGCGCACATAGGCCCATCTTTCGCGGTTGATGGCTCGGGGGGACAGTGCGGAAGCAGTCAAATGAAGCTGTTCATGACGAGTCTTTGTTTGAGGCTCATCACTCTTGCCTTCGCAGCGTTTAGCTCATCTTCGATGGAGCCGAGGGCGACAAGAGTCAGGCCCACCTCAACTGTTGTTTTATCTCTGTCTCTGCGCTGAGACATCCTAGGACCACGATGAAACGCGGCACGCCGTCACTGACCCAGCTGAACGCAGCCATGTAAAAAGCACGACAAAAAACAAAAAACAGCAAAACACTGACTGTTTCATAGTTGCCAGACGAACTTAAGTTGCTGCTAAAAACGCAAAAAAGCGAAATAAAATTACAGGTAGGCGCATTATAAGCCACGAGACAATAAAAAAAACGGTTTTATGCTCCGGCGTCGCTGAATGTGATGTACATGCGCAGATTCTTTTTAATATTTCCAATCTTGCTGCTTCCCAAACAGCGCCATTTTTTCTGCAGCGTTCTTCTGAGGCACCGCCTAAAGCAGTAGTCCGGTGCCGTGTGTCATCAGCGCCACTCCTTTCTGCAAATGGTCCCCTTAGGCGACAAAAGGGGTTTACTTCAAAGTACTTTACTTTTGCCCGTGTGTCACGGGTATAAAACGGAGTGGGGCGAAGCATCCGTCCATCCATTCGTTCTTGCTTCCGTCCGTCCATGCGTCCGTCTGTGTTACCGTCCATGCGTCCATCCACCCGTCCGCGCGTGCGTCTGTTCGTGCGTCCGCACGTCCATCCATGCGTCCGTCCCTGCGTTCGTCCATGCGTCCATCCGTCCATGCAGCCATCCGAGCCTCCGTCCATGCATCTCCCTGTGTGTCCATTCGTCCATCTAGTCAACACTCCAAGTACTACCATCTCGCATCTTTTCATCATATATGCGTCCGTCTGTGTGATCGGCCATGCGTCCATCCGGCCGGCCGTGCGTGCGTGTGTTCGTGCGTCCGCACGTCCATCCGTGCGTCCGTCCCTGCATTCGTCCATGCATCCGCCTCTGCGTCCGTCCATGCGTCCATCCGTCCGTGCAGCCATCTGTGCGTCTGTTCATGCATCTGTCTGTGCAGCCATCCGTGCGTCTGTCCATGCATCTGTCTGTGTGCCCGTTCGTCCATCTAGTCAACACACCAAGTACCACCATTTCGCATATTTTATCATATATTTCAGATAAATATAGAAGCACCACCATCCAGCGGACATTCCAAGGACTAAACGAGAGGTGGCACACACACACACCTTCTTACGGCTTGCGCTTCGTGTCTACTTCCCACCTTTAACCACCTCGAGTTCATGGTATATACTAGTTCACTGTATTCATGGCACTGTGGCCCAATTCTCGCTAAACCTTTCTAAAACCTAGGAGGTTACGCCCGGCGAGTATAACGTAACAACCCTTTCTTGTCTTCGGTGCGTTGTTGAACAATAAAAATTCGCAGCGTGCGCGTTAACTAAAAGCCGAATTCTCCTGTCTCTCATTCCTTCTTAGCAGTCATTTACATGTACATTGAGCACTATCTTTACTGTTCAACAACGCACAGAAGAAGTCTCTCGCCGGAACCACTTTGGAGGTCAAAATGTAAGACTGGTTACACACTACGACTACTACTACGAGGGACGAACGGGTGCCGCTATAAGGAGCTTCGGCGTCCCAGTTTTCAACGTGGTCAGCGTTCCGGCGGCGTTGCTGCGGGGTGTCCACTCGTGACTTTGCCAGCCAGTTTTTTTTAGGCCTGATCCCATCGTCGTCGGCCCCTGCCGGGACCAGCGAGGATGGCGTAAAGGCCTGCGGCGCTCCCCCTCAAGGAGCACAGCTACAACTTCACCGTCCCAGAGGGGACGGCGTCCGTCGACGAGATCATCGATGGCCTGGAAGACGTCATGGGGAGTGAAGGGGTGCTGTTCCTGCAACACCTCGGAGCTTCGAAGTTCCTAGTTGCGGCTCGGTCGGCTGCACAAGCAACCAAGTTGATGGTGTTGAGAAACGGACCGATCCCGCCGCTTCCACCACTGTTGCGAACGACGGGCCGATCCCGCCGAAGCCACCACTGTTGCGTAGCGTATGTTTATCAGCTCGCGACTGCTTCTGCGCAGAGCTGATAAGACGAGCGGACGAGACGATGGTGAGTTAAACAAGGTTTATGTACAGCATATATACAGAAGCGTTACAATTTCGGCACTGGGGCCGACAGAGACTCGAAAAGCCGAGCTCTTCTCTCTAACACATAGGTCAGCTTTTCGCCTAAAACCGCCGACTCACACACCTGCCGGCTCTCCGACACGGGGCCTCCTCTCACTCACATAGGACCGCCGCTCGCGACGCGCCGCAGGGCTTCTTTTATTTACACCGGGTCCAACCAAAATGTCCAATCAGAAGCGCCGCTTTGTCGTCAGGGCAGACTCCTCCAATGGCGCGCCGCGCCAAGCGTCAGACCACCAGGCACGCGGCCGCCGGCTCGCTGTCACGTGCGCCGCTGACTCACTGCACCTGGGCCAGAGGGCGCCGCGCGTGTTCACGCCGTTGAGATGTTCGCGTCGGGCGGGTTGCGGCTGGCCTTGACCCAGATTGCCTTTTCCGAGGCACGGACGTTTGACGAGGACTCGCTGGCATAACAGCACCCCCGCCGCCAGACAATGCACCGGAAAGACGAGCTGCTTCCACGGGGCTCGGATGTCAGGTGCGCTCGTCCGCCAAGTCCCTCCAGGTTCGCCTCCAGGGCCATGGGGAGAATACAGCTCCAGACTGGTCCGGGAACACATCCCATTTTTGACGACGGATCCCAGCTCCACTGGCTTGTCGCCGCAACTTGTCGACCAGCTTCACTCGTCTCTTCTGACCATCTTCGGTCTCAGCACTTGTCGATGGTTCTGCAACTTGCCAAGAAACGGTTCGACAACAGACAACACACGACACAAGCAAGTGCCCTCGGTCACCCGACAGAACACCAGACAAAGTATAGTACAACATATACCTATCTACGTGTCTATCGGAATTTTGTTCCCTCTACATCAAGAGGCACATGTGGGACACAAGACTCTTAAAGTAAGAACTTGAATTTTTCACAATTACAACAACGCAACGAATTAGAATACCACATAAAGTTGGCCCCTTGAGATCACTCTGAACAAGAGCGCTCAGCCCAGGTCGTGATGAGGTCAAAATTTTGCCCCGAATCGCCAACGAGAAATCGAAAGGTTGAGAAGTTACTAGCTGGAACTCACTGCTCAATGCACCTGCCTTAGCGTTTACCTTTCCTTTATTTTATTTTTTTTTTTTTTTTTGATAGCGAACGTCAAAGTTGCGCTGTGGAGCAACATGCTCCACTTCAGTAACCGGCCACTTTTAGGCGACGATACCTATGCGGCACCAAGAGCGGCTCACACTTTCGACGTTGCACAAGGGAACAACGATACGGCTTGCTACTGAATGACTCCTCACCGCTTAGCTTGATATCGTGTTCGATCACCGTCGTTTCTCCGGGACGGTCCGACAACACATACCCAAACTCGGAAACAATCTTTCTCAGGTCCTCTTTCTCAGGTCCTCCTTCACTTACGCTAGGCTCTAGGTTTATCTGCTCCCGGATTACTTTCGATCCCCCTTCAATTACCTCACTAGAACTAAAAATTTCTGCTTCCTCTTCCTTTGAAGCATTCAACAACAGATTTACGACCGCTTGATGTTGAACGTATGGTTTCATCAAGTTGTAAATTTTGTCCGGCCGCCTTCCTAATTTCACTTCATAAGTTGTATCGCAAGACTTCGATAATACTTTGGCGGGCCCTTCCCAATCAACCTCAAGCTTGTTCCTTTTGGACGGCTGCAGCGGCATTACCTGACTTCCTACTTCAAAAACACGCTTCTTCACCGATTCCTCGTAGTGCTCCTTCGACAGCACTTTTGCCGCGTTTTTTCTGGCTTTCCCCTAGCGCTTCAATTTGGCTTTCCGCTAGCGCTTCAATCGAGAGATCCTCACGCTGCTCTCGAATGAGCGTCTCTCGATCAACTCTCGGCAGCTCGCTCCAACTTTCCGCTACAGGCGAGGGCGTTGCAACCCTCTCGCTCTGACTCATTGGCGCCATGTCGTCTCCCCCTACCGCGCCGGCCGTGCCGACCGCTTTCGCGACGGGCCGCTCGCGTGACTGCTCACATGACTCATGCGGAAAATTTCCTTTCTGGGGTTCCGTCGACCCGCCGACAAGGTCACTTGAGAGTTCACTGCATTGAACCAGATCAGGCTTCCGCGTTTGCGATCGCGTGAGGGCCATGCACGCTAAGTTGGGGAAGAACGATTTGCCCTGCTCTTTGAGGAGCTGCTCCGAGTTGTTGGAGAAAAGATAAGGAAAACGATCATTTAGCGCGGCAGACACAGCCGCTTCGGTGCAAAGTTTACCGAACGGGCCTTCAATGACAACCGTGGCGATTGGTAAGCGAACACTCTGCTCCTCGGCGACTTGCCTGATCCACGCGCATTCTCCTGTTAAGTCGTCCGGAGACACCAATGAAGGATGGACAACGTCCATGGTTGCCGCTGAATCTCTAAGCGCTCGGCACGTTTTCTTATTTACTTTAATTTCTTGGAGATACGGCTCCAACAACCGAATGTTTTTTTCTGATTCTCGGATCGTTGCGAAAGCAAACTTTTCCTGACAGTTTCTCGCGATGTGCCCTTCCTTTTTGCAGTTGTAGCAGATTAGCGGCTTCCGTTTGCTTTCCGATTCAAATGCCTGTGTGGTAGAAACCTCACTCGATTTCTCCGCTTCTGTTTGCCCTTCCCCTACACTGTCCTTCGTAAGAGACGGTTCCTTCTTGAAATTACGGTGCGGAGCGGATTTCCGTTGATCAGGTTTCCTTGAAAAGCCCTCTTTCCTTTCATCCTTTTCAACACGCACTGCCCTGCTATGCAACTTTCGGCGAGCATAATACTCCTCAGCTAACTCAGCTGCCTTATTTAACTGTACTTCCCCAAGTCTGTCCTGCAGCCAAAGTCTGACATCCTCCTCGATGCAGCGGTAGAATTGCTCCAATGCAACGCATTCCACCACTTTATCGCGGTCGTCATAAACACCTTCGCCCTTGAGCCATTCAATCAAATCGGCTTTAAGACGAAACGCGAAGTCAACGTGTGACTCATTCCCCTTTTTAGCATACCGAAACCTTTGCCTGAAAGCCTCGGGTGACAACTTATAACGTCTCAAGAGCACTTCTTTAACCTCGTCATAGCTCTCAAACGCTTCCCTCGACAAGCAAGTTATCGCGTCGGACACTTCGCCGGGAAGAAGAGCTAGCAGGTTCCGCGCCCAAAGAGACTGCTCCAAAGCATTTCGCTCACAGACGTGTTCAAACTTGACGAGATACTTCGCCATGTCCTCGCCTACTACGAACGGTGGCAGTTGGTCCCGAATTCTAAAACCGCTGACCTGAACTGTTGGAGAAGCTACGCTAGGCGCCTGCGAACACTGTAGGATTGCCAATTCTAGTCGTTTCAACTCTAGGCGCTCTTGTCTCTCGGCCTCCTCGCGACGTTCGCGCCTTTCAGCCTCCTCACGTTCGCGAGCTTCACGCCTTTCAGCCTCCTCGCGAGCTTCACGCCTTTCAGCCTCCTCGCGAGCTTCACGCCTTTCAGCCTCCTCGCGAGCTTCACGCCTTTCAGCCTCCTCACGTTCGCGAGCTTCTATTTCCCGCCTTTCAGCCTCCTCACGGCGTGCTTTAATATCCACCCAGGCCTCATCGACTTCCTCAGCCGACACTCCCTCATCCTTCATGATCTCAAGGATCGCTTGCTTTCGTTTCGCACGGCCTAAAGTAATGCCGAGTTCCTCACAAATTTCGATGAGTTCCTTCACTTTAAGGTTCTCCATCGTTCACACTAGCCTCTTGCTGTTTGCCCCTGTTAACAATTTACTTGCCGTACCCACTATAAGCCTACTAGCAAGACGCGCAAGCAATTTTTCACACTCCCGTGTTTACCCCCTCCGCATTAACTTTGGTTTCAAAGCACTTCGACTTTGCTCGAAACGATCAAAGCTCACTATAATGCTTCACACAGCCCTTCTCTAAACTACTACAACCTGAGCTAGAGTAGTCTGGTGAACTGAGGGGAAAACATCAGGCACTCACCGCATCGATGTCGCTGACGCCGGCCGATCCCGCAGCTGCCAACCACTGTTGAGAAACTGCCTCCGTGGCTGCCACCGATGCCACCACTGTTGAGAAACGGACCGATCCCGCCGCTTCCACCACTGTTGCGAACGACGGGCCGATCCCGCCGAAGCCACCACTGTTGCGTAGCGTATGTTTATCAGCTCGCGACTGCTTCTGCGCAGAGCTGATAAGACGAGCGGACGAGACGATGGTGAGTTAAACAAGGTTTATGTACAGCATATATACAGAAGCGTTACAATTTCGGCACTGGGGCCGACAGAGACTCGAAAAGCCGAGCTCTTCTCTCTAACACATAGGTCAGCTTTTCGCCTAAAACCGCCGACTCACACACCTGCCGGCTCTCCGACACGGGGCCTCCTCTCACTCACATAGGACCGCCGCTCGCGACGCGCCGCAGGGCTTCTTTTATTTACACCGGGTCCAACCAAAATGTCCAATCAGAAGCGCCGCTTTGTCGTCAGGGCAGACTCCTCCAATGGCGCGCCGCGCCAAGCGTCAGACCACCAGGCACGCGGCCGCCGGCTCGCTGTCACGTGCGCCGCTGACTCACTGCACCTGGGCCAGAGGGCGCCGCGCGTGTTCACGCCGTTGAGATGTTCGCGTCGGGCGGGTTGCGGCTGGCCTTGACCCAGATTGCCTTTTTCCGAGGCACGGACGTTTGACGAGGACTCGCTGGCATAACAATGGTAAACCAAGGATTCAAGTTACAAGGTCACAAGGTACAAGTTGAGGCAGTCGGGGCGCCAACCGTACAAGCAAGTGTGTTCCGCCTCCCGCCGTAGGTGTCTGATGACGCAGTTATTTCAGCTCTTCAGCCATACGGAAAAGTGAAGGGTATCACATTTGTTACCTTGCAAAGGTATCAATCAACGTACACTGGTACCCGCATCGTCCGAATCGAGATGGCCAAGCCCGCCCCTAACTTCCTATCAATTCAAGGTCACCGCGTGAGGCTCGAGTATCGTGTTATGCGCAGAGTATGAACACGCTGCAGCAGAGAAGGTCATGTTGCGGCTACTTGCACAACACTCTTCTGTAAACGATGTGGCACCTTCGGCCATAAATCTGAGGATTGTGTGTCTAAGTGTAAGCGCTGTAATGGGGACCACGCGATGAAAGATTGCTTCCGTTCCAAGTCATACGCAGATGCAGGGCAGAGCATTTCACAGTCACTGAAAGAATTCCCAGAACTGCTTCGAAAAAAGTGCTTCGAAGAGAACAACCCAATTTGGACCTCTAGGCACATGGAGGTTTTGCAACGCAAAACCAAGCCACGGCCACAGAAGATTCCAGATTATTGGGATGAGGACAGTGCAACCGACACAGAATTTTATGACGCCAAGACAGAAGACGCCAGCGACGTTGACGCCGCGTCGCCATGCACAACGAGTGACAACGACGTTTCTGCGCTAACTGGGGACACCGCAGCGTTGTCATCTCCCACAACGTCGTCACAGGATCCCCGCAACGCTGTGGAGACGCCGAGTGCGTCTGCTACGTCTTCATCAGAGGAACTCAAGGCCACAGAAAACTTACAATCCTCGAACGCATCACCGCTGGAGGAAGCGTCCCAAGTATCTCGGAGCGCTGGCCAACCGGGAAAATCACTCCGAACTTCATGAACGGCCACCTGTGGGCCTGGAAGGTAGCGTGATGATGACGCCCACGAAAGAAGTAAAGACCGCGTCTTCAAAGAAACCTAACACGCCTCGCACACACACTGTACACGCCCAAGAAGAAGCGTCCGGCAAGACATCCAGACATCGTAGGAGCCGATCACCATCACAAAAATTAAGGAGTGACAGATTTTCGCAAGCCTCACGATCGGTATCTTTGTCTCCTGAAAATACGTGTTCTCCCGACAAGTTGTCTAGAGCCACAAACTCTCAGCGTCGCACCAAGCCTGGTAGTTCAAGCAGTGGAAGTGATGTCACCACCTCCGGAACATCAAAAAAGCCCCGAGAGGATTCGCCAAGCCGAGATCCATCACCTGATGCGGGTGAGGACTCAATGTATTTTTAATTTGTGCTACCCAAATCCATTCTTTACGCTTCCTGTTGTCTTTACCGTTGCAATGCTTGCTTCCCAGCCATACAACCACTATGCATTTGTTGTCTCTGATGCATACAAACTGTTTAGTATTCCATATGTTACTGTCATTCACGATGGAACCTTCATGTGAAAATTTGTGAGCTCTATGCTGTGGTGGCTATGCCCTGTTATAGTAATTGCATGTGAGTTACGTTGCATGCTGCGTGTACTATTTCTGTTAATATTGGTGTTGCTTACTGGGTCCGTTCTATCTGTGCGCGTGAGTAAATCTCAGCGCCAGTCCTTCGAGTATCAACACGTTGACTTCATCCACTGCCATTTGACACAGGAGAGGCTGTGCCGTCCCCTTACGCATCGCTGTTAAAAAAAGAGAAAAAAAACAATTGTTTCGTTCCCCCCCTAAATTTATTTTAAATGGATAGGTTATCTTTCATGACTTACAATGTTCGTGGTTTTAAAGACCTTGTAAAACAACAGGAGATAATAAACTTTGTGCGCTCGCTCGGGGTCGACGTGCTTTTTCTGCAAGAGACCAACTTTCGAAAGCGGCACGACATCATGACCTTCTGTACTAGATTTTAGGTTGAAGCCTTCTTCTCCTTAACGCAGACGCAGTCGCGTGGCACCGGTGTCGTGTTTCTCAATCCGAGGTTCAGGCGGGGTGCGCATTGCCTCTTCGCTGCAGAAGGCCGTGTTATTGCGGTGGACATGTGGATAAACGACCAGAAAATCCGATTCACCAACTTTTACGCGCCGTAGATAGGTCTCTTGCCAATGACTTTTTTAGAGGTGCCAGGTCATTCCTGCTGAATTCAGCACCGCGCGTATTGTAAGGTGATTTCAACTGTGTTTTGTATTCAATTCGAGATGTTCGAGGCCCTAGTTAAGGACAAAGCACATACCATTCGAAAGAGTTGCAGAAAATATGTAGAGAGTTGAAGCTGGTCGATGCATGGACAACACTTCACGGGAACACCTTTGGAGCTACGCGCGTTCAGGGTACGTCTGAGAGCAGAATTGACAGAGTCTATATACCTAACGAGCTCGTTGAAAATTTAGAGACATGCGATGCCATTTCTTTAGTGCCTGGGCAACGCAAGCTCAGCGACCACATGCCAGTGCTGTTCACCTTGAAGGCCCAGCTGGGAAGGCATTGCTCCAAGTTGTGGCGAATGGATTCATCAATTTTAAATGATGAAGTTTCGGTATCTGAAATGCGCATGAATATCTATGCGTCTTTCGAAGACACGCTGCAAATTACGCCGACAGCATGGGATCTCTTGAAGGTAAGATGGCGTGTGATTGCGCAGGAGGCCGCGAAAATGCGTCATGCACGTCTAACATCACAAATGATTGAAACATTGAGGCGTATTCAAATCATTGAGCGCACAGGTAATCTGACCAGCGCCATTCAAGAGTACATTGGGGCCAAAAAGGCAAAATAGGACCTCTTGTTGAGGGCAAGGTCTGGGGCTTTTAAACTCGCAGAGGAACTGCACCTGCCTAAGGATGAACTAGGTAACTTGGCATACGAACAGCGAGTAGGGGTAAGGAAACACCAGCCCAGTATTATTGGTGCAGCACGGACAGAGTGTGGGAGCATCGTCACAGATATCAAATCAATCGAGGAGGTCTTTAGAGCGCATTTTGAAAGGCTTTGCTCTGCAGATAATCGCTCGAAAGACCGCAACCAGCATCAAAGAATCGCAGAATTTTGCGAAGGACTGCCCACGCTGTGTCCTGAGGCGTCTGATATGCTCTGCGCTGAAGTGGCGAAAGATGAAGTTTGGCAAGCCTTGGGGAAAATGAACACTACCACGGCTCCAGGTCGAGACGGAATACTGACGGGGTTTTATGTAACTTTCTTCGACGTCCTAGGTGACGCACTTACTGACATGGTTAACGGGTTCATTGTTGATGGGCAAAAGCCGAGGTCTTTCAGTGAGGGCCATGTAGTCTTGCTGCCAAAGGAGGGCATGGATCCTTACGATCCACGGTCATGGAGGCCGATTACCCGCCTTAACACGGACTACAATCTTGTAGCTACGATCCTTGGCTTGAGGCTAAAACCTTTTCTGCCCGATATAGTGTCACCCACGCAAACGTGTGCTGTGCCGGGTAAGTCAATTTTTCAAACACTTACTCTGATAAGAGATTTGTTCTACTATGCCAACGCCAAAAACGTTACCGGTGCTTTCGTGTCATTGGATCAAGCTAAGGCCTTTGATAGGGTCGAACATGACTACCCATACTACGTACCTAGAATGTTTGGTTTGCCTGAGCAGTACGTTCGCTGTATAAAGCTTCTATACAGAAACATGACCAGCCGACTTCTCATCAACGGCGTGGAGACAGCGAGCTTTCCAGTAACAGTAACAGTAAGCTAGAACGTATTCAGAGGCGTGCAGCTCGGTTTGTGTGCTCTAGATATAGAAGGCGGGATCCAGTAACTGATATGCTAAATTCACGCAATTTAGAATCACTGGAAATTCGACGACGGAAACAAAAACTTAAAACATTATTTCGTATAATCCAAGGCATATTCAAAATACCTAAAATTGAGTACATACGCCTTCCCGGAAAACGTAGCACTAGATTGAATCATGATGCCCCCATTGAACCTTTCAGCGCTCGCACTGACATCTTTCGGTGGTCATTTTTCCCGGATGCTATAGAACAATGGAATTCTTTACCCCAACATGTTATTAATAGTACTGATATACAAACTTTTGACAGAGAAATTGATGCTTATTTTGGTAATGGTTGAAGTACTGCCCATTCTGTTTTCCTGTGTTTATTGCTTAGTGGTTTTTTAGGTGTTCTGTTTGTACTCATATTGTACTCCCTCCCTGTTGTGACCCTCAAGCGAGGGTTGACAGTATTATTGAATAAAATAAAATAAACAAGAGGTGTTCGCCAGGGATGCCCAATCGCACCCGTGCTCTTTGTTCTTTCCATAGATCCTCTCCTTAGGAAAGTAGCAAAGTGCCCTAATATTCAGGGCTTTGCAATGACAGGTCTGGAGTCACCGCTTATGCGGATGACATCTCTGTGTTCGTGCGATACCAAGCCAGTTAACGAGCGTTCTTGGAGCTGTTCGAAGAGTATGCCAGTTTATCGGGTGCTTTCCTGAATGCGGAGAAAAGCAAAGCCCATCGTTTTGGTAGCTTCCATGGCTCTTTGCCGGGTAGTATTCAATACGTGGATGCCGTAAAAGTCCTCGGGGTATTCATTCAAGACGGGGGGGGGGTGGCCAAAAGAAATTTGGAGGACACCGCACATCGAGCCACGCAGGTCTTCGCGCATGCCACTGACTTCAATTTGTCACTTGACGCCAAAGTGACGGTGGTGAAAACCAAAGCATACGCATATGCTTTTTATATCGGGCACATTGCACTCATACCCAAACTTTTTGTGAGCCGCCTTGCGTCATTGGCTGGAGCCTTCCTATGGGACGGGGAAGACAGCAAAAGTTCAACAAAAGTCCCTGAAGCTCCCAAAAAGTTGTGGAGGACTCAGTCTGCCAGATGTTGCGACATTCACAAGGGCACTTGCAGCTAAAACAGTTCATAAGTTGTTTCAGAACACTGACTATCCTGGCCGTAGCTTATTGCTATATTGGACCGGAACTCTTGGAGCCGCATTCACGTCGGAAAGGTACCAAGGACCTCAAGCAGAACACCCACATGCCTTTTATAAGGCAGAAGAGGGCCTCAAGCGTTCGGTTGACGGCGACGCCACCGAAGAATACTTTACCCGCACGCATTAGCGAAATGTTAATCAGTCGCTTGATTACTGACGAGGAAAAACAGAGATGGAGGCCCAGAAAGTGCAAGAAATGGCGGAAAAACCACGTACCGGAAATAGTTAGAGAATTTGATTGGCTGCGGCGATGGGACGCGTTGCCCACTCGTCAGAGACTGTTAAAGTGGGGCGTTGTTCCCAATGCCCACTGCCCCAACTGCGGGAAAAAAGAAACGATCCGCTACACGATGGTTGAATGCGTAGCGGTTAAAGGCGTGTGGCACGTCGTGCGTCTTCAATTCGGAGTGTCCATTCCTTCGAGCCAACAGCGCAGAAGCGACTTATTTGAACAACTCGTACTGTACGTCACAATGTTCGTCTTGTGGCGTCACCGCTGTATGGCCGAAACACGGCGACGACCCCAACGAGCTGCATACCCAGCGTTACAGAAGATTAGCATGGTCATGGTTCTGTACCTTACCGAACAGATGGAAACTCAGGGTGAAGAAGCATTTATCAGAAGGTGGCACACACGTTTTTTGGGAGTTCGTAACGGGTATATTGAACTTCCTTTACTGCCATTTTAACCCGGGGGAGAAAATTTCTTCTCGTCGCACGTAATATGTGAATCTGTTCTAGTTCACTGCTTTTTTGCGTTTCTTTTCTCTTTGTTTTCTTGAGTGATTCGTGATCTGTGAGAATATTGGAAGTGCTGTGTGTTACATTCTGTCTATGTTTTGTTGTTTGTACACGCCACTGAAGTGATTTTGTTACACCAGACAGTTGTACTCACCTGAAATGTTGTTACCAGTTCGCAATAAACTTCCCTGTTTCGCCCCTAAAACTGGAAAGGGCGACGCGGCGCAGTGCGCGTGTGGCGCGTGCTTAGGAAAAAGCCGCTAGAGGAGAAAAAGGAAGAAGTTGCGACCTTGCAATAAACCGTCACCGAGCACACCTCCCTCCCTCTGTTGGCTACAAGCATCATTACCACTAGACTACCGTGGGGGTCCACACAGTTTTCAGAAATCTAACAAAAAAATGGCAGCATATCCACGGAGTGAATGATGGAGAGTGGGGCGAAGCATTCGTCCGTCCATGCGTCCGTCTGTGTGACCGTCCATGCGTCTGTTTGTGCGCCCGTCCCTGCGTTCTTTCATGCATCCGCCCCTGCGTCCGTTCATGCGTCCATCCATGCATCTGTTTGTGTGTCCGTTCGTTCATCTATTCAACACTCCAAGTCCCACCACCTCGCATCTTTTTATCATATATTCCCCATATAGAAGCACCGCCATCCAGCGGACATTCCAAGGACTAAACGAGAGGTGGCACACGCACACTTTCTTACGGCCTGCGCTTTGGGTCCACTTCCCACCTTTAACCACCTCGAGTTCATGGTATATTCTAGTTCACTGTATACATGGCACTGCGACCAAACGCTCGCTAAACCTTTCGAAAACCAAGGAGGTTACGCCCAGCGAGTATAACGTAGCAACCTTTCCCTGTCAGATAGGGCCCAATTTACATGCCAATGGCTGCTAATGAGAAATGAGAGACAGGAGAATTCGGCTTTTACTTTCTTACGGCTTGCGCTTCGTATCTACTTCTCATTTTAACCACCTTGAGTTCATTCATGGTATATACAAGTTCATTGTATTCATGGCACTGCGGCTCAACGCTCGCTAAACCTTTCTAAAGCTAAAGAGGTTACACCTAGCGAGTATAATGTAGCATCCCTTTCTTGTCCGATAGTGTTCAATGTACATGCCAATGGCTGCTAATGGGGATCGCATCCTGCGCGTTGACTAAAAGCCGAATGCTCATGTCTCTCATTCCCCATTAGCCGTCATTGGCATGTACATTGAGCACTATTTTTTATTGTTAAACAACGCACAGAAGAAATCTCTCACTGGCACCACCTTGGAGGTCAAGTGTCATACCTATTTCGGGTATGTGCCACTGGTGGTTACATACGAGGGACGCCCAAGCCACGCCATAAGGGGCTTCGCCCCTAAAATGAAATAAATCCAAGTGACAGGGCTCATGTGCTTCCCTATTGCAATGCTATAAACTATACTTCGATCATAACAACCCCCGCACCGACCTTGGAGAATTTAGCCGCCGTGGCCCTGGACACCCGCTTCACAATGCGTCAGCACTGATGGTGGCCGTGAACGGCAAGAACGCGCCGGCATCTTTGACCTGCAATAAAATGATGGTCAGAGAGCATGATTCTTTGATCCGAGGCATGGTTCGGAGCGCTTCAATACGGTAGAACACGAGCGCTACCGTTTGATTTCATGTTAAGCGACATACCGTTTGATTTCATGTCAAGCGACGATAAACGATAAAAACAAAAAAATTGGCAGATACCATGTACAATGGGAATCGCTGATATGCGAAGCACGAATGAGAAATGTAGATATGTTACTTTGAAATCAGGAAAACTTTACGAGGTGGGGATAAATGATGCCGTACATGGCTTCCGTGTCATTATTATCCTGTTTGGATGTGTCTCTTGCCTTCGTCTTGTATTCACGTCATGTGATACTAAATTTAGCATATGTGGAGCTAGCAAAACGACCACGAGCACGCTAAGGGAGCTGTATGTTGTCACGTTTTTACATGACACGCCTGTCAGGATTTTCCTGTTTGTTCCATTCATATACTTTCGTCATCCATGCACTGGCGTCGCTTAACACCAAATTTGGTATCCGTGGAGTTAGAAAAACAACCACGAGCACATAATCGAAGGCCCAATATACTAAAAAGTAGCGTTGACGCGCACGCACGCTACGCACAGCGACGCTACGTTAGCAAAACGCGAGCACTCTATAGTCCGACGCCAAACGCGACCAGCGTCCGTCGGCGTGGCCCGACGGCAACCTGCGCAAAATGCGACATACCGCATTTTGCGCCGATGGGTTACCCAGAAAACAGTGCGCCTCCCGCTTTTCGCCACGGAGGGACGCCCAACGCTCTGAAACGTGCTGAAACGCGCATGCGTCACTACAACGCAGCGCTGCGCGTGCTTCCGAGTATATGGAAGGACCGGTGCCTGGCGCGGCAACGCCCACTGGACGCGACGAAATGAACGCTGGTGAGCACGCGCACCGCGTCAAGTCGAAAGGTATTGGCGCCCTGACTGTGGCATGTAGTGATGTTCTCACATGACGCATATCTCATGATTATCATTTTTGCACCAGTCATATGAATTCGACATTCATTGGCGTCACGTAATACCAAATTTGGCATATGTGAAGCTAGCGAAACGGCCGCGAGTGCATCGTCATTGTGGCATGTAGTCATGTAGCTACATGACACGCAGGTAGTGGTTATCATGTTTGGATGTGTCATTTACCTATGTCGTCCGTTCGCGTCGCGTAATACCGAGTTTGGTACATGTGAAGCTCTTCGCATTTGAAAAACTGTATATATATATATATATATATATATATATATATATATATATATATATATATATATATATATATATATATATATATATATATATGGGAAAGAAGTGCATACCTAGGGGCTCCTTTTTCCGTGTTTTAATACAATACTAATGAGATCCAACAGACAGCAATGCCAAGGAATGCACAGGGGAAGCTATTAGAACCAATGGAATGTAAATAAGAAGAAAGAAGAAAGAAAAGTGGATGAAAAAATAACCAGCCGTGAGCAAGCTTCGAATAACGCGTTCGATGCTCTCTCTCTCGCTCTATATATATATATATATATATATATATATATATATATATATATATATATATATATATATATATATATATATATATATATATAGGTAGATGCCTCTATTTGGCTGTCTAATTAACTCTACACAAATTATTTGTCTTCGCTATCCTTTCCCCCTCCCCTTAGTGAAGGGTAGCGAATTGGTTTCTACAATTTTATTTGACCTCCCTGCTGTATGTCATTTGATTCTCTCTCTCTCTACCCAAGTTGTAACGTGTTGCTGCCATGCGTCCCAGTTTTAAAGGTCATCCTGCGAATTCTGATATTGCGTTAGGACTTCCTATTGTCTGCCGCTTTGTCCCCTTTCCCCCACTCAGCCTCTTTTCCTTCCTGACGTCGTACTTTTGTTGTACTTTGTTTCCGGGCACCCAGTGATTGTGATGAAAAGCTTAATATAATGAGTGAGTGAGTGATTGCTGGAGAGAGGGAGGGAGGGAGGGAGGGAAGGAAGGAAGGAAGGAAGGAACGAAGGAGGGAGGAAAGGAGCGAGTGAGCGAGCGGAGATTCAGTATTCGTCAGTAGTCTGACGTTTGTGTTAACCACACAAATACTGAAAAACACTTCTATACCAATATCTAGATGCTGCAAACTATTTCAACTGTCTGCGGCGCTCCGCACAAAGGTATTGGTATAAGGTAACATGAGTGTCAAAGTAAAATCGGCCACTGCAGTGCAGTTTGAATTAGATTTTTCCTGCTGCCATGTTTTATGGAATCCCGAATAGAAACAAAAAAAAAGAGAATACAATAATGTAAGTATGCCGGCCAGTTGTCGATAAAAGGGTGGTTGGTATTGGTTAAGTTTACGTGTTGGAGAGAAGGCCAATATCTAATGCAAGAAATATTAGAGCCCCGTTTCATGCTGGTTGGTCTGAAATAAGAAGGGGACGCGGGGTTTTAAGAGAAGCAAAATGAAACCAATAAGTTTCAGTTGTTGTTCAACAATGCACAAACATTGGAGAGTGTAGTCAATGTATTCGAAAGGGAAATACTTTGAACAACTTAGCGTTTAGGACACGAATCTTAAGCGCTGGCAGCGCTGCCATGGGTGATTCCGAAGCCTTCAAAACATCCCCGCTCAATCCCCGTATTCTTACAGAAGCTCGCAGTTGCGGCTGCGAGTGCTTAGAGAGCTGTCTTTTCGACTACAGCCTGAGCTTAGGGGTAATGTTGATGTCGGCAGGCGAATTGTCGTAGCGCAAAGCCTGCGTCAGACAGCCTATACTTTTTGCGCGCGCTAGTAGTACCTAAGGAGACGTAGCTTACCGTGAGATCACCGCAAGTACATGCGCACAAGCTCATCTATGTCAAGAAGTAAAAAAAGTACGAGCAAAGCTATTACTCAAAGTTTGAATTCATCATGAATACAATCTTCAAGCGCTTCCATGCAAATCCAGCATGACAGCTTCCTTAACTGTTTTAGGGGCCAATCTCCTAAAGGCGTGAGTCAGCCCATTTATTGAATGCATGTACGTTACCGCCTATAATTCCACCTTTGCCAACTTCCCACTGCTTCATCCTTGGAAACATCCCAGTACGCCCCATCACCGATTCACTACTTCATTGACCATAAAGGCGTTATAATGAAGGCGCAAAGGAAGCGACATATAGCTCCACTTGGTACTAATAAATTTTCTTGTATAAATATACGCAATATTTGTCACGTCTTTGATGATTGAGTGGGCAATATTCGCGGATGGTTTACGGTTTAGCGATGATACCCTCCATCACTTCGCCCCACTCATCATCATTCACTCCGTGAATATGCCGTATTTTTTTCTATATTTTAATCTAAAATTAAACATGAGGTGCCTGTCTTTTTTAGGAGATATTAAATTGCTATTTCGTTAGAGGCAAAGAACGACTTGTTCAGATGTTTGAACAAGCATGAAGTACGTTTTAGTACCGGTCGCACCATGAGTACGCAAAGTGCTTTGCATAGGTTTGCAATTACCACAGTGGACCAAGTTTTCTACGTTGCACTATTGAACAACTTCTGAGCTACATTATGAGGCTATTAAAAAAGAGTCCATTGTGAAAGGCTCACTGTACTGAATAAAAGATTTCCACTTGTGTAAAGCGAATATGCACGCCTGAATAATTGATTGTCAGTCCCTTGAGTATCTCCTTAGACTACCGTGGCAACATGAATGGCCCGCGTAAACAAACATGACGGCGAAATCTAAAGGCAGGGTGACACTTTCGTTATATTTTTCTTTACCGTTTGTTAAAGTTTGTGAATTTTGATTTCACACTGTGCCAAAGTTTTGGAAGTATAGCAATGCGGTGCACAGGTGAGACAATTCGAAGCGGAAATGAGCTCTGTTTGTAGTTGCTCATGAAATTAGTGCGAGCAGACGAGCTTACATCAAAGTGGATCGAATGAGAAAGAAAAACGTTGCAGAGATACACAACAGGCGGTAATCAGAAACAATGTACAGCACGTGCGTACATTGCGGGCAGGCTTCAGGCTTCTCAGTATATGTTGTACGCGGACACTTCAGCGAGCACATTCCGGCTACTCCAGATAATTATAGTAACACTGGAGCCAGAAACAAACATAACTAACGTCCGCGTACGTCTTTTGTTTAATGAAGCGCTTGCCTACACGAAAGTACACTGAGCACTTAGAGAAGCGCATGACACTAAATATCCGTGACACACACAGAATTCAATAGTACATACTTCCCGGTGAGAAAGGAGCACGTTTGGTGGCAGGCTACTTATAGTGAGGCGTAGTTCACAGAAACACAAACGTCACAAGAAACCAAGAAGACAGACGACGGAGTGCCGACTTTACCTAGTTGTTGAAGTGAAGAAGAAACGACAGTCGGGCGAGTTTAGTACGGATGCATTATTGAGAAAGCGGCGTTACAGAAGGAGACAAAAACACAAACACACCAAAACAAGCGCTGCTTGTGGAGTTGAAATCCTTTCGGCCTATTGAGGTCACGCCGTTTTCCTAATAATGTTACAGCTGAGTAGTACAAGTTTGCTCATTTCTTTTTTTAGAGAAGCTTCATCTCTTGCTTTAAAGCACGTTCACTGATATTGCCCAGTAAACGCACATTACCATCATTGTCCGCATAAACATTAAAAACAACCACGTGGTTTCTCGTGCATCGTTGAAGAGGAGTCGAAGAGGAAAGATAGCTTTATTTTTTTCTCAGTCGTTTCTACTTAGAACACTTCTTTTCCGCCTATTTCTCCTCCCCCTCCCCTAAGAAAAAAAGAAAACTTTCTGTGCCTGCCATGGTTCTGCACTGCCTTTGGGATCGATACTCGTTTTTAACAAGTCACGATAACGTCACAACGTTTGAAAATATCTGACGTCATGCTGACGTGCTCACATCATGATGACCTTTTGGCATCACTCGTGTGGACATCGACGGTAAATTTTCGCGTTTTCTAAAGCCTCTTTGGCTTTCACCTAAAAAAAAATTCGAACGACAGTAACACGCATTTGTTTTGGCAACATCTTTCTATGCGCCCTGTTATAACTGCTGTTAGGGCTCTGCTCTCACCGCTTCTTATTCAGTGTTCATGCAAATCAGTCAAGCACTGTTTTAACACGCCACGTAGAATGGCGTTCTGACAAAACAAATATACCGACGGGAGCCACTACAGAACAGAAGAGCGCATTGAATGCGGCGAAAAACTTTTCATGGTGACTTCGACCTCTTTTGGATAGCGCTCACCGCAAAACTTGTAATCTCTTCGCAAACGAAACGCTTTGTGCTTCAACCCCGACAGAATCCGCACCGTGGTCCTAGTGCACTCGAATGTGGGAAATTTGAATATCTTGTCCCTAATCCGGCACCCAAAGATCTGCATACGAATCGGTCTGCCTGTCTTGGCTAGAGCAGCCTTGAATACGATTCGAGATCGTTCTCATCGTCGAAACTCGATTGGATGGCTCTCTGAGAAAGGATCGTGAGAGATCGGTGAAGGAAAGACGCATTCGGGAATAACAAGAACGGATGCCGAAAGGGTTTCTTGATTATTCGTTTAGTATCTTCAACGAAAACGAAAACTGGTGCGACACATCTTATGTTCTTGAATGAAATACCGAGAAGGCGATTGTCATGAGTGTTTTAAACACTCTTGAAGAAAGTATAAAGTTGTCGAAGGGAAGCATTGTCCATTCTGCCGTATCAAGAAGAATACATAGTCACTACGCTGCCGTGAAAATAGAAGCTAGAGAAACAGTGTCGGAAGCAACGACAGCGGCTGCAAATCATTCACGTTCTTATTTGGGCTTCTGCGCACTTAGATAAGCACTTCCATTCCTACTGTTCTCCATGCGAGCAAACGACACGTGTTCGTCCCATAATGAGATCAAATGACAACTGCTGATAACAGCGCCATCTCGATATATACGTCACGAGACGAAGGAGCACAACTATTGGTGGGAAGTACCGCCACCGAGTATCGCGAAATTGTGAAAGCTATTGGCGATGGCAAGCGGGCTGTTCAAGGTAGATACGACCGGTAGCGAAGGCTCCTTAAAATATCGTACGTCCAGCAAATGGTGACTGATCAACTGCTTATGGGGCTTAGCACCATCTCTGTGAGGAGGAAACTATTCCGGTTGAACAAAAAAATAAGAATAAAACGGATGTGACGCAATAGCCGGTGAACAAGTGCGTCACTTTGTGTGCTTCTGTGTACATGAGTGCCAAACTTGAATTCAAATTACTTCACATGGGCTCCTTATTGCTAAGGACTCGCGCTAAGGCGATCGCCATCAAGGCTTCCACGAGTGCGCTTTAAACCCAGAAACGGCGAGAACAGACATGCACAGTTTTAAGGCGTGAGCGTTAATAAAAAGCTGACATCAGCAGTGTTGACCAAACGCATGCAAAAGATAAATGCCAGGGTCCCAGCAAAAATAAAATCCGACCATTCTGCGTGGCCATAAAATATTCTGCAGCTACTCAACCACGCTATGTTTCGCAACTACTTTTCAAATACCCCCTGATGTTTGTGATATGTCTCTTGTGCTAATAGTATTGACTATCTAATTTTGCAAGGATTACGTATGTACTCCTATGATACAGCTGTCACGTCTGGTTAACGTAAATTGTAGTTAGGCACCATCCGCTAAAGTTGATTTATGTATAGAGTGTCCAGCACTATAAGTCTTCGTGAGCACCATGCCACGCTTCATATCTGCCTGCCACTTCTGGTGTTGCTAGCATCCATGATGCTGTTGGCATCGTTAGGCAACTGTAAACAACTGGTGATCTCAAATATACACGACTGTTTAACGGATGTCTGTCCGTGCACTTGCACACATCTTTAGCGCCACTTCGTAACGTCTCGCTCAATGAAAAAAAAATACAACACTGTCACCTTCCATCTGCATACTTCGCATAAAATCGATCGTCGAAATACGTGGGATTAGCCCTTTTTGTACTTTTGTTTAGATTTGCAAGCGCATTTTACAAACTTACATATCCGCTCCTAGTTCTAGTGCATATCCAAGCCCTTGACACTTACGAATATTTACTACTTCACAGGGCAGAGGGCATTGGAACAAAAAGCTCAGCAGGCTTGACTAGGTTTCCCAGCTATAGGCTTCCCAGCTATCTAATTATTTCCCGATCATCGACTGTGAAGCTTGTCAAACGATTTCCCGCTGCATGTGCTCGTAGGCCACAAGCACACTTTGTGACGCATACACATTAAGCCACAAGTTGCTTGAGACGCTCGATCATTTTTGTGGCAGACAGTTGTCTCGTCCGCGATGTTCTTTTCGACGACCGCTCGCCGATCGGAAACTCATCTGCGCACTTCTTTAACCGTCTCCCAATCTTTTGCTTTCCTCTCAATCTTTGCTTCTCTTTATCTCTCTTTTAATGTATCCTTATGCCTTACCTTGGGAACCACTGAGGAGGTGTCGCACTATGATGCAGACGATTGCGGGGGTCACTTTTCTTTTATGTTTTCCTTTCTTCAGATCATTCCCCCCCCTACCCTGCCAACCATATCCTTAGGACGCATGTCCCATTCTTGTGTTCGTGAAACACAACCGACAATGAAGCGAACGATGCGAATCCAAACTCCGTAAACACCAAAAAATAGTGTGCAGTATGAAGAATAACAAAAATGTTGGCCAATCAGATTCGAAACAACTGTGTATTGAAGTCATTTGTGAAGTAAATGGCAATCACCTCTCTCCCGAGGAGCATGAAACAATATACCAGTGAACTCAAAGACACATAAGTTGCGAATTCTTCTAGGACAATGACATTTCAGAAAACACTTTATTTTAACTTAGTACATCAGCCATCATTGTTTACTGGTAAGGAAGTTCTCAGAAAGATGGGCAGACCTACAGCGGTCGTCTGCTGAAATGAGCATTTCCTGTTGTTGTAGGAAGCCGCACGTGTAAGCAAAAGTTATGGCTGCATGTTTTTTGACGCAAGATAACCCATTCTTGGCGAAACTCTTTGTTACTGTACTTGCAGTGCAAACAATTGTTCAGCGATGGCAGAACCGACAAAAGAAATAAGCTATTCGTCTACTTTTGTGGTGGAGTGCTTGCTCTGTATTTACAAATAGCAAGCCTCATTCGGTATAAGTAGTCATAACAGTAGCATCTCTCTTTCCCTTGGTCTACTCTTTTCTTTCACTGTTTCTTTTTCAAAGAAATGTTTGCACTACAAATATGCATTTTTAATGTAGAACACGCTCTTAATAAACCACAGCGAGTTGTGTGACCAGCTCGTGCACGTAAAATGTTATGTATTGTGTAAAAACGTCAGCTTAACAGAAATATCTTCTTACAAGTATGCAGTGCAATAAAAAATAAGACGTCACTGTCGATTGATTTTCACATATCCCATCGTCCACCGTGTTGCACGTTGACCCTTAGTTTAAGTGGCTGTGAGAGCCTTGCATTCCACTCAACCTGACCTCCAATATTGTGTCTTTGTAACTTGATTCTTTTTAATCATACATATTAAGTTCAATGGTAAGCAGAAAAACTGCCTGTTGAGTGTAACGCCTTGTGTGGTACAGCTTTCTCTTCCACAGTCATCATCGACGGCATAGCCAGAGAGAGAGAGAGAGAGAGTGAGAAATAATTTACAGAAAGGTAGAGAGGTCGGCCAGAGCTATAGTTTGCTCTGGCCTGCTACTCTACACTGGGAAGGGTGACTCGGGAGTGAAAGATTGATGAATGACGGTGGTAAGGTAGAGAGATTATATGTTCATATTAGGCTGGGTAACTCTACAGACGTGAATCCTGTCTAGTGGCTTCTAAGAAAGTGATGACGGCTCGTATAATCACATGTGTGCTGCTGGCGTCAGGCCAAGGACCTAACACAACCTCATCAGTTAATGGTCGACTAATATATCGGCCAATAGAAGATATCAGTTGCTGACGTTCGCTTGCATATGCTGGACAGTCGCAAAATGTATGTTCGAGCGTTTCTGGCAACCGACAGTGACCACGATTGGGACGTGTGTCATTACAGCCAATCAAGTGGGTGTAACGTCTCGTGTAAGCCACACCGAGGCGAATGTGCTGGATAATGCATGAGATGCTTCGCTTTAAGTTGTGAGGCATACGGAACTTCATTTCCGGGTCCCATTTGTGCAGCCGCTTGTGCTGGTGTTCTGGTTTCTGCCAGTGCTGTAAGATAGAGTTGCGCATTACGCGTAGAAGTAGGATGTTAGTATCTTGTCGAGAAAATGCAATGCAAACTTCCGGGGCACTATTTTAAGCTCCCTTAGCTTCAGCGTACGCCTCTTCATTGCCCATTATGCCACAATGAGCAGCTATCTATTGAAATATTACATTATGTTCATTTTTTGCAGCAATGCCAAGAAGCTCTACAATTTCAGTCGATAAAGTATGATGTGGACCTTGTCTCATGAAGCCATCGATAGTTTGAAGAGCAGCTTTGACATCGCACAGTATCGTCCATTTACGAGCGGGTTCTGTCGACATGAAACGTATTCCCTCCTAAATAGCAACAAGTTCCGCGGCTGTTGATGGGGTCTTGTGATCTCTCTTGGAACGTCGAGCTATCTTCATCTGCGGGATGACAAAGGCTGCGGCGGAGGTACGCGACGTGGTAGATCCATCAGTGTATACGTGCGCCACACCGTCGTACATAGTATAAATGTGCAGCAGTGTAAGTTCCTTAAGGCCGATCGATGATACAAGGGACTTATTCATAATCCAGGAATCTGAAGCATGACTAGTGGTCTAGGCAGCAGCCACGGAGATGTCTGAGGAACACGTGAGGGGGAGAATCTTGATGGTATGATGTTCTCGAGCCGCGATATAGCTCTTGAATAACTCCAGTCTCGGTGACTGGCAGGGAGCACTGATAGGGAATGTTGCCTGTGTTGAGTCAACAGGCGATGGTGGACTCGAAGAGGCTCGCAGAGCACATATACTTTGATTGGACAAGCCCTAGCTTCAGCGGGAGTTTCCTTGGTTGATGTGCATTGAAGTAAGCCCAAATATGTGCACAACCCTTGATCTTGGATGCTTTCTAGCGTGCTCGCACAACTGGGCTTCATGCTTGAAAGCACAGGCATGCTGTATCGTAAGTACCCTACGAATAAAGATTGGTACAGTTGCAGGAGAGCTGCCTCCGAAGGGCCCCCATCTTGCTCCGGCCATGACCCGAAGAACGTGGACAAAACTCTTGAGCTTTGACTTCAAGGCTGTGATGTGTTTTGACCATGATAGATTCCGGTCGAGGATAACACCCAGAAATTTGTGTTGCGCAACAGCACGAATTTCTGTTCCATTCACAGTTAGTGGGTATCTGATCATTTGTTTCCGTGTAAATGCAAGCACTGCGCATTTTTCAGTTGACAGTGCGAGACCCTGACAATGTAGGTACCTTGCTGTGATGGTCACTGCACGTTGCAGTCGAGCACGCAGTTGGGGGCGCGTAGGTCCAGAAGCCCAGATGGAGATGTCGTCTGCATATGTGCTCCCCTTCACGGTGCCAGGAAGTTCAGTAGCAAGTCCAATCAAGGGGATGTTAAAAAGTGTCGGACTGAGAACAACTCCTTGGGGAACACCCCGGTGAATGTTATAACGGTCTGTATCTTCATTGCTTGATAACATATACACGATACGGTCGCTAAGGTAGCTCACGATCCATGCATACAGTCGTCCGCTGATTTCTAGATCCTCAAACGCATCAAGGATGGCATAATGTAAGACGTTGTCGTAGGCGCCTTTAATGTCAAGAAAAACAGCAGCCACTAATCTGCCTCTAGATCTTTCCTGTTCAACATAGGAGACCAAGTTGATGACCCTGTCAATGGCTAATCGGCCTCTCCTAAAGCCATTCATGAACGCAGGAAAGCGATTATTGCTCTCTAAGAGCCACTCTAGTCTCGACAATACCATCCTTTCTATGACTTTGCCAACGCAACTGCTTAAGGCGATCGGCCGGTGAGATAAAAGCTCATTAGGGCACTTGCCCGGTTTAAGCAGTGTGATTATGCAGCTGCACTTCCACTTATCTGGAACATTTCCTGATTCCCAGGAGGTGTTGTAGTAAGATAAAAGGATCTGTCGTACGTCTGTATCAAGATGTCGAAGTGCGACGTATGTAATTGCGTCCGGCCCGGGTGTCGATGAGCGTCGGGAAAGTGAAATATCAGCGTCCAGTTCCTGCGTTATAAAAGGCACTTCGAGGCGTTCGTCCAAACACGGGGGCACATGGTGGTAAGAGTTTGGGTCACAGTGTGAGCGGTGGAAACGAAAAGGCTACAGTAGTCCTTGGCTACCTCTAATTCACTCTGACCCTGATGTAGAGCCACCCGCACGGAATCGCCAAATTTGTTGTGGAGAATTGTAGACTTCGTACTATCCGCCAGATTTTAGAGAGATGCTGTCTTGGGTCCAAAGAGCCGCAGAACGACCTCCATTGTTGCCTGTCCAGCTTGTCGAGGTGCCGAAGAACGTGTCGTGAGCTTGAAGACAGGCTGAGAGGTCTGACGGTGATCTTGTTCTTCTGTGTCATCGTTCTGCGCGGCGACGGATAGCACGAAGGGCCTCGTATTGTAAGTCGATAGCTGATCGTTGCAGTGGAATGGTAACTTGTCTTGTTGCGTCACGCAGGGACGAAAAAAAGATGTCTTCTTCTTCGGATGGTGTAGTAGTGCGCAAACAGCTGGTTTTGACAGATGACTTGAAGAGACGCCGGTCTGTCTGATGAACGCAGCGTGTGGCTGAACGGCGGTACCACCTAAGCTGAACATAAGTTGGCAAGTGATCACTACCGTGAGCCTCTATATCCGTGGACCAAGCTGCAGAAGACAGGAGACTCCTGGATACAAATGTAATGTCGAGGCAGCTGCTGTAAGAAGTACCCCGAATTAAATTGGGCAATCCGTCGTTCAGCACCCTTAGCCAAAATTACACACGAAGTCGCACAAATCTCTGCCACGGCCTTTCATTACAGTGCTACCCCAGAGGGGGTGATGAGCGTTGAAATCTCCAATGATAATGTGGGGGCTCTGAGCAGCTTGAAGCACAGACCTATAGGTGGGAGCAGTCCATCTTCGCACTTGAATGGATGTATCCTCTAATAACTGACAACGTGCGCCTCTTATACTTTATAGTCAAGCAAACGTAATCATTCGTTGTATGCTACAGAATTTAATGTCGTACGTACGTCATATCTCATAGCTAGAACGATTGCTACACGCATATAACAAGAACAGATTGGGGCCGCTAATAGTCGCATTCCCTGAGACTGAGTGCCATTTATGCGTCTTTGGAGAAACGTGTGAATATAGTTCAACAGACGCACCCTGCCAGCCACCGCACAGATGCACCTTCCGAAAGCAGGCTCACTGACACGAAAATATAATCTAGGCATTCTTCAAAGCTCTCTTTCTATGTTTGGCTGTTGTACGTTTTGTTTTCTTTTTTTTGGCACTGCTTCAGCTCAATCTGGTTCTAACTGGCGACTCTGCAGATGATAACATTGGCGAGTCAATGCAAGCAAGGTACTATTACTAATCCAAGCAAAGTAATATATAAATACATGTTACATTCTAGAAGACCATCAATTGGCACAAACAAAATATAAAAGACAAGTAACCTTCCTATGGGCAGGAGACAGCGTTCAGGCATACACCGACCTTCACTGAGTGCAGAAGAGAAATGAACAGCTCGCACCAATTTTACTAATAAGGACACCAACTTGAATTAACTCGTGTGCACATCGTAAAAATAGCATCTTTTTTATTCGTGAAAACTAGCTGACCACTGATAACGGATGGTCTTCATATATACACCTAACTAGACAATCTCTGGCAAAGACCAATTCCACACATCTTTGATTTCGCACATGATGAAACTACTGCAAGAGTTGACTCTAAGTGCCCGTGGTTCGTTAATAATTAATTTGGGCTTCGGTATAAAACGACGTCTTGATTTTGATCGGAATCTAGCGAGCGAAGTGAAAGAATGTCTATGGCGCAGTGGTAGCCTGTACAGCTATGCAGGCGTTATTACCCTGCAGCATTCTGTAGTTGTGACTGCAGCCGGTCTCTTTTGCGCAGTTCGTCACGCCGGGGAATCGCACTAGAAATTGACAAATACTTTCTCGTATCATACAGCTTCGAAAAGAAGTCTGCGAATTTTCGCAACGCCTCGAATTTTTGTACACTTTTCTTGACACTTTGTGCAATGTGGGAGGAGATATTTGTCGAGGCATGATTTGAATATTTAAGGAACGAGCTCTGGGGCGAACTGAAGTTATTTGATCTCACATCTGACAAGCATGTACAGTAAAAAAAATCTAACCAGACAACGTTTAATTATCTTGAAACTCTCGAGAGGCAATTCTACATCTTAGATGCGGAATACTTAGTGCAACTGCAGCGTGGGAGCCAACATCAACAGGCTCGTGGCATTTTGTAGGGTTCGTGCACTCACATATCCCAGTCTGTATGTGAGCGGTTTGGTTTGTAGTGCAAGGTGCGTATGGAGGTGTGCTACTTCGAAAAGTGAAGCGAAATTAGTTGCGAGCCGGCACACGCCTTAGTACTGCTCTTTTTTATCCTTGTTCTTTTTGTATGTAGCACGGCTTATGAATAGTCCACATCAGATGCCTCATCAAGATTATGCAAAGCAGATGTACCAGCGGCGAAAAACTGTTGGTGCACTTCGCTGGAATAAGCCGTGGTTTCTTAACTTACACTCTGCAGTGAAGGAACTGTTCTATTCTCCGATTCTGGCGTTTGATTGGTATACTGATACAGCGAATGACGATTAACAGTACGAAATTTTTTGTGTCCCCGCTTATGTACTTTTTTTCTCTCGGGCGTCGTATACGGGACCTCAAGATTATGTGCTGGACATTCCGCAGAAAACACGCTTCCAGGCGTTACACACTCCAGTGGACTGCTAGTGACAGGCTACAAACGTTTACAGACTCCTACCCACACATGCGAATTTTATGGTCGCTGCATTATCGTCAAACGAAAACCTTATTTTTTTTATGGAAATTTGCCTCTCAATGTGCGTCTTATTGTGCGTTCTCATTGTGCGTCTGGCCAGGGTACGGGCATTTCTAATAAACAATGGCCACCCTCGGGTTTCAGAAAGAGTCGTCAGCGGAGACCTGTGGAACGCATTGATGCCTTCTACGAATGTTGAAGGAGCAGTTACACGAAAATTTCAAACACGACATGTGGCGTCGTTGCAATTTCTTGGTATGCATGAATTTTTTAGCGAAGTGTATATGAATCGCGTCCGTTACATATAAGTTATTTTACTTGAAGCGCAAAGAGCATCTAATGCTTGTTGGCGCGTTCTCGGTCATGAGGACATCGATAGTATTTTGACGTGCTCAGCACGCTCCTAGCCCACGCCCTCAGGTGCCAATTGACAAATCAGCGAGCAGCGATTATGTAGATAGTGTTGTCATTCTACTTGAGGTACTGTCTGGGGTCACGCCTGACTGGCTTGGCAGCGGCTTCCCTTGCTTTGTTTTGCTTGGTTTGTGCAGCACGTTCGTGTAAAGCCTACGTTTAGGTTCCGACGCTTCAGGTGGTGAAGTCGTGGATTCCTGAGTATGAATGTGAATATTTGAAGCTAGATACGGTCATCGCAATCAACACGCACGCAGCGTTCATATGTCTTACCAGTCAGCGTGGCCAAAGCGTGCGTCCTGGCTCATCGCTGCTCGTTCCGGCGTCGATTTCAGAATCACTGCTCAGAAGGGGATCGAACTGAAAATGATTTGCGATGGCACCAATTGCCGCGATTCAATATTCCTCAGTGTTTGATCGTCGCTTCTGAACGCTGATGATGGCAGAGACGACAATGGGTGTGGTGAAGTCATTCCTATACACGCGTGCGCCAAGCAGATTGAATGTTCACTGAAAATCGAGTCACCATTTCGTGTGGCCACGTGATCAGATTGGGCGGGACTACGGGAGGTGACCGCTTGGCAGCGCTGAAATGGCGGGGCTTGTCACCCGTTCTGAATTGGGTTTGATACTGGTCATAGTGAGTGATATGACACATATGAATTCGTCCCTCTGTTGCATTACTAGTACCGAATTGTGACTAGGAGATTGACAAATACGTGTTAATGTGGAAAACTCGACATGTGTAAAGCTGATGTCGCTCCTCTTTTAACGATAAGACATCGTTAAATGCAGTGTGAAGCCGAGCGTGTTCTGAAATCCTGGCACCGGCTGCCTTGTAGCCGGAGCTTGGATTTCAAAAACACTTGAGTTCACACTATTCCTGCAAAAGGATGGTCAACCAGCTGCAAGCTGGTTATTTACTTGGCTTA